>CAOLHI010003512.1:0-173060 GCA_948474755.1 Ctenosaura bakeri | reverse complement strand
ATCTTTATATTAAGAGAACAGCAAGAATTAGGAGAACAGAGGCACTCATATAATCCTAAGTCTATGAGTCAGAAAGCTTCCAAAGCTGTGATTGGCAAGTGGATCAAGAACTGCAGTGCTATGATGCTGCAGGTAAAGCAAGACCATGTAATGTGTATCCTCGTTCTACAAGGTCTGTGTCAACAAGTACAGCTTATACTGTGACTTCTTCACTGCAAGATGTTTGTGATGCAGCAGGATGGTTGGAACCATTGGCCTTTGTAAGGCATTATAAGATGGATAAATTTCGGTCAGAGCAGGCTGCTTTTGGGAGAAAGGTGCTTCAGTCAGTTATAAAGAGTAAATGAGATCCCGCCCAGAATGAGGCTTAGGTATTTCCAAATCATTGTGGATTGCTTCTCCATGCCATCCTGAGAATGAGAAGTTGGACTTATCATGAGGTTTCATTCTGGGATGGCAGGAGGAAGAATACACACCCACCCTGGGAAATTAAAAAAAAAAAGAAAGAAAGAAAAATTAAGGAAGGAAATGAAGAGGGAGTATGGACAGTGGTTGTGCATAGAGTTGGTCTGCTGTGATTTCTTGACCTTGAGAGATGGACAGAGTTAATAGAGTTTGCAGTTTGGCTTGGCTAGAGAAGGAAACTGACAGAGGGAGAGTGGAGTCCTAACAGAATTAACTGATTTGGAGTGTGGACTCCTGCCTGTTCCAGTTGGCACGTGGGGAACAACCTGATCGTTGGGGGTTCCTCCTCCTGCCATCTCAGAATGAAACGTCACAGTAAGTCCAACTTCTCATTCTCTCTCTGGAGCCTTATCTCTTCTCTCTTAAATGTCAGCTGCTTTGAGTCCCCTCGGGGAGAAAAGCAGGATAAAAATAAAGATAATAATTTTACGAGTATCTGAGAGGCCCACAGCAAAACAAAGGGTACAGCACTGGAAAGAGAGGAAGTTTTACCCCTTTCCCAATGTAAATCACTTTTCTCACCCAAAGCTGCTTGCTGTTGGCCCTCATGAGAGAAAAAAATGTAGATGTCTTTTCCCTAATGGGGCAAATAGCTGCTGGAGGACAGGGCATGGTCTCCAAAGGCTGGCTGGACTGAGCCTTAAGTATGTGCAGGCAGTCCTCTCAGATTGGGCTGTGTTGCATTTATTTTCATTCTACCTTCATTTATTTAGTACGATTTATTTTCATTCTGCCTTCCTCTTGCTGAAAAAGAAAAGAAAATATCTGGCTCCAAGGGGGGAGCAGTAGAATGGAGGAACAATAGGTCAGCATGAAGGAGACAGAAGGAGAGTGAAAAGGTTTATGGGATTGTCTCTTCATTTGATGGGGACTTCAGCCCCATCCTCGAAAAAAACTTTGAACACAAAAGCAGAGGCAGAACAGATTAAAATGCCCCTCACTAAGAATGCACCATGCTGTGTGCGACCATATAAGGCAGGCACAAAGTTCAGGAGAAGCAAATAAGCAACCTTACCCAAAACAAGGATCCAGCACAGAGCAAGGCCTCTTGCATAGATTGGTAACTTTTTAGGACAGCAGTAATCATATTTATCTCTTTTTTCTTGTTTCTACCCTTTGTGTCCCTTTGCTCCCAATTTCCTTGCTCCCTCTCTCTTTCTCAATCTCAATCTCTTTCCCCCATAGCTTGAAAGAAAATAGACTCTCCCCCATTCAGTTAAGTTTGATTAAAAAGTCTCTACTGGCAACAGTAGAAGTTTTTCTCACAATTTTATTGCTATGGAGATTCCTTCCACACAGTCCTCACCTGTAGCTCCCCTTGAAGATCATTCTCTGTATAGTAGGCACGCCAAGAATTTTTCTTTCCGTTTGCATCAGTGGATTCTAGACATGGTGGGGAGTAAGAACATCCAAGGTCCTAGGTAGTACATCTGGGTCTGGGGTTCCTTCAGCCAACATAGAGCAATTTTCCATTTCCTTCTCTTTCTTTGCACTATCTGTGAAACATTCATGTGTTGTGGAGGAAGTGGAGGCTTTGATTCATAGCACGAGTCCTCCCAACACAGATCCCTCTCCTCCAGCGCTATTAGAGTCTAATAAGTTATTATAGTGCGCCCACCATATATCTGGGGTTCCATTCCAGGAACCCCTGTGCCCACTGCATCCATTGACTATAATGGGATGTGACATTTCACATGACCTCTCGTTTGTGCATGCAGAGGTCACGCAAGAGAAGGGCCTGCTGTATAGGCCTGAGAGCATGTCACATTCTTCTCCCATTTTCCTTTTTAGAAGAGTTTGCTTTAAAATGGCATCTTTAAGGCCATATCTCAGCCATTCTAAGTCACAGATCTTAACTGATTGTCATGCAGTTCATCCAGCTGCTGGTTCTTTTAGACTTTGTCCCACCCCACACAACTGTAGGCAAAAATGAGAGATGCCTATAGAAAACAAGGGGAAAATTCAGGAATTTGAAGTCACTGTCACTGGGCAAGAGTGTATCTCTTCCCTGTCTGCTCTCAAGAGTTCCCTGTCTGTGGAATTAATCTTGATTAAGTGAGACTTCACAACTGCAGCGTTTTGTCTCTCCTACATAGTTATTATGAAGCAAATGGAAATGTGTGTAGCTTTGCAGCCATTTCTTGTGAAATATTGTTGATTGCGTAGCTACCTTTGTCGTTTTAAGAGAGATATATTGTGGAGGATTATGATACATGAGGAGTTTTAAATCCTCCCATGTGCTGTTAGGATCCCAACCTTAAAAAAGAGGATCCGGTGGGTGGAAGTGGGATCTTTTTCTTATGTTAGCTGCTGAATGGGGCTCAGTTTTCACTGGAATCTCGACTGGCATGGGAAGAGTAAAACCACACCCTATTATGTGCCAAAATTCTGCTGAAAATTCCCACCTCTACTTACTGTTTAACCCACTGCAATCCCCTTGTACCTGCTAGTTAAACATTTAATGTAAGATGTAGTTTGACCCTGTTAGTCTTCTTCGAGTTTTGTTCTTCCTTACTTCCATACCTACTGTCTCTTCCTTCCTTATTAATCTTGTACTGCGTATGGTTGTCACACTTATTCTCCTCCTACACCTGAATTGTGTGTACTGTTACTTGGAAGAAACTCCCATTGAGTTCAGCAAAATTTGTACTTAAGTAAGTGCGCGTGGATTTCAACCTTAATTTAATATGCAAGTAATTTTATACCACTTCCTTCTTTAATTTTCTGCTGCTAATGCAGGGTTCTTCACTTGCCCACAGAACAAATAAGATATCTGTGAACTTGTGTGCTGTGATTACCAGTGTCAAGGGAAATGCACTCTGCATGTATTTAGCTATGAGCAATTATCCTGCCATAGCCCTTTCTTTTCTACCTTGAATTAAAAGTGGGGATACATTTATGGGGCATCTTCTTTCATTTCTTGGCTGCCTTTGCCGTTGCCCATAGTTCTGGATTGTGGTTAAAATACAAGGCACTTTGCCTTGGAAGAAGGAGTGGAAAATGTAGCTGAAAGGCTTGGTTCCATTTCTGCAGTCACATGATCACCTGAGGAAAGTTGGCCTGTTTTGAGATATATCATTGCAGTTTTTTTGTGATGTGCTCAATGGGACTGCCCTTTTCAAACATTTGATGCAAAGAAAGGAGGAAGGGCAATGGCTACCAAATATAACAGTAACTACCAAGGTTAGCCACATGTTATGGACTCTGTATATACCAGAGAACATGAATTTTCTCTCTGCTCTCTTTGCTAGCTTAGAAGTTTGAAGAGAATGGCGGGTCTGGTGAAAACTTGGGTTGAGGTAGGCCTTTCAGATACTGATTTATCCTTTGAGAGGGGATAATGTGATGCTGCCAAAACTAGTTCTTGAGACAATAGTATCAGGTAGGTCTGAGGTCTGGATTGTTATCTTGGAAATAGCACTGCCAGATTGAAACCTGGAGACAGCTCCTGTAGTCTTAATAGTTGTATAGCAGAGTGTGTGGCCAGAAATTAAAGTGATGTGGTCACCTCCTTTTCATGCACATATGCCCTTCCTAGTTTCCACGAACTGATTGCTAGTCTGCCTCTGCAACTTATTAAGGGAAGGAAGCAGTCCTAACTGGTAGCCTCTGGGTGAGACAAATTCTGTATGTGAACTGGAGGTTCCCTGTCTGTGCTTTACAGTACATTAGTTAGCATATTAGGGTTACATAAAGCATGGTGACTTAAGTGCAGTTGAAATGACAAATTGCAAATAGAACAAGCAAAGCTGTGTTTCAGTGACGGACTTGATTAAGAGACAGAGTGTTGTCCCAACATTATTTCCAGTAACTGGAATTCCCCTGAGGTAATTTAAAAAAGGATATGACGTAAGAAGGACACTTGCTCTGAACTGTGTTTCTTAACTGAATCTGTCAGCCCATAAATAGCTACAAATCAGTGAGTGAGTAATTAAATTCATGCCCTTAAGCTATTCGCTTGCTACATGTATAGAGAATTAGGGCAGTGCAATTAAGAAGCTTCTATTGACATGGCAAGGTAACCTAGTATTTTCAGATGAACTGGCAAGTCATTTTAAGAAGGGTAGAGCACAAAGCTGAATATATTTTGTGGTCTTTCAAAAGTGATATCCAGACTACAAGAAAGTGGATCTGAATGAAAACAGCTGTTGAAGTTTAGTCATTTTAGGAGATAGTATTTCAGGCCCTGGTTGAATCCATACATGGATATGTATTTCCCATAGTTAAGGATGCACCAAAATTTTTTAAAAGAATGCTTAATGTTAAATCAATGTAGCTATAAACATTACTTTTCTGAAACATTCCCTTTATTCCTGCCACATATGACTTTTAATCTTTCATGTGCTCTTCCACATGACCCTATCAACCTGGGAGTGGCTAAGAACATGAATAATCCTGTGCCACTCTCAACATTGCTTTTCCTTTCCCGAGCAAATCATCATGATGTCCACACTGAATGATGCTTACTCTAACCCTCTTTATTCAGAATGGAAGTTTTATTTGCATACCTCTCTGTTGAACCTCACTGGCACTTTGACTGCTCTTGTTCCAGTGAAAGAGGAAGTGTGCTTGTTTCAGTTGTTTGTTCAGTTTGTTTCATTTTGTTTTCCACAGAGAAAAAGGGTACAGAATATTCCTGCTTGGCTAGGCCTCCCTTCTTTTTCTAGATGTTTCTCCACCCTGAGAAACAAAAAAGGTTGGGTTTTCCCTCCTCACACCTCCAAATCTGTTTTGGGGAACCCTCTTCCATCTCCTCTTCTGGAAGAGAACTTACATATCCTTTAGCCAGATCAGCTAAGGAAGGGCATGCCTACATACCGCCTCCTCCCCATGAAGCTTTCCTATTCCTATGCTGCCTTCTAGAAGCCAACAAGAAACCTTAGGTATGTCCCCAAGGGGTTAGTTCCCACAGAACAGAACCACAGAACCCTTTGGGAAGAACGCAGTACTTCTGCTCCAAGAAACTAGGAGACAAAGAGAAAAAACACAGAAAACCAAAGATGATCTGTTTTGTATCTCAGCAACCCACAAGGCACAGGAAGTGTATGTGAAAGAGTAAATGAACACACACAAACCTTTCGTCCCCTCAGATCCTCCTTGGAGTCAGGAAACAAGACCTGTGAAAAAGAGACTACACAAGTTTTCCTGGCACACATTAACAACAAAATAATTCAGCCAAAAAATCTAGCTGATAGTATGGTGGGGAGATGAGGGGAGGCAAGACTTTACTAATGAGGCCAGAGTGTTACCATTGGGGATGGGAATAAAGTGGAGAAATCAAAAGCAGTGTGTGCTCATGGTATAATGCAGTGCTTTCCAACTTTTTTTCACTTCTGTACCCATTCGCAGCCCATTTCCATAGATTGTATCCCCCTACTGTCCTTTCTTTGAGGGGGAAAAATCTCAATCGGACAGCTTCTGTGAGCTCTTGAGATGTCCTCACACCCATGGAAGGAAAGGCAGGGTGTTAGGCTAGCCACTCTGTCTGGCCTCTTCATCCCCATTGTGCCCTGTTACCCACCTAGGCACTTTCCACAGTTTCAGGATCCAGTTTGCTCCCAGCCGAAGCCACAAGGAGGAGCAACCAGTGCTGCATGTCCTTTCTTCAGGTGGATTTGGGGCAGAACTGGATGTCTCCACCGGGTGCACTCTCTCCTCAGGGAGGGGGACACAAGGAAGAGGAAGAGAAGAGCACATGTATGCAAGGCTTAAGCCACCTAGCATGGGTGGGGCTAGGATCACAGAAACTGAAATAGAAGGCTGGGTACACTTGTATATGTGTGTGACAAAGACTCTTTTGAATTTTGTGATCCAGTGGCAGTTGGAAGTTAGGCTTGTGTGTCACTCTTCCCTTTATTTCTATGACCCCCCTCCTCAAATCCTTAAGGTTCCAGGACAGGAATGTCAGCGCTATGGGCAATCAAGAACAACATTGAATTGTGACATCCTTTGAGAATGGCTTGTACTTTATACTTTTTCTGGCATTATTCAGATTTTTTTGTGTACCTCTAAAGATCTTTGTTCATATCCCTGGGTGTATGCATACCTCAGGTTGAGAATCACTGGTGTAATGAAACTCATACTCCCTGGAAGTAATTATATTCAGAAGATTATATGAGTTTTATCACGCTAAGGAAAAGGTGCTGGGTATGGGAGTGGTTACTGATTCATTTGGGTGGGAGGGTATGCAACATGTGCATAGAGAATTAAAACAGGGGAACAGTAGTACAGTACACTATCAGACAAAATGTTACATTCATCACATTTAAAATGCCTACTAACACTGAAATAAGTTATTTCACCGTAGCTACTGAAATAAGGCTAGTGGATTACTCCAAAATAAAAGTGAATGTATCTTCGTATCTGTATAGATTGCCTAGTCATAATTCTGCTCTAAGGTAACATGGGCATCGATTGCTTGGAAAGCGTTAGCATACAGAACAGAATTCTGGCTGGCCTAAATCCACAAGCATTTCTGTTTCACATCCTCTTATTGGTCATGTGGGTTTTGAAATATGTTTAGGGAGCAGTGGTGATAATGGAGCTTTTATATGACTAAAATTGATCTACATATTTTATACAGTGCTTTTAGCATTCAAAATATCTCTCTAATTTTTGCAAATGCATTTTGGAAAAATAAAACCGCAGCATTTCAATGCATTTGTCTGTGTACCATTACATGTCTTTTTCTTCAGTAGTCCAAGGCTGTTCCAAGAAAAGGTAATCTAAAATGCTGTTACTCCTTCTCTTTCATCCTGTCTAGTTCCATCTTTGAGGGAGGCCAGCTCAGGGAGCCATTATCATTTGTGATGCTCTATTGGGCTGCTGCATCATTGTAAGGAGTATTGTATAATAGAATTTTCACTGCTTGCCAGACACACTCTTTGTTTGGCAGGCAACTCTTTGGAGATCAAACTTCAGAAAGTCAGTTGTCCTAGTGAAATATTGGTTGAAAAGTAAACAAATGTATTCACTCATTCTATTGCTCTGTGTTAGCTATACTTTGGGATTTTTAATTAGCTTGCATTAAAAAAACAAACAAAAAATCTTACATTTATATATCTTATAAATAAATGTTATGTATTTATATAATCTGGTATATTGTCTGACGTGTCTGCAATTTTTAATCAGATTAATTATTGACTAAAAGTGTCCACAATTGACTTTGAAATATTTTTTTAAAAAAAATGTGAATACTTTGAAGAATGGAAATACTAGTTAGTATCGTTAATACCTTGGAAGAGGCAATCTCCTTATTTTCCTACGAGAGGGAATGCCCCATCTAAGATGGCTCCTGATGAATTTATGATTTTAAAACAAAGTATACCCTTTCTTCAAAGCTGCTGTTTTAGTCATGTATATGCAAATAAAATTGATTTTAATTGAATAGTAAAATGAACAACAGGAAAAACAGCAAAATAAAAATATATACAATAACAGTGCATAAAACAAAATAATACAAAAGAGAACAGACTATAAAATAATCTGCACCACAATAAACTAACAAAAAAGAAAGCAAAACTGCAAATATCAAACTAAACTACAGCGCAACACAAAGCTACATAAAACTAAAAAAGTGGTTCCTGCCCCTCTGCAAACAGTGAATAGTAATCCAATAGTAACAACTAATCATTAAATCATAAACTAAATTTAAAGTATATACTTGTTGCCTATTATTCATCTTCATAATAAATCTGAACTTACAATATGTGATAATTAATATATCTAAGTACATTATTAATAATTCTAACAGTATTAAAATCATATTAAAAACTTAATTACTTAACAATTAATCATTAGTGATTTATTCTATTCTATATTAAAATTAGTAGTTTTTGAAATAGTAATTTTCTATATTATAAATATTTGTTCTTTTTATAAAAGCACCAAAGAAAGTAAAACATTTTTCCAGTATTCTTCTTGCAATAGTAAAAAAACAAACCTAAAATTAACAATATGAAACACAAGAAAAAACTCTTTCTTCATTAAATATCCTCAATCTCTTCATAAATTTTATTTCAATATCTCATAAGCATGAACCATTTTCATCATCAGATACTTTTTCTTCTTTTACTTCTTTCTGTATTTCATTTTCCCAAAAAACAATCATATATAAAAACAAAACAAAAAAATTATATATAAAAATATTAAAAAATTATATCTAAAAAAAACAAAATCATATACAAGTAGTCATTCCACTTAAACCTCAGGAAGAACTTCCTGACTGTCACAGCTGTTCAGCAGCGGAATATGCTGCCTCAAAAGTGTGGTGGAGTCTCCTTCTTTGGAGGTTTTTAAACAGAGGCTGGATGGACATCTGTCGGGCAGGGGGTTTGACTGGATGGCCTCTGAGGTCTCTTCCAACTCTATGATTCTATGAGTCATGTATAAGTGATCCTAAAAGAGCTTTTATCAAGGCAGCCAGGCACAATCTGTCTTTTGTCCTTATACATAAACATTAATTCTTCATATCTAATCCAGCTGAAAAGAATATTTTTTTTCCTGGGAAGTCTGTCTACCAATAAGTCTATCAATGAGTTGTTCTTCTTTCTTTCCAGAGAAAATTTCTTGTAAGTTTATAGACCACTTGTCATCAATTCTCCAAAATGATGTCAAGTCACCATAATTTTGGGCATTTGACTTCAGAGTTACTTGGAGGATTGTGAGATCCCTTGCATCACCTTCTGTGAATTTATCTCACACTGAAGCATTTCTGAGTCATCTTTTGTAGCAATTGTATTGTGTCCTCTTTTTCCTTAGATTGCCAGCATATCATTTCAACCATTTAAAATCCTCATCTTCATGAAGTCTGTCCTTTAGCTCTTATGACAATTCTGACAGTTGCTCTGAGAACACTTCAAACTTTTTCTCAATAAAGCTATTTCCATACTACACAGTTATAGCGCTGTTATTCGACTTTCAACATCCTGTGGAATTCTGGGGTTTGTAGTTTACTGCCGGCAAAGAGCTCTCTGGTTCAGTATTGTAAAGGCCCCTGCCTAAACTGCAAGCCCCAGGATTCCCTAGGATATTGAAAGTGGAATAATAGCTCTATAACAGCCTAGTGTGGAAATGGCCTAAGTTAGTTAGCTTGTCTAAATTGATCCAGGAAGTGCAAAAAGTATTCAGGTGTATGTTCAAACTTTTCTAAGTCCTGAATGTCACAATCCACAATTGAAGCTATGATAGTTTCTGTTCAGTATTTCTTGTATTTCTTAAACAATAAGGTTGTGTTCTCAAAACACTGGATAACAAGCGATCTCATTGTAAACTTTCCCATAGATGTTAAAATTTAAACAGCACTATTCAGAAATATAACCGGGCAAGTAACTTTAAAAGTTCCAACTTCATATTGTCCAACATGATTGTCTTGTTAGTAAGAACAAAATCTTATTCAGTATTCAAATCAGAAGAGGAAGCAAAGTAATTTGCTAACCAAAACAATATAATCACTTGAAGACCAAAAGTAAGGTGTCAGTCCTTTAAAAATTCAGAAGAGAATAAAATTCAAAATCCACATCCACATTTAAACTTATAAAAAATAAAATAGTTAAGTCTCAAAACACCAATAACAACCAAAGCAAAAAGAGAGAGGAAGGATTGAGTATTTAAAGTTAACATATGTGGTTGCAATGTCAATCCAAAAAGTGGTACTGTCCCTTTAAGTAGTATGCAGGAAAGCTTTAGAGTGAATAGGCAAAGATTCAAACTGTCGCATGCAAATAGCTTCTTGTCTTCTGTAGGCAAAAGCAGAAGAAATGAAGTTACATACTTAACGAGAGATCCATACACAGAGAATGTAGTGTCCACATGGAGGGTGCAGTCCTCACTCGCTGGCTCCACCGAAGTGAACAATTCTCCCAGAACCCCAGGATTTTCAATGGCGACTCCATTCTTGAGCGGACATGTTGCTGGTCCCGATCCTGGCTCAGTGGAGTCGTCAGACTCCCCATGAGTTGGGGAGTCCACTAGTTTGACAGGGGGAGCACTCTTATTGACAATTCTGGGGACCTCAATCAGCACAGCTCTCTAAATTGCATCCACCATTGATGCAACCAGCTGCTAGAACCCACAGATAAAATTGATTAAGCAATTAAAATCCACTTGGTAGACGTGAGATTTTTAAATTGGTCTCCAGTTGATTTTAGAAACTTCAGAGGCAAACATTTTAGAAATTAATAACATTGATGTTATGGGCATCATCCACAGAAGGATGAATTTGCCATTTTAAAACTACAGAGTGGATAAGGACTTCCAGAATTAATTCCACAACCCATGTATGTATAGAGCCACTTCATCCCTATCTCAGTTATAAAACCTTAAAAGTTAGCACAGTTCTCAAAACGTAATGGGGAAGTATAAATTTGTGCAGTTCTGACAGAAGCCATCATCTCTCCATGACCTTTCCGCACTACAGTGTTAAAGTGCTGCTATTCCACTATCAACCTCCTATGGAATTCTGGAGTTTGTAGTTTAGGGAAGGGCACTGCGAATTCTCAAAGAGCTCTTTGGTCTCAGTAAACTACGAACCCCAGAATTCCACAGGCCGTTGAAAGTGGAATAGCAGCAGTTTAACACTGTAGTGTGGAAATGGCCCATGTCATTGGAGACTTCCCTGCCTTGAAAATAGATACGGCATTGCTCAAGTGTATCCCCGCCTATGCTGTAGCTATAGCTAACTCCTGCATTTCTGGCAAACATCCAACTGCTACAGCAAAAAACAAGTCTGATCTGCTTCAGGAATGTTTTCACCACTATTCCTGCCCCGTTTTTAATTAGACTAGAGCAGTGGCCTGTTATTACTCTCCCACCAGCTGCCATATAGTGACCTAACTTAACTGGGGATAACTTTAAAAACCTAACTTGGTGCTTCCAGTAGTAAAAGTGAGAGTCCTGGTAGCACCACAGTTAGTTTTTCTCACGACAGTGAAGTTGTTTTAGTTTCTGCTTTAACAGCCAGACATCCAAGACAGCCTAGCTTAAAATGACAAGACAGTATTGTTGCTGCACTTCAAGATGAGTTGTAATGTGAGGTAAAATGATCTTGATCAGTTCATCAATAGCTAATGCAGCCTAGTGACTAAGCAAGTTGGGGAAATTTCCTGGTCTAATTTTACCCTGGTGTGAATTTCCTAGCTAGCCCTTACTCAAGCCACCACTCAATGAAGAAAATAAATTACAGTTTATAAAATTCCACCTGACAGAGAGAGGAAGTAGGTGCCACTCTCCATAGGGGGCTGCCATCAGGACAGCAGTTTCCTGTCAAGTTTTTGTTCTCCCTATAACATTAACATAAAATTGTCTTGTGTTTCCCTGCCTGAGCCAGTGATGTGGAGCAGGGAAAAGGTATCAGAAAAAGTGAATATAGTGATGGCAGTTACATTGCATTTAGATGCTTAGATGAAGAAATTTTACTTCATGCAATGGATCAAACATATATTTTCCCCTGTTTTATCAGTGTACAAGTGAACAACAGTTGCTTCTCTTTCTATTTTTACTGTTGAGACCCTTCTGTTTTATATAGTTTTTATGCAAGTCACAACTCCATTGGTCAGCCTGTAGTGTGGGGAATTATTTTATGCTTTTAATTTACAACTTCTTTTACTGCGTTGCACTGCACTTACCAAAACTGCTGTGTGCAGATAACAGTTATTTGAGGTGTTGACAGTTGCTTCAGCTTTTTAGGGATTGTAAGCAAGTAAAATCAAACAAGCTATACAAAAGCAAAGCCCCATTAGCAGCAGGAGCAGCAGCAGGCAGCACATGGAAAAATTGCCTCACACCGGTGAATATCTAAGCTAGGATACCTGGTAAATAAGCTGAGAATTGTACCTTGGGGAAACGACATGCAGTCTTCCTCTTGAGATAATAATACAAAGTGTATGTAAACAAAGCCTGGCATTAACCATGAAAAATACTGCATTGCTTATGAGAGGTAGCATAATTTCCAGTGCTTGCTAGTGAGCAAATGAGAGGTGAGGGCAGAAAGGAAAAAGGACTGTTAAAAGTGGAGAGGGATGAGGAGAGGGCCCTTGAAGCCTCATTCTTCTTGTGTCCAACATTTCACCTCCCCTGTTGTCTTTTACAGCTTATTGTAATGGTGAGGTGTGACTGTACTTTAAACTGGGAATTGGACTAAGGGGATTTTGACCTAAAGGGCTAGAAATCTACCTCTCCATTTATTTTTCATTGGGAACATTCCATAGAAGGCTGAAATGAGCCAGTGCAGTCATAAAACTTGCTCCCAGCTACTTGCAGTTAAAAAGTGAAGGTCAGATGTGGCATAAAACCTGTTTCCTATACTCTTAACACATAGGGAAGGACTATCTGAAGCTATGTGGCTAAGCAAGTTACTTTGATTAAAGTGCATTAAAGCAACATGAATAACCTCTCTTGTCTTCTTAAGGGTGACATAGCATACTTATAGCTAGGTGAACTAATACCTGTGTCCAGGGTTGCACAAGGGCCTAATAGGCAACATTACTATGCATAGCATGCATGAGGCTGCTAGAGGTGCAGTGATGGGTCTCTGTTCTTCTGGTTTTTAATGCATTATCTTGTTGTGTCCTTTTCTCTCCCTCAAATGCCGTCAAGGAATTTACATCCAGAGATGATCTGCAGTTAGAACCGGCAAGGATATGAAACTGTGGCTTGAATTGATTTTACGTGACAGATGTGCCCCCATTTCACTACAGTTGTCTCTAAACCTGACTGAGTTTCCCAATGGGGGAATGCTGCAAGGTAGCTGGAAGAAGACAGCACAATTTGAAGCTACTCACATGCTCTTGAAGTATACATATGCATGCGTGCGCGCGCACACGCGCGCTTGCCAGTCTCTGCCTTCAGAGCAGCTTGCCCTTTAAAGGATAGGTTAGGAAGACCAAACCAGCAGTGGCCTGTCCAAGCTTATTGAAAGGAGATGTGCATTTCTCAGAAAGGCTTGACCAGTTGTGGAAGTAGGCATCTCAAGTGGGTGTTTGATCAGAAGCAACTGCTATGTGTGGCCTGTACAATATACAACAATGGCAGTGACAACAGCAACAACAACTTTATTTTATACCTTGATTTTTCTCTAAAACCAGGAGTCAAAGGAGTACAGAGTCTTGGAGGGAGCCAGGGGAAGGTGTTGACTTTGATTTCTCCACTGAACTGACTGGCAGAAGTGGCAGTCAATTTGGGTGGAGGGAATGATAGTTACTTCAGTTGTGCAAGGCCTGATAGAGGGAGTGGAACAAAAGCTACTAGTTTACATATAAAAAAGTGGTTAATACAGCATAGGAGCTCAATCCAGAACCTTTTGCTGTAAAGTCCATGTGTTTTGGAGAATTCCATTTGCTCAGTGACAAGAGACAGAATTGTTTGGTCTTCAGTAAAAGATACTGTAAGACTGCCTGAAGGTTAAAACTGCAATCCTATGTGTACCCACTTGGTGAGTAAGCCCTGTTAAACCAAGCAAGGTTTAATTTGGAGTAAGCAGAGGATCAGGTTGTAAATGTCCAGAAATTCCCAGCTGCTGGGACTGGTTAAAAAAAAAGTTTCTTCATAAGATGGACAGTAACTGCTCTTGTAGCCTGTTGTAGAATACATAATGTGAGAAATGAGCACATCACAGAGCTTGAGGTAGTTGGAAGTCACCAGATCACCACTGGGAACTGCCTGAATGACCCTAGTGATATATGGCACTTTATGGGCCTTTTCTAATCCCTCAGTCCAGTAGGAAAAATATTAAGTACAATGCATTACTTCCTGCTCCATTTATAATAATTAATCTCAGATCAAATATTTTCCTCCATGGTGGTTCTATACTTTTAAATACCACCCCTTTCACTCAATCTGATGGTCATGAGATTATAGCGATTTTAAAGAGATTATAAATGTAGATTTCGGTTTTTGTTCAGCCTGTTTCAAATTAAGTTGATTGGAGAAGGGATTTGAGAATGGTGAGCATGTATTTTCATGCAACATGTTAAGGAAATGTGCAGTTAATTTCTTTTTCTAACACTATACAGTATTATAAAATACACCACAGACCCAATTACCAGTTCATAATAAAAAAAAGAAGGGTTTTTGAGATACAGGAAGAGATGAGACCTTTCCCCTCCATTTATTTTTCAGCCACAAGTAAAACTGGTACAAAAATGAACTGAGAGATCTGTCATATATGTAAGAACTGATGTAAATTGCTTATTTAAAATTAATTGTCAGCCATTAATTGCAAATATTATGATGGATCACAAACAGTAGTGTAACTTGGAGGTAACATAATTGGGGGAAGTGGATTCTCTTTAATGAGTTTATAAGGAAAGGATACTTAAATTTGCCAAACTAGATTTTTATGATATAAATTCAGGAGTTGAATATGTATATGGTACTTCTTAAAATTCAGTTGTTTACAATTTTTTGTTGAAGTATTTTTGTATTTTATTATATGTATATGTGTGTGTATGTACTGATTGGCTGGAATCCTGTATGGCCTATATGTGTACAGTATATAAGTAGTACTCTTATAGTACTATGCACCGAATCCTGACATGATCCCCTCAGTCTCCACTTAACAGACAGCTTCAGAGGCAGCTGACTGCTGTTTCCACTTATCTCTTATGAAGGATTCCCATTGCAACAGGCAGACACAGAGTTCCTGTCACAGTTCCCCTTCCTGCCAGGAATCACTCACATGAGGGGTGATCTCTGGCAGGTGATCTCTGCCAGCTGCTTCCTGAGTGACAGGCGAACAAGCAGTTGCCGTTGCAGCGGTTGCTGCCCAGGTGGTAGGGACTGGAGGCTTTTAATGGTCCCTATGTGTTCCCTAAACTAGTGGTTTTGTACGGACCATGAGTGTGTAAAAGTACAGGTTACAAATCCATAACTGTGATACAGGATTCCGGCCATAGTGGATAATTTTAGCTAGCAATATATAAACTATATAATTTATATAAATTATATATATGAAGAGTTATGTTTATTTCAGATTTTAAAATTTAATCTTATAAAGATGTTATCTGCTTTCAAAACAAAACAAAATCTGTCAACAGCAGTTGTTGGAATGAGAGCGCCTTGATATTGCCTCCAGAAAAAGGGATTCAATTAATTCCTATCCACAGTTTGAAAATAATTGCCATTGGCGTTGCACTATAATTATATTTGAAGACTGACTCTTTCTCTAATAGCCATGTGTGTGTGTCCCCTCCCAAATCTTTAAATATTTTGGTAGCATTAGCTGTCCTTATGTTCTCTCCTTTGAGCATAATTCTCATCTGTATGAGAATTTTTTTTGAAACAAAGGCAGAATAGTTCTTTTGCCTGAGTGATCAACTAGCCAACCTCAATAGTATTTGGGGACTGGAGAGAAGTCTTGAGTATTTGTAATGATTATTTGTAAAAGGATAATGTATATATACTGCTTAGGAGTAGAATATAATTCTGGTGTGGTAGGAGAGAATAGATTTCCTTGATTCTCATGAGGACACTTGCAATCTGCTCACCGTAGACTGATGGGCAGTTAAATAGTGTGGCTGTAGAGAAAATAATGCACTGGGTTTAAATGGTGATCTGTCCCACTTTGGCCACAGATTCAGTGATGTGTCTTTGGCTCTTCCACCCAGACAACAGTGACTTCTTTCATAGAGCTTCAAGTAGAGAGGTCTTTGGGATTTTTTTGTCCTACTTCGCACTGTCCTACAGTCTTCCTTTTAGAGGGATCATCTGTTAGAATGTTCAGTCCACATTTGTCCCCAAGAACAGTCCTGGAATTTGTCCTCCAGCAGTTTACCCCTAGAGAGCCAGCATGGTGTAGTGGTTTGAGCATTGGGCTAAAACCATGGCGACCAGGCTTCAGTTTCCCGCTTGGCAGTGGAAACCCATTAGATGACCTTGGGTACATCACATATTCTCAACCCCAGAACACCCCATGGTAGTTTTGCCTTAGAATCTCTATGAGTCGGAAACAACTTGAAGGCACATAACAACAGTTTGCACCTAGACAGCTTGAATAAAAATCAAGATTAAGCAATCAGTATGCAAAAGATGGTATAGAAATGATTAATAATGCATGCTCTTTTTTATGGCTGAATTTAAAAAAAAACTAAAAGTGAAATCTGTCTCTTTTTTCTTAGGAAATACTTGGTATCCTACATGAACTACGAAAATCCTCCACCGTATCCTGGCCCACATCCAGGTGCCCCATACCCACCATATACTCAGCAACCACCGGGTCCTGGCCCATACCCTGGCTACCCACCAGGGCCACCGGGGCCTCCAGGGCCAGGCTACCAAGGCTATCCACAGTATGGATGGCAGAATGCTCCTCCACCTCCAGGACCAGTCTATGCAGATGGACCCAAAAATACAGGTAGTCTCTAGTATGAAATTGTGCTGGGTTCATCTTTTCTTCTGTTATACAACTGAATAATACTTACTCTGCCTCAAGCACTCTAAAGAAAGGGGCCTAATAACAACATGAGAAGGCAGACTTGCTGTGCTTTTATTGTCCTACCTTCCTTTTGGAAGAGGAAGAGATTTCTGGTATATGTGTTCTCCCCTCTGGCTTTTCACAGTCCATTTTTGATGTCCTTTAACAATCAGGCAAACATTTGAATGGCTTTCTGTTATTATTCTCGCAGATACTTTGTTGATCATATAATTTTATTTTTATATATCAGTTCATCGATCTATCTGTCTATTAACCTTTGAATTGTCATGGCAGCTATCCCCTCAATTTTCTTGTCATACTTTTAGGGTTAGTTTTGAATTCTTTTCTATTAAGGCTACTACCTATTCCAAAATTGTCATTTCTTCAGAGTAGTGTCTTAGAATATTTAGATCATTTAAATCAGTTGTCCTGAACCACTGTCCCACCAGAAGTTTTGGACTTTTACTTCCAGAATCCTTCAGAAGCATGTCAAGGACTCTGGAAGTTGGGGTCTAAAACATCTGGAGGGCCAAAAGTTCAGAACCACTGACTTAGATTCTAGTGAAATGATGTTCAAGTTATATTTAGTTTACAGCTGAATGTGATGTCTTGAGAAATTACTTTTTAAAGCTTTGTAGGAAAAGTTAAATTAAGGCCATTAAAAAAAGCAAAGTCTTTTAGCAAAAATAATGGCCCAGTAGGAACCTGTCTCTGATGGGTTAACTGACTGAACTGTCTGCCATGATATTCACCAAGAAGGTCACCTGAAAATGACCCTTGATGCCTGAAAGCTGTGGAGAACAGAGAGGGAGTTTGTGGAAGGGAGAAATGTATTAGATCACCTCCTATGCCATTGCCCTTTCCCCACTTTTCATGAGATAGAGAGGAAAAAGTGAACCCAACATGCCCCGACACAGAAGAAGTGCCAAACTCTGGCAGTTTGATACGAAACATGGAGAAGCAGCTGCCCAGACTCTGAAAAACAGAATGGGACAGAACACCTGTCTGTATCCCAGCAGAGAGAGAGAGAGAAGAGAGAGAAAGAAGTTATAATATTTCAGTAATAATGTAATAACTTGATAACTTTTGTTGTTGATGTGTGCCTTCAAGTCATTTCTGACTTACGTCAACCCTAAGGTGAACCTATCATGGAGTTTGTGGGGGCTGAGAGTGTGTGATGCACTCAAGGTCACTTCTTTGGTTGAGCTGGGAGTCACACCTGGTCTCCCAGGTTGTAGTCCTAGTGCTCAAACCACTACACCATGTTGGCTTCCTTAGTCCCTCTTAAATGTAATAAGTTTTGTTTACTTATTATTCTTAAAATGTTGATTTTGGAGAGAGATCATGTGTGAGGGACTTTTTAATTATTTTCTAGTTTTTTAAAAACTACTAATAAAAAAGAGCCATAGTAAAAGTCTTGTTTGTAACATGATACTTAAAACAGTGGGAAATGTCAATACAACATTCCAGGCCTCATTCTTCTTCTACTGGTGCTGCTTGTCCTCCCCTTCCTGTAGGTTGGGACTCTGGAGTAAGGCTTTCATCTTCAGCCAGTACAACCACAGCCCCTGCTGTGGGTAGGAATGAACCCTAGGACAGCCAGGACAGTTTTGCAGTGAGGAAGAGAGATAACAGGATGTGGGGACAGACCCATTGCTTGCCTAGAGTGTACTAAAATCTGGAGGCTGACCATGCCAGGATAGTTATCCAGTTTCCCGTTAGGTATATAGGAACGCCATTTGATTATTGTTATGTGCCTCAAGCTAATTCCAACCTATGGTGGCCCTATTCTAAGGTTTTCTTGGCAAGATTTATGCAACAGTCTGCCGTTTCCTTCGTCCGAGGCTGAGAGTGTCACTTGCCCAAGGTAACCTAGTGTGTTTCTGTGGAGATTCACTCAGAGTCCTCCTTTAGCACTCAATACACTACACTGCACTGGTTATCATACCTGTTCTTTACATTGGATAGTGCAGTAACAAGAGTAAGAAAACAATAACAACAATAAACCTTTTCAGCTCAAAATAGTTCTCCAGCCTTGCTGAAATATATCTCACAAGAACTGCAGGCAGGAAGTTTGCCCCTCTATTTTAACAACCAGTTAAGCCTGTACATCTGTAGCGTTCTCATCACATGCATTGCTTAGCTGTTGCCTGTTCGTCAGAGGCTTGCTCAACTTTGCAGTGAATCCAGCCTGTTGAACTGCATAACATAAGCCTAGTTCTGTTAAAGTGGACAAAGATATTAAATTACATTTGCTCTTCATTTTCTTCTAACTTCTCTTTTTTGACATTGATGTAACAATAGCAACTTGCTCTTTAAAGAGTTTTATATGTAATCTAAATGTAAGACTATATATCTAAGGCACAATGTGACTTAAGATTCCATCATACTATTCAAACTCTCAGATTTACATACTATATGTAGTGGCTTAGGACTGTAAAAACTATGGATGATAAACTGGAGACATCTTTTAGAGTAAAAGCAAAGTTCTTCCAGGTTCAAAAAAACCCCATGTTTTGTTATTGTGGCCTTTGGTTTCTGCCTGTTAAAAATCTAAAGGAAGTTAAATTTCATTCTTCTTGAAAATCTAAAGGGTTAATAGGAACTGCCCAGAACAACTTGTTTGCTCTGTCTGTTCCCTTGCAAAATAGTAAAAAAACCCAAAAAATCCTAATTTGTCCAGCGGCATTTCTTTTGCAATGGTTTACTCCCTAAATGGCCACAATGCACAATTTGAATACTAGTTAGAGAGTTAGTTAATCCTAGGCAGCATTACTAGTATGCTGAGCTTTTCCTGTGAATATTTTGAAAAGTGAGGTGGGGGAGATTATGGAGCCACATCTCCTATAAATGAATGTATGAAAATTAGGCAAAACTTATATTTGTTTGAGTTGTCTGCCTGTTTTACACAGGGCTTACCTGAAACATATTAAGATTGTGTAATAGTGGAACTTCCTGGATTGTATATGCTGGCCCCTCTGCTGAAGGTGTTTTGTTTGTAAGGAAACAGTCACTCTCCTGTTTTGAATTCCATGGGGCCATATCTTTGAGGGCAGGTATGTAGGGGAAAAGAGTGATTATCATATCTTTCTTTCAGGAGAGGCACACTCTTCAGTGGCTTTTTGTAAAGCAGGCTTGGAATGGCTGTGATGCCACTGGCTCTAGCTAGTTGTTTTCACCACCGTACCACACAAGAGCAGCATGTGGGTGCATCAAACAAAATGGCAGGTGGCTCAAAAATGGAGGAATATAACTGACACTATAGCTTTCATTCATGAAATATTGATGGCAGTTCCCACCATTTAACTGATCCCCAAATGATCTCTTCCTTGACTCCGAGTGTGCCTTAGATTTTCAGTCCTTCATGTCTGTTTTTAGTGTCAGATTCCTTGTTCAGTGGCTGCACTGGGGGAGACGTAACTGGGCATATCCCTTTCTTTGAGGGTTCTTGATTGGTTGCTGTTTGTTTTACACTCTGTGCTTGGGAGCCTATGGCTTTCAGTATCTCCTGTAGGTTGAATCAACAGCCTTGGCAGTTTTATTCAACACCCTCTTTCAGTGCCTGTCTGAAGTGTGTGCTTGGGGTGTCTCCTCACTGTCTCATGCTCAGTCTGTTCAAGACTGCATGTCATTCGTCCATTATTTTTTGCATCCACTGATGATGATGTTATCATTCTCCAATTTGTGAATCAGGCGTAAAGGCTTTATTTTGACTCCATTCCCTCTCCTTTAGTTCCTGTATCCAGTCAGTTGCCAGTCAATGTCATCAAATACCACATGGCCAATGTTCAGCCATTCTTCTCTCTTCTTTTGTTATCTTGTACCTTGACTGTGACAAAAATCTCTATGGCTTTCCTTTCACACTTGAGTCTTTCTCAGCTTCTTCAGACCAGATCATTTCTCTGTGCATAGACTATGCGAAGCCCTGCTTTCTGTACCTGCACTGACAACACTCAGCACAAAGAGTCTATTTCTTCGTTTTCCTCATCTTATCCTGATAAATCTGTGACTGTGACTTTCATTCCTCAACAGCTGTCAGTGGCTTCTTTTCACCTGATTGTGTGTGTGATTGACTGTCTTCCATCTTAAAGATTCCTTTTAAAACTCAGCTTTCTTCACCCTTAATCCCTGAGTCTGTGTAAATCATTTACTCATGTGCATGCATAATGTTTACCATTACACTACCCTTGTCACTCTCTTCCTCTCTCTTCCGTACAGTTAAAACCTAGTATGTCAACATGTGGGAGAGGCTCAATGTAACTGAGGGCATGGTAAGCATAATAGCCTTCCTTTCAAATTTATTTCTGGATTCTGAGGCACCTGGTAGCATGCTGCGCTGTACTGGCTCTAGTATACTGGTCAGCTTATCACACTGTCATTCACATATGCAGACGATTGTACACATTCACTCCTTGATGATGCAGCATCAGGTGCTGATCTGCCTATGTAAATAACAGATTTCACATCAGTCAGAACACAGAGCCCTGGTGTCATTTTGTATCACTTCCAACTTCACCGTGAATGCTATTCACAGATTCTGCTACAAGACATCAAGTAGTGAACATGTCATTGTGGACCTGTCCTGGGCAGGAGAGTTCAGGTTGTTTGGGCACAGTGCTTCACAGAGAGTGGCCAGAACAATTCTGCTTGTCATGAACAGGCAATCGTGTATTCCTGCATATAGTGCTAAAGAAATAGTGGACTTTGCTCCCTTCTTCTGTGTTTGTCACTGATCAAGTTGGTGGAGAAAGTTCAGCTATATAGGCACAGCTGGTTGCTTTTCTGAGTCTTGATTTGTTGTTCAGTATTTCAGGAATATATTAGCACAACAGTTTTTTGTAATAGTGTTTGAAATCGGAGGCCTTTTAAGGTTTAGAAACATTGGTAGAGATCCTGCATCGGGAGAAGTGTATGACTCACCTTCTAAGCAGTGCTGCCTCCCCAACACAGCAAGCTATGTGTTGTTGGAGAGAGGGGAATAGGTGGACATGTGTCCTGCTGCTTTCTTGTAGCTGGACATGCAGTGAGAGGCATCTGCAAAGGGGGGGGCCTTGAAAGCTCTCTGCAGATGGATCTTTGCAGCATATCTGGCTGTGAGAAAATAGCTGTACATGTCCCTGCTTATCCCTCTGTTCTTGAACAACATGGATATGGCCAGGTTGAAGGAGGGGCTGTGCTGACTGCAAGGTGATTGGGATGATTGCGTAACTCAGAACAGAAGTCTAACAAAGTGGCCGTGAAAGTGAGTTGCGGTGGCAATTCTGACTTACGCCATTGTACTTCACCAACAGAATGCTAGACATCAACAGGATTGGGACTATTTTTTAAAATATATTTATTATTGATTTTTACATATTATTCTCTACTTCATACAATCAGTATCACATATATCCAATAATCTTAACATATCCATTATCCATATATCCATTAACCCAAAAATATCAATAAAATGAAAAATCAAAGTCTTTAATTTTATGTTTATGTCATTCTATCATTCTTATTTTAAATTGAGCTACCCACAACCTGTTATTCCTTTCTATATTAATTCTTCTTTTAAACTCTTCTCTTTCTAATATTATATCAAATTTATATAACTCCTCTTGACTTCCCCTACACTTAGGCTTGGTATTGTCTCTTTAAGTGTGTGTGTGTGTGTGTGTGTTTATTTCCTTCTCCCTCTTTCCCCATTATAATTTTATAAATACAATATGCAATATGTAAATCAATCAGCAATATTTATAATTGTTCTTCTTTTTAAAAATTGTTTTCTTTTTTATACTTTATTAATTAAAATTATACAAAAAACAAAAAACAAGAAAAAAACAAGAAAAAACAAAATGATACAAAACAAAATATACATATACAAAATATACAAATGCTAAATCATAGAAAAAAGAGCACACACAAAAAGAATTCTTGCAAATGTTACGATTACATTATCTTATCATTCTAATTCCATGTCAGTTCTTACTTACATATATATATACATATTAGAATGGCTTTTTTATCATTACTTCCCATTTTGACTTTAGAACAAGTTTACCATTTGAATATCTCCTTTATGGACTTACAATCTTTTATGATCTCTGTACTTGAGTATTTTCAAAAATCTATATTTACCATCTTAACAACCTTCCATGAATTTCTGTAATAACTTATTATATTGTCCCATTGTTTTATTAATCTTTCTTTACTCTCTCCTCTTAATATATATGTTAATCTGTCCATATGAATCATGTCGTACAGTTTTATTTCCCATTCTTCTACTGACAGCATCTTTTTCATTTTCCATTTTTGTGCTATAACTATTCTTGCTGCTGCTGCCATATAGAAAAGTTGTTTTCCAACTTTATTTTCTAATTTTCCTTCCATTATTGATAACATATATATTTCTGGTGACATTTCAAACCTTATACCTAACATTTTTTCTATTCGTATATGAATAGACTTCCAATAGTCTTTTACTATTTTACAAGACCACCATGAATGGTAAAAGGATCTTATTTCTGACTCACATTTCCAACATTTATTAGAACTATTATTATACATTTTCGCCAATCTTTCAGGTGTTAAATACCAATGCAAATACATCTTATATAGATTTTCTTTTATGTCTTGGCATGCAGTATACCAAATTTTCTCCCATTGTTAAAAACAATGGAACAAAAAATTGTTTTCTAATCAGTTTAAATTTAAATCAAGAATCCTCTCAATGCTTAATTTCTTCTTTTTTCTTCAAAAAAAACCCCAAGAGTTTCCAATCTTCTTGAAATTGTTCAGTCATTTTCTCTTTCAACATCATTGAAAGTTTGTCCATTTCTGTGATTTCTAATACATTGGAGATCCAATTTTAGTAAGTATATCTGGACTTTTCCATTTTTGGGCATAAATAATTCTTACAGCAATGATCAGGTAGTGTAGCACTTTATAATTGCAAGATTTTGTTTCTTCATTAGGTTTTTCTAGTAACATTAATGCAGGAATTAGTTGAATCTCAGTTTTTAAAAAATTTTGCAACCATTTTTGAAATTCATTCTAAAAGTGCTTTTTGCATGGGCACAGGACTACCACATGTGGAATAGACTTCCTGTTCTCTGAATTTCCAACATGTTTTATCAGAATTTTTATAAATTTTAGGTATTTTTGTTGGCATTAAATACCATCTGAAAATCATTTTATACACATTTCTTTCCAATCATAACAGAGTGTGTCTTTTAACCCTTTAGTCCATAGCCTTTCCCATTTCTCTAGCTTGATTGAGTGTCTTATGTCTTGAGCCGATCTAATTATATTATTTTTAGTCACTTCTGGTTGTATTTCTGAGTCCAAAAACATTTTGTACATTTTAGCAATTAAGTGGTCCTCATCTGTACAAAGTTTTATTTCAAATTCTGAACTCTTTCTCAAATCCGTTGCTTTTGTTATGCCTTAGAAATTTCTCTTTTAATTGTCTGTATCCATACCAGTCTATTTTCCATCCTTGCTCTTTTAATTCTTCTTGATGTTTAATACTATATTGTTGATTTGCACATACAGTGAGTACATCAACCAATTTGACAGTATCTCTCTTTTGGGTTCTGAAAAAACCTTCTTGTATGGAAATCCATCACAGAGATTTTGTGTACATTTTTATATTTTTCCAAATTCTTACAACACACCTGATGATGTGATCTGCCATCCATATTTTAGCTCATTGCCTTCCAATTGTAGTAATCTTTTATTTTTCAGTGTGATCCATTCTTTTATCTATACTAAGGCACACACAGCAAAATAAAGTTTCAAATTCAGTAGACCCAGGCCTCCATGCTTTTCTTTTTTTAATCTTGAAGCACTTTTCATCTGATTCTTGCCTTTTTTCCTTGCCATTACAAATTTTGTAGATCTCTGTCCCAGTTTTTGAAAGGTGTAGCACTACTTATCATTGGTTTGGTGTGAAAGAAAAGGGGGATTTGGGGAAGAATGTTCACATTAATAGCAGAAATATTTCCTAATAAAGAAAGTTTTCATTTTTTCCATGTTTCTAATTCTGATCTTATTTCTTTCCAAATATTTTCATAATTGTCTTGAAAGAGTGAGGAAGTCTTATCTGATATACTTATATCAAAATATTTTACTTTCTTTTCTGTTGAAAAGCTTGAAAGTTCTCCAGTTTCTTTTCTTTTTGTTCATATTTGTTGTCAACACTTTTGTTTTTTCTTTGTTAACTTTAAAACCAGCAACTTTGCTGTATTCTTCCAATAATCTGAATAGAAGGGCAATACCATTTAAAGGATCTTCTAAAATTAGAAGATTATCCACAAAGGCTTTGGATTGGGACCAGTTAAAGAGATCCATGGTTAAGGGATCATTATATTTGCCTAAGAGGTAAGTGTGTATGTGTGTGCATGTACATGTGTGTGTACATGCATGTATGCTGTGGGACTCCTTACTTTTATCAACAAAAACAGATCAATGTGGCAAACATATTTACAGGATCTTGTTAAAAAGGCCACTTTCCTCATGTATAGTTTGGAGTGCTTGTCTGTGGTTTTAAATTGTTGTGATAGTAATTCTGTAGTTTTACCATGTTATAGCAATATCTTTGTCCTGTAGTATGGTATTGTCATTAACTTATTTGCTTTCTTAACTAGAAAATCATAGTAGAGGTGTTTTGAAATATATGTCTCTTGTGATTCATGAGGTTCAATAGATGAGGATGTCAAATTTTATTACAAAGGTGAACAACCACCGGCTTCCATTGTTGGCTGAGCGTCTGGGGCCCCCATGAACACTTGCTCACATGGGTACATTTCTACACATATGTACACAATTCAGTGCACACATCCTTTCTCTCCTCCCCACAGGTACACAACAGCCAGGCAATGAGAGGCTTACACTCCCCTGCCCTGCCCACTCATATGTAGAAACTACTGGGGTAGAGTGGAGTGACTGCTGCTCCACAGTACAGTTGGAAGTAGAGTTTTTCTGAGAGCCAGCATGCTGTTGTGGCTTGAGCATTGGACCATGACGCTGGAGAGCCCAGTTGGATTCCCTGCTTGGCCATGGGAACCCATTGGTTGACTTTGGCACCAGTGATTTCTTAACCCCAGAAAACCCTGAGATAGGTTCCCCTTAGGGTCACCATAAGTTAGAAACAACCTGAAGGCACACAGCAGCAGCAATAATAAAAGTAGTTTTTCTGCTTCTGTAAGCAGTGGAGCATCAGCAGTCTTACTAGAGATCAGTGGTAGAAAGGGTTGAAGTTCCTGTTTCGCATGAACTCCAGCAAGATTGCTAGCAGCAGCGTTGGGGCACTGTTTTTCTCCCATTGTCCAGCTTGGCTATGGGATAAAGTAGGCTGGGTCTGCACACATGGTGGCACACATAAGTCATGTACTCCAGTTTGAAATGGACCTGCTGGATACATATTCTTCAGTCTAAGACATGAACAAGTATGTGACTCTCCTTCTGCTTTTGCACTTTTCCAAATCATGCAATGCATTTCTTTAATAATAAAAACTGCATATATTAGCTTGCATACAGAAAGCTACAAACATGCCTACAAGCATGTTCAAATGCGTACATATCAGGAAATTACATTTCCCCCACCGTATGGGCCTCTGTACATATTTTCCCTACCATATGCATGAGGTAATGCCTAAGAAAACATGGATTTTCATGTGGGCCTATCCCTAAGAACTCTTAAACTGATGTAGTTATAGGATGGAAAGTACTAATGCATACAAAAACTTCAAACCAAAATGCATCAGTCCGTTCCTAGGGGTGTCAGGCCACAGTTACTTAAATGCATCGCACACTTAAATGTGTCTTTCTATATACATTTAAGTAATACACCAGGTGCTGCCCTGTCTAGACAGAGATTGCCTCATCTCAGTGATCTCTGGTTTGATGACGGCCAGGTTATTTTACTGTAATGTGCTCTACTTGGTTCTGTTAGTGAAGATAGTTGTAAAATTGTAGTTAATTCACAAAACAGCAGGTAGATTATTGAATGGAATTGGGTGTTAACAGTCATAGTGTGCTGGTCCTACAGCAGATGTATTGCCTCACAGCCAGTTTCCAGGCCTGATGCAGTGCTGTTGCTAGCTGGTCATTAAAGTGCTTCATAGCTTAAAACCAGGACCGTTCTAGCTCCATGTATGCCTGTCAAGAATTTCAGTAGAAGGCCTTCTGCGGATCCCCTGCCTTCTCAAGTGAGATAGAAGGGTACCAGAGTTGGCATTTTCATGGTCTTTTGCCAGTTACAGAAAGCTCTCACTAGGGAGGTCTGCCTGATTGCTATTTTGTTGCTCTTTTGGCAACAGGCATTGATTCTTCTTCTTCTCCACCCCAAGGCCTTTAATCATGCAGACTATTTATCTAGTGCTTAAAATCTTGCTGTATCCTTACAGTTTTATGATTATTTGATTTTTTTTAACATTTGTTTTGTATTTGTATCTTAAGTAAACCAAAACTACCCTGGCGTTTTGTTTTGAAGGGAAATTTGTATCAAAGCAGATACAAACACTGTCTGCTTAACAGTGAAGCTCCAAAGTGTCAGTAGTTTTCCACCACAGGAAGGCCCTGGAAATCAAAGATTTGGCAGTCTTGGGTGTGGCTGCCCGTCTCTGTGTGGTGAAGTTGAATCATGAAGTATTGTGGGCCAAACTGCAGTCAAACCCCTTGATAAGGCCCGATGACTGCTTGTTAATTTTATTTATTTAAAATATTTTTACACCGCTTGTATTATCTACATTCAAACATAGGGCAGGTTAGGAGTGAAAAACACACCCTTTGAATGGAGGAACCACTGGACTTTCTTTCCAATGCCATTATTTAATGTTAACTGTATAAAAACATTAGTTGCCTGTTGAATAAGGTGCCTTGATGTTGCGTGTGGGCATCAGCTGTGGAAAGCCTGGGAATTTTGAGCAATATTTATGACATCCTTATTATATCAGAATTGGGAAATGTTCTCTTTTTTGGATGACATTTCTTAGGATCTCCCAGCTAGCATGGTTAGGGGAATTTTTGGAGTTGTTCTCCAAAGCAGAACAAAAGAGGACTTCCAAGCTCTGCCTACTATGGATGGAGAAACAGGTGTTCATGCAAGTCCTATACTGAGGCCAACCCGCAAAGCTGATGATGATTTTTGATAAATGATTCCTCCCCTGTGTGGGTGAGCAGCTGGTTTTGTTTCAAGAGCAAAACCAGCTCCTTGTGTTGGCTTAATATGATCTGTCTTCCTACATGCATTGAAGTAACTTTTCACAGTTCAAAGTTAAAAGATCTCAACAATTCATTTCTTTCTAAAGTTAATCAGTAACTAATTATCTATACAGGCAGAAACCAAATATGCATACCCAAGATAAAGGCCTCTGTAGTAAAACAAAGGTAATGCATTTCCTTTTAAATGAAGCCTGTGCATATTGTTTGCACTGTACGGACTGGTGCTTGGCGTCAGCATCCACGCCTGTAGATGATAAAGCAGTGTTCCTTTTGACCAGCAGTACATGGGATAACAGGATCCCAAGGTGGTGGTAGCTCAGATACAGATGACTTTTTTTTTAATTTGAAAGATTTTAAATGGTTAGCTTCCAAACAAGAAGGGAGTATCCCACTCCTCAGGACTCCTGCTGCTACCCAGAGGCTGGAGAAACCTTGTACAGTGCATTCACAGAGTCCAGTCTGTGACCTCAGGAAACAGTTGACAGTCAGTAAGGCCTGTGAATGTCAGTGTTGTTCTGGAGATAAAATGATTCTCATGACCAACAAAAATAGAATCAAAGCATGCTGCATGGTTTTTTTGTTTTGTTTTTTTCTGACAAAAGTGCCTCCCACCTTTCACAGTAACTGCTTTTGTCTTGGACATGGTCCTAAAGGAGAACCAACACCAGTGGTGGTAGCAGTGATGTGATGGGAAGGTTGTGAGCTGAAATTCATGGTTCTTGTGGGAATCCATTCCACAAGCAGTAAGTTAAATTATTAAATTTCTGCCAGTTATACTAGTAGCTTAGGAACACAAATTTGAATCCACTGTGAAATTTTTTTAATATTCTTTCAGCTTCCCCCTATTTTTGACAAAAAAAAAAAGGCTAAGGACACAAATGCTGAGACTAGAACCGACAGGGACAGCATATGGGGCACTATTTGAAATGAGGTTGGCATGCCCCTCTCCATGCTTAGCAATCGCACATTGATCCCAGTGCTTGAACAGAGCTGGACAATTACTGCTAGATAAAGAATGTGGTGGTGATGTTTGCTTCTTGGCTCATCTAGCAAACCAGTGCCTTCCTTGTGCCAGGTGGGTGAGGATGAACAGGTTGCTTACCTGTAACTGTGGTTCTTCGAGTGGTCATCTGTGCCTCACACATTGGGATCTTCATGCATGTGTGGTAGCGTTTGGAAAGCTCTAGAGCTGAGCAGCTTGGTGGGAACCCCTCCCCCTGCTCGTACTGAGCATGCTCAACCCACCAAGCTAATGGTCCCTCCTCAATTTTGAAGTCTGCCAAAGCAGGACCCGAAGAGGGGAAGGCTGGGTGTGTGTGTGTGAGGCACAGATGACCACTCAAAGAACCACAGTTACAGGTAAGCAACCTGTTCATCTTCTTCATGGTCTCTGTGCCTCACACATTGGGAGATTGTGTAGCTTTACGAATGGATGGTGGGTCAGGTCCTAGAGAATGGAAGACAACACCGCACAGCTGAAGTGGGCATCCCATCATGCCCGTCAGCCCAGACAGTAGTGGCGCCCAAAGGTCAGGGGTTGTGACCAGGTAGCCACACGACAAAGCTCTTGCAGATCAACCCCACGAAGGAGAGCCACTGAAGGTGCCACAGTCCAAGTGGAGTGGGCACAGAACAGGGCTGGTGGAGGCTGTTTAGCCAGTTCATACGCCAGGAGAATGGTGTGGGCTGCCTACTTGGAAAATCTTTGAGTGGACACCTTATGGCCTTTCCGACGACCTCCATAACAGACAAACAGGTGGGGAGTCTGACGAAAGGACAAAGTCCGTTGGATGTGGAAAGCCAGAGCTCAACGGGCGTCAAGCGAATGGAGAGATCACTCCAGAGGCATAGCCAGGTCTGGACAGAAGGTGGGAAGGATGACATCCTGGTTGAGATGGAAATCGGGGACAACGTTAGGCAGGAAAGAGATGTCCGGACGCAGGACCACCTTGTCTCGGTGGAAGACAAGGAACGGCTTGTCTGACCACAGCGCAGTAAGCTCACTTGCTAAAGTGACAGCGACCAGGAAAGCCGTATTCACAGTCAGGAGCCTGTCATCAGAAGTAGCCAGAGGCTCAAAGGGGTCACGTCAGCTGCGAGAGCACCAAAGACAGTGGCCAAGGCAGAAGCGGTGAAGTTACCAGAGGATAAAGGTGTTGCAGTCCTTTTAAGATTTGCTTGAGGGTAGCAACACGGTAGCCGAGAAGTAGACCCTGAGAGATGAAAAGGCCAAGCCCCTGTTCTCAAAGAGGCAGAAGGAAACGCAGCACAGTAGGTAGGGCGACAGGCGATGCGGGTTCATGACGGGCATCAGCAAGGGCCAAGAACCTCTGCCACTTGTAGCGGTAAGATCGATGCATAGACTTCTTCCTGGCCGCAGTGAGGACACCCCGTGTAGCCAGAGCATCTAAGGGATTATCCTGTACACGCAGAGACACAGGTGTGGCAGGTCTGGATGCAGCACGAGCCGACTGAGTGCTAAAGGAGGCCTGGTGCGGGGAGCTGTCGCCGATGGAAGCTTGGCGTCCGTCATTACCGTGACCCGAGGAGAGGACTCGACGAACAGCATCCTTGAGATTAGGTAGCGGAGGGAGAGCCACCACAGGAGAAAGCATCGCACCTGCCAGGGAATCTGAAGTAGGAGGCCCTGGTCATCTCGAAGAGGGTGGGAGACCCTAATGAACCAATGATGTGGCGGGCAGGCACGAAGGCAAGAGAGGTAGGTGACCACCGTTGTTGCCACCATGTAGCCGAGAAGTTGTTGGATTCTCCTCATTTGGACTACCAGGGCATGGAGAAGTGCGGTAACAGCCTGGCGCAGAATGCGGGCCCGTTTCACTGGAAGGAAGGCCTTGGCAGCAATAGAGTTGAGAGTGGTGCCGATAAAGTCTGGAACATGGGGCGGCTCAAGGTGACACTTCTTGGGGTTCACCTGGAGGCCAAGGTCAGAGAAAAGAGGCAGTGTAAGGTGAATGTCCTCGTAGAGTTTCTGCTTCCAGGATCAGTCACAAGGTACCGTCCGACTTCGGTACCGTGAAGTACCGGGGAAAAGAAGCCGATGGTACTGGCCGAGAACAGAACCCGTCCTATGGCCACTTTCTGCAGCAGGGATTCGAGGTGGTATACTTTGAAATTCGATGGCATAACTAAGACGGACAATGGAAGAAGCCCAAGGATCCGTAGTGATGTGACGCCATTCACTGAGATGGCGGGTCAGACCTGAGTGGTTGGCAAGCCGGTAGGCAGGCGGAAGAGTGGATGTGGTGGCGACCTGCAGCGGAGTCAAAACCGTGACTTCACCATGGAGGGAGAATTCATTGATGGCGGTTGCTGCCTGGACAAGGTCCTGCGCGTTGAAGATGAAGGCAAGGACCAAACTGATTTTCGGCACAGCGATCGGGATGCTGTGCTGAAGAGGTTGATCGACGCCAAGAAGAGCAGGAAGCGAAACTGTGACGGGACTGCGGTGTTTGAAGAATCCACATCCTCTTGACCATAAGATGCGCCTTGATGAGATGATCCATGGCGTCATCTGTAGTCGCATGGAACATGTTCTGTCCATCGAAGGGTAAATCTTTGATGCGCTTCCTGCTGTCCTCTTGGAGCCCTGTGGACCACAACCAAGCGAGTCACTGAAGGGCGACCGCGCTGAGCATCACCCAGGCTGCTCCCTCGACCGCGTGCTGGGAGGACAGGATTTGCTGGTTGGAGAAGGCCACTGATTCGTTGTAGAACTGGATGGAGCTTGTCCTATGGTCATCTGGGAGATGGGCCAGCAAGGGGTAGAACCTGTCCCAGATGTACCGCTGGTAGGCAGAGAGGCAAGCCTGAGTGTTTGAGGTCCTCGCGATCAAGGGAGACACAGAATAGAAATATCTTCCAAACAAATCTAACCTGCTACCTTCCCGATCAGGTGGAGTGGTATGAGCCCTCTTACCACCTTTCATGTGGGACTATTTGACCACTATGGAATTTAGCACCGGGTGGTTAAAGAGAGAATCAACATCCTTCTTTTGGGTCCTGTAAAGGTGCTCCAGACGATGAGGGATTGGCTGCAGAAAGGCTGGTTGGGGCCAAAGATGTTTCAATACCTCCTGCAGAACAGGGAGGAACGGTATTGATGCCGCCAATGGTGGACAAGCGTCCACGCAATGGAAAACCAGGTCCTGCACTGTCAGAGTCAGTTTCAAGATGTCAAGGCCGAAGGCGTTGGCCATCCGTAGGAGGATGTTCGAGGATTGCTTGACATCTTCAGGTGCCGAGCCCGAGGTCGGCTCTCCAAAGGCCAATGGCGGAGATGAATGCAACTCAGGCGTGGAGTCACCGGAATCTGAGTCCAACTTGTAGGACTGGAAGGAATCATGAGGCAGAGCTGGCAATGCTGCAGCCTGCGGAGGCGGAGCAGAGGACGGTACTGCAGCCGGTACCGACGGTAGCGTAACCGGCAGTGGCACCGTCAAGGATGGTACCAGCAGAACAGCTGGAATTGGGTGCACAATCAACTGGATTGAGATTGGAGCTGTCGATGGCTGTTGGGGCAACGGATGGGCCTCAGTAGCCGGGCAAGAAACAGTTGCCGCAGCCCAAGGAGGTGGTGGTACTAGCTGCTGGCGCGGCAAGCGGTCCCTGGATCGACAGTGGTAATACGGAGACCGTGATCTCGACCAGGGTGGAGACCCTCGGTATGGAGACATCAGGTGGTACCGGGACACCGAGGATGGAGACCGGGGCGTCAGCATGATATCAGTCTCTATACACAGGGGAGCACGAGTAGTATGATCCCAGCTGCTCCCACCATACATGCTCATGGCCATAGCGATTAATGTACAATGCTGACGAGAATGGTGAGTCGAGCCTTGTCCGAGACCTGCCACAATCAGGGGCGGCCTCCCACTGCTGCTGGGATCGTTGCCTGCCTGCAAGGCTCAGAGAGTGTGCCGCACTATGATGGACACGGTCACGGGAAATTGCCCTCTGCCGAGACAGAGCCTGTGGAGTATCCAAGGCAGGGCAGGAAGGTTCCGGATGGTCCAGCCCATGTTCGGGTTGACTGTGCAGTAAGGCCAATGCGGCCAGCACTGGCGGATCCAATCGAGCCAGAGGCTCTTCCAAGGCCATCGGTAGTAGCACCACTGGGCTCCGCAGAAATATTCGGGGTGTCTGCCTCCTCGACCATAGCTGTTGTAGGCTGGGTCGGCAGGGGTGTCGGGAGACAAGATTACCGAGTAGCCAGTGACGATGACCAGTGTTTCTCTTTCTTCTTCTTCTCCTTTACTGAAGGATCCAAAGAATGCAAAGAAGGCCGTTTCCATTGAGCCATCATGAGGGGCTTAGAGGGTGGGACCACCTGCGAGCCCGCAGAGGCATACCCTGATGACAAGGAGGCAGTCGGTGTCCTGTAAAACTTCGGAATCCAAGGCCAAAGAGGAAACCAGAGGCAAAGATGTCGAGGACAGTACCGAGCCCAGTACCGTCGAAGTTGGTATCGCAGCGGTCGATGCCAATGAGGGTGTGGTCGCGGGTTGCATAACAGCGGAGGAATGCGTAGCCATGGAAGTAAAGAGGGCAGTGTTCTCAGCCGCCTGCTCCTTAATTTTTAAGGCTTGCTCCCCACAGTGGGACTTCAACCTTGAAGACCTATTTGGCAGGGTTTGTGCTGTAAATTCCCTACAGACAGAGCAGACCCACACATTGTGGGCCTCTCCGAGGCAGAAGAGGCACTCAGAGTGCCAGTCAGAAAGGGCGACTTTTCGACCACACGAGAAGCAGAGTTTAAAGAATGAAGACATAAGAATAAAGAGAGGGGTTCTCACAAAAAAAGTCTGAAGAGGAAAGAATGAAGATAAAACGAAAAAACATGAAGGGGAAGCTTCTCAAGCAGGAGAACCTTCCGTTCGCTGTGAACATGCCGGAGGACGAAAGAAAACTGAGGAGGGACCGTTAGTTTGGCGGGTTGAGCATGCTCAGTATGAGCAGGGGAAGGGGTTCCTGCCAAGCTGCTCAGCTCTAGAACTTTCTGAACGCTACTGTGCATGCGCGAAGATCCCAATGTGTGAGGCACAGAGACCACGAAGAAGAACCAAAAATCACGCAGTTGAATTTGATCTGAGAGATCCAGATTTCATCCTCATTGTCTGGCCTTGAATTAGTTGCCACTTAGCTTCTCTCAGGAGATAACAGTGACTTCCACGTCTTTTCTTGGCAAAATATGGCAAACATCAGAAGACATTTGGATAATTCAAGAACTGTTGCTTTTGGCAAGCTCTTTGGCTTTTCCATGCTTCCTGAAGGCTGCTTGCCATGAACAGCAAACCCCACTGTCCATTCACTTTGCACTAAGAGTGCAAGCTCTTGCATCCAGTAATATTTCTATTCCCTTCCTTTCTTTGTCACTTAGATCAAGAAATCTGGGAGGCTGGAAGCCATTGACATTCATAATCTAGTGGGTAGGTTGTCCAGTTAAACTTTTTAAAAAACAGACAAAAACCAGATACTGGTGTTTGATAAGAAGTTTCCACATGAATCAACTTGAACAATATAAGTTATGGTTGTTAAGAGAAATATAGTTGGAAATAGTGTTTTTGATTCCTGCAAAAGGGAAGCCTTTCTCTTGGGTTGTTTTGGAACATGTAAGGTACAGATCATGTTACAAAAGCTATTAGCACAAGCTCACATTACCTTTTCTACCAGCTCCGGGAACTGTGCTGTACACATGCCCACTCTGTATGTTTATTTTTGGGGTCCAACAAGTGTAGAGTTTCCAACAGACAAAAATAGAAGTTGCAGGGAATGTGCCTTGTAGTTTTGGCTAACAATAATCAACTTTCATAAGTCTCCTCTTAGATCTTTTGTGTGTGTGCATTTTAAACAACATAGTGCATTTGTGGGTTGCTAAACATCTTTCTCTGGTTTGGTAACACGATGTACCTTGAATATGTGTGCAGGAAGAGTTCCCCATAACAGTGATTACTGAGGGGAGAGAGGGGACACTGCTAATCAGTCACATCAGCTGTAGTGACCCCAGTTGCTCTGTCAACTTCCTTTGTGTTGGTTTATTTGTATTATTTAATACAAGGTCCAGCCATAATGAGGTCTTTCCCAGCTATGGTCAGGTTGTGGGCAAGGGAGCTTACCTGGCACATGTTATTGGGCTGGAATCTAGCTAGAGTAATAAATGATATATTAATCATGAATCCAACTGATTATGGATTTATTCTAGCCTAAATCCCACTGACCCTTGGATTTCATCTCTCAGGTACACCTACCTAGGCACTTGATTGAACATAAATGTTGGGTCAAGGGATGGGGAAGAGGAGGGGAGTGCTGTAGATGGTAGGGACCCTACCACTCTTTCCAGGATATCTGTGCATTTTTAAGTGTGATCTACATTTGTGATCTGAGATTCTGAAGGACTAGTGTACTGTCCACTCTGCTATCTAACATTTCCTGATGAGACTGAAGATTCCCTCCAAGATGGCAATTCTGGGAGGTCTCAGCTTCCATGCCATGTCTGCTTTCACTGGAAAATTCAGCTATAGATGCTGAGTATTTTCTGGAAGCCACTGAACACCATCACCCATAGATACCCATAGATTCTGACCGTAAGGTCTTAAGTGTACAGATAACACCCAGTACATATGCTTGCTCATGCATGTGCATGCAGTTTCCCTTTTGTAAAGTTGAAGGCTTTCACAGCCGGAATCCATAGGTTGTTGTGGGTTTTCCAGGCTTTGAGGTCGTGTTCTGTTAGTATTTTCTCCTGACGTTTCTCCTGCATCTGTAGCTGGCCTCTTCACAGCCTCTTGTATTATTGCTAATGTACTTAGCACACTGTTATGCTTATCCCCTGACTAACAATACACCATGGGGGGTATCCCATTTAACAATAGGCCATCACACAGGCCAACTGTAACACATGCAAATTGCTCCCTCCCACCCGGGGACTACACAAGTATATATACTCTGTCTCACTTCCATGCCACCAGATCCTCTGAAGATGCCAGCCACAGATGCAGGCAAAACATCAAGAGAAAATACTAATAGAACACGGTCTCAAAGCCCAGGAAACCCACAACAACCTAAAGTTTCCCTTTTAGTTATTTCTGATCCAAGGGCATCACTGAAAACACAGAATGATTGCATATCATGTGTGAAGGCATATGAACAGGACATAATGACCGAAACAAAACAGAGGTACTGTTAGTGGATTGGCCCTTTTAACTTGGGATTAGGCTGCAAATTGTTAACTTGAATGAGTGGGTATGTAACTAAAAGGACTTCTCAATGAGAAGCCTGGCACTAATTCTGAATAATTTTGGTAAGTAGATAGGATTGTACTCCCCCACACAACACTGCATGTTTATAGTCCAGAGTTGCCCCTTGAGATTTGTCGTTGGAAGTCATAAGAAGCCTCCATGACATGGAGCACGTGCCACCAGAGTAGGGAACCAACTGTGATAATTTGGACAAAGTTAGCTTTAGTTATCTGTGCTTAGATAGCCTCCAGACTAGGCTATTATAATGGGTTGTGCATTGGGTTCCCTTTGACAGTAGTTCAAAAATTGTTGTTACTTCAAAACACAGCTGCTAGGTCAGTTTTGAAGAACAGCATAAAAGGCCTATAATAAATAGTTATAATAGATATAGAGAATACCTATTTCTTTTAGAATGGCCAAGCCAATTGCTGCTTTGTCTGTGACTTCCTCTTAGGAGTAACAACACATGGGACACTTTCTCAAGCAAGCTTTGTGTCTGGGATCTGTGTCTTTTCTGTTTAAAGGACTGAAACAGCAGCACCTTCATGTGTAGGTGCTTTCTAGAAAGAGCAGCAGTAGAGCAAGTGAATTACTGTTGTGTGCAAGTGCTTGACTAAGCAATGTAGAGCTAGAAATAAGAAGAGGAAGTTTGCAGGAGAGGCGGTTAGCACATGAGACAGACTTTCAGTATGACTTTTGATTGGTTTCCTCTTATTTGCCTATCTGCCTCTGGAGCTATGAAGTTGGGAATAAGACTGGCTAGCTATCATACTGCCTGGGAGGGATTAAGGTGGTACATTGCATGAGGCCTCACCTGACACCCTTCTTGTCATTGCAAACACTGCACCAAGCCCTTATGGGAAATGGATGCCAGGAACAGTAGGAGTAAGACTTATATGCCCAGACAATATGAAATTGAGTCCACATCCATCGCATCTAGGCTACCAGGATGGGGAAGGCTAACCTGGAGTGATACAAAGCCATCAAAGGCTGGGCCAGCCAAAATGCAGGGCTAGTGTTAAATGGAGCTGCTCTCAATCCAGCTGATGCTGGAGTCTAGCAAAAACAATGTGTCCTCTGTGTGCTGACAAATAGAAATAGTATTTGCCAGACTGCCTTCATTCATTCAGCCTAGGGAGACACAAAAGAAGGACCAGATAGGTTTTAAGACAAACCTGTTCAGCTAGTTTCAGGCTGCTTTCTTCCAGCCATTGGCTGAATTCAGTAAGCTGAAACAGGCACAGGACCAGAAAGGCTATTTGGAGAGTGATCCAAAGAGATGTTCTGAAGACAGTGTTAGTCAACACAGAGGAGGGAAAAAAATCTATGAATGGACACCAGAATGTTTATATTGGTCTTTAAAATTTATTTTTACCTAATGAATGCTTTCATGTTTAGCGAAACTGTTTAAAAATATCCTTGTACTTCAGTCATCCCACTAATGTGTATGGTTTTTATTGGGAAGGAGTCTTATCTCCTAAGAGCCAGAGTGGTATAGTGGTTTGAGTGTTGACCTACAACTCTGGAGACCAGGATTCAGATCCCTGCCTGGCCATGGAAACTCACTGGGTGACTTTGGGCAAGTCACATTCTCTCAGCCTCAAAGCAAGGTAAAAGCAAACTCCCTCTGAACAAATCGGGTCAAGCAATAGGTTCACCTTAGAGTTACTGTAAGCTGGAAATGACTTTAAGGTACACACCACCAAAATCTTATCTCCATTAGTAAGAGTGGAATAAATATTTGAGATGAGAAGGAGTAGAAAGTTCATTTACACCCATGCCAAAAGATGCCCCTCTCAAGGAACACATTGACCAAATCCTGCTGAATTAATGTTGATTATACTTAACCATATGACTCTCTCTCAGCATGAAAATGCCACCAGAAGTGTCATGGAAAGATAGCTAGGTCGATCAGACGGATACAGGCCTTTTCTTTTCACGGGCAGGTGTGGCTGTGTGAGAGATCGCAAGTGGATGCAGCTCCTCTGACATTGATTTTGCTTCTTCTTTTCAGTGTATGTTGTGGAAGAGCGGCGAAGAGATGACACGGGTGAAAGTGCCTGCCTGACAGCGTGTTGGACTGCGCTGTGCTGCTGCTGCCTTTGGGACATGCTGACCTGAGTGCCCTGAGAAGCCAAGCCTCTTGATACCTCTAATTCAGAGTGCTATGCATTCATCTTCTTCTTCTTCTCCTTCGTCGTCGTCCTCCTCCTCAACAGCTTTCTAGTACTGTAATAAATGATATGCTTTGCACAGGCAACAGAAACATGTTTGCCATAGAGATAGCACCATGATGTTGGTTATGCACTTTTTAGTTTTAATGGAGGAAAATTTCACCTGCCCACCTCTTTGTAGCATATGTTTCTAAGACTTTGTGGTTGATTTCTAAAGAATGTGCTCATTTTTTTTTGGCAAAAAGGCTTTTACTACAAATTATGTATTTATAATTTTTACCATTTTTAGAAATGGAATTAATATGCAATAATTTAAGCCAATCATTTCTGTTTTTCTTACTTGCTTCCACTTCTGTTTTAATAAATTTCGTCCAATAAAGATATGGGCCCAAAACAAGTCATTTTTTTGTTATGTGTTTGGTGGACAACGAAAGCTAGTTAGACCAAATATTCTCCCCCTCCCACCAATTTAAAGTAATTTACTTTTGTGTTTTCCCTGCTTTATTGTGGGCACTATGCTCTAGCAAACCCTTAATTCCTAAAGACTCAGTGCTGATTAGATGTGATAAATTGCTTGAAAACAAAAGTGTGCATTTTGGTAAACAGAAAGCCTATCTTAAGTAAAGCAAGAGCTGCTGACTGAATGGGTAGCAAAGCGGATTGGCACACCACGGGCAATGATGGCAGCACAGTCCCAGATTGGCCCAGTGGTTTCTGAATGTGTGCCAAATACGGTAGCTGACTAAATGTGTTTTGTACAGTGCAAGGCTCAACCACCCTTAAAAATACTCTGCACAGTAGACCTGGAGCATGTACAGGACTGCACCCTAGGTACTGTTACAGAATCCCTGACTATTTTCAAAGACAAGTAGTCTGTGTGTCCTTGTTGGCCTTTATTACTGTTGATTTGATGTTAATTTATATCCTAGGCAGAAAGTAGTACCAGAAGTTACATATGGTCCTCCACACAAGCCTAAGAACACATGCTACTCAAAGCCACACATTCTTTATCTCACCAGCCATATAAACTGACCATCTCTTGGAGAATTCTGTGGCAGGGTGGGAATCATCCAGCCCTCTAGATATTAAACTGCAATTCCCAGAATTTCTTACAACTCCCTGTGCTTCATAATTAACTGGTAAATTCAACCTAAAACCTCTTGATCCCAACTGAAGTTGACCCATTGAATTAATGGTAACTAGGCAAGTCAACAGTTACATAAGTCCCATTGATTAATGGGTATACTCTAGTCAAGACTGACAATAAGCTTCAGGACTAAATAAACGTGGCAAGAACCCCATGGTTGGAAACAGAGGCTTTTATGAGTATACAGAGATAGCTGCTTCAAAGAGAAACTCGTTTCCAATGAAGTATTTCAAAACTGCTAATCCTTATAAGGCAGGCAGCTTTAGCTATGGATATTTCCAAAGACTTGCTTATCAGACCCATACTGCTGAGCAAACTGCTGTTTAGCTCATTTCAACAAAGGTTAACAATGCAGGCACAGTACACCCAACATGGTATTTTAGGCAGAGCAGAATGCAAGTTCGCGGAACTACAAAGTCATTCTACACTCTGTTTCCTAGCTATTGTTAATATCTAAAGCTTAACAAGATTGAGAATATATTGTCAAGGAAGGAAAAGTCAGGAAAGCAAGAGCATCTTCCCAAGGGCATTGTGTTCTACATAGTAGGAACACCTGCTCTTTAGTTAAGTACAACAGTGTGACACAACACATGCTGAAAAAGAGAACAGTTTATTTCGGGAGAGAATGAGCTTTCTCTGATGATTCTCAAGTTTTCCACTAAGAAAATCTGGAAGAACAAAACCTACCTATAAAGTATTTCATTTTTTAAATGAATTAAGTGCTTTAAAAGAAGGCTTTCCTCACTTAAAATGAATAAGTTGTTTATGTGAGATTCATTAGAAAATGGTAATTTCTATATATATTGCAAAGACACTGAACACACACAACTCTAAAATGCTTTATGGTGACCTATGAGCCAGTGGGTTCTATTTTCAACTTCTATTTTTTCCTTCTTCTCAGATGGCAAATACCAAGACAACATATCCTTGGGCAGCAGAGGGCAAAACCATTGGCCTCTTGGTCTTGCATGGAGTTTACTTGTTGCTCTCCTTGCACAAAACTAAAGCACTTGAACTTTTCATGCTAAAACACCATTCACCCTTGAGTTCCACTAAAAAAGTGGCTCTTCTTAATACACTTGCACTGTACATTTCTTAAATATACCCCCAAACAGTATAATTTTATATAGTATAAATGATGAATTGTATATTGCTCAGGCAGTGAAATAAGTTTAGGTTTGATAAGAAAGCACATAATGTATACATCTCCCCTTCCCACAAAAGAAAACAAAAGTGGCTTTCAAGTTTCTGGAAATATTTTGTAACAACAAACATGATTTTAATAGATAGTAATACTTTCTGGTAACATTTTCTAAAACTACAGTGTGGTAGGTGACAGATAACTGAGCATCTAAATTAATTTAGGACAGGAAGATTAACATTTAACTTGTCAAGTTTATCTATCTGCTCAGTGTTTCCTCTGATATGTTGTGCAAGGCTCTTTTTCTGTGTACCCATCTATTTTAGATCAGGCGTACACTTAGTTGGGCGAAGAGGCAGCAGTGTGGCCTGAAGCCATTAGAGGAGAAACTCTTATTTGTAGTAATTAAACTAATGCTAAGCTGCTTTGTAGATCCTGCTTGTTGGTAAGGTGGGTGGAATATGAAATATTTTAAGTGAAATAAAGCCAGTTTGAGCTTTCTTCTGAGAAAAATAGCAAGACAGAGGATGGCGCTTCAAGTTTGGAAACCTACCACACCCTAACCACAAGATCACTCGTAGGCTCAAGGTCTGGATTTTTTTTTTCTTTTTGTAATTATAAATTTCTCATTACAATGCATCTGAGCCCTTTTCTACATAACAAATCTTAGAAGCACAAGACTGTTTCTCCAAACCCAAGTGTTTATAATCAAGAGTTTTTAATCCTAATTTTAGCAGTCTACTGCAGCTTAGGTGTTGGAAGTGGGTAAGCACACAAGGATGCGCACGTGCACACGCACACACACAGACATACATGCCTGATTTCCTGCTACACTGCCCCCAAAGTTGTGATCTGACTTTAAAACAAAGTCTGTGGGGAGAACACAGAAGCACAATTTGTCTTAAAACAAGATGCCTTTATTCCAAGTCAAATCCTGGGTGTGTTTTAACTCTGCTTCTATTGCAAAACCAAAATTGATCCACAAATTTGGTTGCAGCAAGAAGTGTCGCCCTTAGTGGATTCAGACAAAGAAAGCAGTCCCTCTACCAGCTGAAGTTCACAATTCATGCAAAAGGAATGCAGTAGATGACAATAATGGTGATTATTACTTTTCTGTTTCTCTGCTGTTTGTTGCATAACACTCATGAATTTTACTCCCACCTCCAACTTTTGCCTTCAGAATTGGAATGGTAGGATAAATGTTCCGGTAAATAAAATACATTAAAAGGCTTTAACTGAGTTTCAGGGTAGCTCAGGCCCATCTGAGTGAGAAATGCCACAGCAGAGGCATCTGTGGACCTAAAAATTAAAACCACCACCCCCCGCTCCTCCTTTTTGCCCTTACATGGATTATAATTGCAGGCCTGTGGACAGTGGCAGTCAGCACAGTTGAGTCTTTTAATACTAGGATCCCCTATGTCCTGTAGGCACATCCACAGTGGAGCAAGGACATCCATCTCCCTTCCCCAAAGAATGGGTCCCTTCTAAGAAACTGCTTCTTTTTTAGATCAAATGATGCTCTTTTCCCCCTAAGATCTTGCTCTCACCCTAGGAATGGGATGCTGCTGTCCCACAATAAATCTGAATTGCAGGCATTCCTCATTCACATTCCCACAGTTATATCCCCAAAAGATATGAGAGTGCCTTCATCCATACCTATATATGTGGCTGGAATACCATATGCACACTCCAAAAAGCAGCAGTTCATAGCATAATTCTCAGTTCATTAGGATCAGCTGACAGTCTTATCAGGCAAAGTCCATTACAGTCGTTAGCATGTTGAACTTTGGCTGAACAGACCAGAGATAGCACAAGAAACTGAAGAGAGGGCCATAACATGTCTCCAAACAGTAAAACAGCAACAGCTCAAAGTCTACTAACCAGTTCTACCACTTTCATCTCCCCCAGGAGTGGATCTTTGTAAATCTATTGAATCCTAATGAGAACATGCTACCCATAAATTCTTTGCCTTCCCAAAGAGATAGTTCACTACAGTTTATGATGAAATCAATTTTCTCCCCACTAACTGGGGATTTCAGCAGAAACAGGGAAGCATGGGGAGTATGTCAGATGAAATAATCATCCCTGATAACCAAAAAGTGCCAGAATTTTGACCTTATGAATGCAGACTCAATTACACCACTGCCAATATCACATACTTAAGACCCTGTCCACAGATCTTTTTCTGCCTCTCTCTGTTTCGCTGCATCGGCAAAGTTGGGTCCAAGTAAACAAATTTGTCACTTGAGGGCCAGGAACTCACTGTACTGAGTCTACCCCCAATTCTGGCAGGCAGGCAGGCAGGCAGGCAGGCAGGCAGGCAGGCAGGCAGGCAGGCAGGCAGGCACCTCAGTGGAATCACTGTATGTATGAAGTCCTGTTTCCCTAGCACTGCCAACATTCTGCTCAATCAAAATCCATAAGCTACCACTACCATTAAATCTAGGAAACTTAAGAAACAGCACAGAAGAATCTGCACTGGAAATACTCAACTTATGATTTAAGAATTGCCCCATTCTACCATGTAAACTAGAGACCTATTTTTTCGTTGCTGTGAAAAGGGGTATATAAATAGCCCAAATAAATAAAATTATTCCTTACCCTTGATACAGACACTAGTTGCACTTATTGCCCTGACTGCTGCAACAAGCATGGATTTTTCTTCTTGGAAACTTGACATTTGCTTTTTAATTTTACTAAAATGGTTTGACTAAAACCTATCATGCAGTTTTCTTGGCAAGATTTGTTCAGAGATGGGTTTACCTTTGCCTTCCCTGAGGTTGAGAGAGTGTAACTTGCCCACACTCACCTGGTGGGTTTCCATGGCTGAAATGGAATTCAAACTCTGGTCTCCAGAGGAATAGTCCAACAATCAAACTACTATACCGCCATGACTTTCTGAAAGGTCTCCCTGGTCCTATTTCATTAAAGTAACCTTTATACCACACTGGCTAAAATGATTTAGTAAATCTAATGATTATGGGCAACTTAGTATCAGTACAAATTACAGTCTCATTGGCTTCTGGCAGGCTTTATACACAGATTACATTCTGCCTGATACTGTCAAGCAAAGGTGAGGAACAGGTTGCTCACCTGTAATCATAGTTCTTCGAGTGGTCATCTGTGAATGACCAAAGCAGCAGCTCAGGAGCTAAGCATATTGAGCGTGACAGAGGTGGGGTGAAAGGATGGGTCCTTTCTGTGTGAGTTCACAGATTTGATGAATTGGATGGTACAGGCCAGCTGTAAGTGGGACTTGTTGAAGTTGCCAATGAGACTTGGGTGCTTGAGAAGCCAAAGGGTGAGATCTATATATGAAAGGAGTTGAGATCTGGAATGGGCAACAAGGAACCAGTCATCTGTATTGAAAGATGATGACGTCCTGTTGGCATAACCAAGTTGCCACAACTGCCATATACTTTATAAAGATACGAGAGGCAGTAGACAGTCCAAAAGACAGGATGTGAAATTGATAGGCCTTCCTTCCTATGGGTGACACAAAGGTAGTACCAATGTCACTGTTGGATCCTAATGTGAAAATAAGTGTTTTATGATTTAAGGTTACAAACCAATCTCCTCCTTTAAGCAATGGAAGGACAGAGTTCAAGGTGACCCTACAGAAACACTTGGGATGAACAAATTCACATCTCTCAGGTCCAGAATGAGACAAAGTCCGCCACCTGTCTTCAAAATGATGAAGTAGTGGGAGAAAGAACCCTGCGGGATGGAGGATGCAGCATGGGTTTGATGGCTCCTTTCTGAAGATGGGTATCTACCTCATCCAGCAGAGGAATAAAAGGAGCAGTAATATGAGCTACGCAGGTAGCTGGATATTCTGCAAATTCAATTGCTTAGCCCCTGTTGATGATGCTGAGGACCAAAGAATCGGTTGTGATGGTAAACCAGGTGTGTTGGTAAGAATGGAGTTTATTGCTGAAACAGAGAGTGGAAGAAGAAGGCCCTGAAAGAAATCAAAGGTGACTCTTGCTCTCCATACATTTCCTTTTTGTAAGACTGGGATGGAATGGAGGACTTCTTCAATGATGCTAGTGCAGGGAAGGAGGTTCTGAGGCACTTTGATGGAAACAGGCTGTAGGCTCATTTGGAACTAGATGGGTCTCTCAACCAAGAAAATCTGAAGGACCAAGAAGATTGAGAAGGCAGGTTGAACTTAGGAAGAGTGGTCCACATTTTCTGGGTTTGTTCCAAGGTGTTATCAGTGTCCTTGTGGAACAACCCAGACTCATCAAATGGCAAGTCCTCATTCGTACTCCTGGCTTGATTAATCAAACCTGAGGAGCGCAGCCAGGCATGGCAGCATAAGACCATGGCCAATGTAGGAGATTTTGTGCTACATTCAGCAACATGCCTTGCTGTTGTAAGTTGCTGTGACCCTAAGGTATAAGTCTCAGATTTGAGAGCTGCTGCCAAATATCAGTTATCATCCAAAAGTTTTGTCCATAGTGGTGTCATTTGCTCCCACAGATGGTGCTGATAAGCCAACATAAACACTTATCAGTTTAGCAAGGTTATCAAGCTTCTGACCCTCTTTGTAAGTAGCAGTGATCATCTTCTTTTGAGTTGTCTTGGTCTACGCAACCTCCACAACAGAGTTGGACTTTGAATGTTGAGAAAGCCAATCAACACTTGAATCAAGGATCTTGTATAAAGTGTCCACCTTCTTAGAAGTAGGTCTTAAAGATGATGGATTGACCCAAGACCACCTTGCAATCTTAAAGAGAGCTGGAAGAAGACATATATAAAAAGGTGTAGGAACTTTTGCTTGAAGTTGTCTGAAGACTGGGTCCCTCCAATTCCAGTTTGTGCAACTTAGTGTCAAGCTGGAGGAACCTGGCCATGCCATCAGCTCCACAGAGGTATGGATGTCATCCATGGGTGAAACAGATTCATGCTCTCCAAGAATTTTAGGAGGTGAGCATTGCTGGACAACAATGGAAGAGGACGAAGCCAAATTGGAGTCAGTATCATACAATACAACAGACTCAGAATGGTGGTGCAAGATCTGCACAGATATGGTGATGAAGTCACCATCTGAAGTCAGGAGGAGCAGTAGATGCAGAACAACAGTGTGGAGAAGATGCCACAACTGATGTGACCATTGGAGCATTGGTAGAAGCAGTGGATGGAACAGGCACATTGTTGGCTGAAGTGGCTGTCTGAGGCTCATTGGTGGAAGAAGTGGTTGCAAGACATGCCTGCATTTCTGTAGGCAGTAGAGATGGTACTACCTTGTGAACAGGATGGGTGCGTGTAGGAGATCAGGATCACAGATGGTGTCTAGAAGAGTAAGAGGGCCTGCTCCCATCCAGCAATTCCCCATGTCTTCTTGTATAGTGGTAAGGGGAAAATCCCAACCATAATAATGAGATGGACTTCCATCCCAACAGATAAAACATGCTGGTGATGGACTGGACCACGGCACCTGGAGTACTAGTAATCAGGATTATAGTACTCCATGACTTCTTCAGAGAGAGAATCACTTTCAGAAGGAGAAGGAGAATACAGATGGCATTATTGGAATGGAGCACAGTGCCTACATCCTGGACCATCTTGATTTGACTGCCTGAGAAGGGTGACAGAATCATCTGGATCTACGACAAACCAGAGAAGACCAGTCCAGAACCCTTGAAGCCAATGAAGCAGGTTAAGAACCACTGGTCCAAGTCAAACCAAGTCACTGAAGTTACCAAGCCAAATCACAGAAGAAAGCCAAGAAGAATAAGCAGCCCAAGTCAAAGGCGAACGATCAATGAGCATAAAGCACAACTAAATATTCTTTTCAATGCTGCTGCTGCTGCAGCAGATGAAAAAGAACTGAGAGTTTAAGCAGGAACACGGCTGTTCATATGGCATTGATGGAGGAGGGGCTACAGCCAAAATGCTTGCATAACAGCTCTAGAAGTTTCTAAATGGTACACTGTGCAGGAGCAATAAACCCATTTGCGTAAATCACAGAGACCATGAAGAATCATCATGTTAGCCAAACCATTTCACATCTGGGTTTAGCTCCAATTCATTCATATTTCTCAATTCTTTGAGGGTAGGGGAGTAGGGGATAAGTCAATTCCAATCACTTTGAAACAAAACTAAATAATATTCAACATTTTCAATAAACCCTGTAGGTTTAAGATGAATGTGCCCCATGCCCAGGAAGGATTATGTGCAATGTTAAATTTTGCTTGTCATGTGCTACCCTCCATGCCCCCACACTATTTCTTGATCTTTCAAACCTCACAGCTGGGGATCCTAGATTGCCCAGGCCAGAAAAGATGCTCTATCTTGTCATGACCAAAAATGAAAACACTTTTTAAAAGGGAAGGGACCAGGTCAGAGCCCTATAAATTCACTGAAATATAAATATTTAAGCAACCCAGTCTTACTCAAAATCAGTATATTCCCCAACCCTGCACTGCCAAGAAGCTCTGATTCTAGTTGCCTCTTTAAAGATCTATATTTTTTCAAAACTTGCTTTGACATTTTTCACTACTAGCACCATCTTCAATCATAAAGGGGCAATGAAACAGTGCTGCAAACAACTTACTGTCATGAGTGGCAGTTCTCAGTCAGATCTCCCTTCCCACTTTTTAACCAAGCAGCTTCTTGTGGAGACTTGGCACACTTTCCTCCAAAGCCTGCCAAATGCAGTAAGGGAAGAAAGGCCTTTTGTGGAATCATATGCTCCCTTCTTTGGATCTGCTCAACCCAGTTAAGGAAGGTACCAGCTCCAAGTACTCTCATCTCTCTATACTCCCACTCTTGTATAGTTAAAAAAAAAAAAAAAAGGCACACCTTTCCTTGGTAGGTCAGTGTGATCAGCAACAGACGCATAGCCATAACAAGAAGGAAGCAGACCAGCCCTCATGTTCTTGAATTGCATCCATACCTATGAAAGGTGGAGACCTCCACGGTCCTGCCTTCAATGTGAAAAAAGTCTTGTTTCTACTTGAGATATATTTCAGGTAGGATAAGGAGCAGAAAGGAGAAAACAAAAAAGTAATTACCTGAAGGAAAATGAAAATCAAACAACTTGAAGACCTTTCAGTTCAGCTAGGACCTTGGAAAGCTACCACCAACAGGGCCAAACTGGTATGGCAGATTAACCCTTTCCCCAGAAAGGATTAATTTAGACCCTGCCTGTCACTAGGATAAGGAACTAACAAATAGCTCTTGCAATGCCTTCCAGAAAAGACAGAAACAGGGGTGTGCATGTTAAACTAAAGACATACAATCTGTACACAGGCATACCTCAGTTAAATACGCATGTTACAAAGAAGCTCCTTTTAAAGAAGTATTTTTATGCTTGCTGCGGCCCCTTTTCTTCCTCATCCTCAGTCTACCTGGAAGTTTTTAGTAGCATGAGCATTGGAACAATGATGAAATAGGGCTGGAAAAACACAAAATATAAGTGTCAGCTTGAACAGTAAACAATGCAATAAAGCTTGAGCTGGGATTCTGCTCTAGTCAAACCTACTGTAGTTGTGTGGCACCTCTTTGGTGCTTCCCCTCAAAGCAGTGTTGCAAGAGTGAGGGTGGGGCAGTACTTCTTTTAGGTTCTTCTGGGATGGACGAAGCTCTCGCCTTTTGTTACCCTACACAGAGAAGAGGATGGTTCCTTTTTGGTATGAGTTAACACTGTACCTTAACTTGCTCTTCTCTGAATAGAGTGGCAAAAGGCTTTTTAAAATGCCTAAGCAGAAAAATGGCAGCAGCCAGAGGTGGCTGTCCCTGAGGCAGCACTGGCACTTTCCCCTTCTGTAGAATGACCCGTGACTTATTCACGAGTTATATTAAAATTCATAATTTTGGCCCTACCCTTGACTTATACATGAAGTCAACAAGTGTATATGGTTGTTGTGGGTGGGAATACAGCTGTAGGCCTCAGCCTGTTGCATTTTATCTTACCAGGTCAACAGGTAACTTTTTAGCAGGTGGAATTTGAGTTTATAACTGCAGCACTGTTTCCATGCAACTCACTTTAACTAAAACCTTGCCCCTTTAATTACAAACTCCTATGCTTTCAGCACTGCTGTTCTAAAATGTCTGCAGACTCTACACCTTGGCATGTTTTTGACAATGAACACCACCCAGACTCTGGAGGTCCCTCCACAGGGAACAATACAATGGGTTGCTAATGTACTTAATGCCTTGTTATGCATATCCCCTGACTAACAATACAACCCTGGGGGATATCCCATTTGACAACAGGCCAACTGTAACACACGCAAATTGCTCCCTCCCACCTGGGGGACTACACAAGTTTATACACTCTGCTTCACTTCCCTGCCACCAGATGCTCTGAAGATGCCAGCCACAGATGCAGTCAAAACGTCAGGAGAAAATACTAATAGAATACAGCCTCAAAACCCGGAAAACCCACAACAACCTATGGATTCCGGCCATGAAAGCCTTCGACTTTACACCAAACCACAGCTCATTATTATGAGAATAAGCAGCAAAGAGCTTTCAGTGTCTTTCCTCCCATCTTCCCCTCCTTCAGCAGGAGAAGAAAAGATGAGAAAATATACTTTCATCCTGCTGCAAGCCATAGTTTGCCAATCTTGACAGAACAACTCAGAAGCAAAATTCTTTAGTAACCCTTCAGACACCAAGAAAGGTAAGGAACGAACACAGAAGACCAAGCTTTACCACTGGGCATTTATGATGCTCCACATCACAGTTTGGATGGTCTGAAAGTATCCCACCCAGCATCTTTATCTGTAGACTTGGGAACTACAGCCAGAATAATCAATTGAATTAACACAACAAGTTTTCACCAGCAGATGGCACCATCGGATTCTCTTGCACTACTCACATGTCCAATTTTATTTTCCGGGAGAGAGAGTCAGTTTCTGCAAAGAAATAACTGAAAGCAGCCTAACTGAAGAATCCAAATTGCAATAGGACATCTGAAAGAAATATAGATTCCAATTTCCCTTTTCCCCCCTCACAATTCCACCCTGCTTGTAATCAGCACATTAGTCTACAGGGTATATACTGGTCAGTGCTCACACTGCAGGGTTATAGGGCATCATATACATAAGGGACAGATCTGTGCCAGCCTTTAGCTGGGAGCATTTTTCTTTTCTGAAAATGAGATAAACTAGATTTAGAATAATTCAACTTCTGAATGCAGGGTGAGAAGTAACAAGACAGTACAATACCTTGGGTGTCTTTTTTGGCCAGTCCCTGAAAAGCTCCCCTTAAGATGGAAATGCTGAGAAGCAAAAGAAACTGGCAGAGAGGTGGTGCTTTAAGAGCACAGTCTGCAGATCGCCCCAGAAAGGAGAGTTCTGTCCTGACATTTAGAAACAACAGAATACTATCTCAATTTATCTCCTTTTTTCTGACTGCATTCATTCAAGTTAGGGACAGGCATATTTTCTAGTAGGTCAATAACTGAGACTTGTATCAATTAAAAGCCAAGGCTGTACAGTGCTGGACCAGAATTGGAAGACCTAAATTCAAAAGTCCACTCACTGAGCAACTTAGGGCCAGTCATTATGTCACAACCTGAGATATGTTACAGGATCCACATCAGTGGAATACCTTTATTAGGGCAAGTGAAAATCCCAAAATACTGTGCAAGTTTTACCATTGTCCAGAATCAGGCAAGATGGTACCCAGGGCAAAGCCAGACAATGACTATGAGCCTTAAACATTAGTCACATGTTTCCTTTCCTGCCCACTTTTAATCTGCTATATTGTCTTGCCTGACAAAGAAAAGAACTCAAAGGTTCCACAGCATGTTGTGACATTTGTATTGACCTAATGTAGGTATTGTCCCAGTATGAATTTTGGGATTTTTTTAAGCTGATGTAGTGACCCTCCCTGCCCTTCTGTGCTCCCTCACAGGGTTTCTGTGAAGATAAAATGAGAGAAGGAAAGAATAATGAACACTGCTCTGAGCTTCTTGGAGGCAGAGTGGTATAAAATAGAAATAATACAAATATCAACCATAGGGTGGCAGCAGCATTACAGTCTCCTGTTATCCTTTACTGGCCATGGATGTAATATGAGTTTTGTAGTATTTGGGATAACAATTGATTGGCAGCTTTCACTACAGTAAGCTGTCTGGAACTCTTGCAGTCCTAAATTACCTCCAGTGTAGAACCCATTCCTACTTCAGCCTTTACCACGTCAAAACTAAATATCTTTAAAAACTAACATCTAATAATCATCCTCACTGTTATACATGTCTGTGGGTTAATTCAACTTTGGCCCTTATGTTTTTGACAAAATCCCCTCACTCTGCCCACCCTCTGTTACAAGAAGAGACAAGATGAAAGCAAGAATCCTCATACCCGAAGTTGGGGTTTGGCTTGTACCCCTCCTTACCCAATGCAGAAGCCCCACAATATTTCCCTAATTAAACTGGCCCTGAATGAGGCCAACTCGAGATCTATTTGCAATGCATGCCACTTGAAACAGAAACAACTGCTCAGGGGTGACAGTAGAAAACCAGAATAAGCAAAGGTGTTCCCTGCTGCTCTGGTCCATTCTCCAGTTGTTGTTGTTTTTTCTTGTTGTATGCCTTCAAGTCATTTCCAACTTGTGGTGACCCCAAGGGGAACCTATCACTGGATTTTCTGTAGCTGAGAGTGTGTGACATTCCCAAGATCATCTAGTGGGCTTCCATGGCTGAACAGGGAATCAAACCCTGAACTCCAGGGTCGCAGTCCAGTGCTCAAACCACTACATCACATAGGCTCTCTATTCTCCAGTTACTTCTATGTTTTCAAGATAAAGGTATGTGGAAGGCTGAAGATTTTGACAAAGATTTTGACAAAGATTTTGATGAATATTCCTGCAGGAAAATGGAAGAGATACCCAAAGAGCCAACCATCAATGTTGAAAGAAAACCTAAACCAGGTCCAGGTAGCATTTATTTGTTTTCACATGACATTGCTACAATAAGCCAACCTCTGTAAGTTTTAACATGCAGGGGTTTAGGGGCCAAGACTTTCAGCATGCTCTGCTTTCAGTTGTTCAGTCCAAATGTAAAGAGCAGGCACTGCTGAAGATGGAGCCCTTACTGTGCTCTTCTTGCCATCAGCATCTCCCGGATGTTATCTTCAGCTTCCTTTACACTCTTCTCCAGGTATGACTTTCTTTGCTGAAAGACACAATCAGGAGGACAGAACATACACTGGAGGTTAGAGGAACGTGTGCTGAGATCTAGTCCCAGAACCATAACAGCAATGGAAACTCTGCTGAGAAGATGGAGGGAGCACCATGAGATGCACCTCAGGACAATGGTGTGGCTGGTATCTTGTTCTGTATTTACAAGATTGTAAGCCAGATGTAAGATACCATAATTTTGCAGATTCACATTTATGATCATTGATGACCAAACATGACCCCAAAACCTACCTCTTAAACCAGGCTGCACCCCAAGCCAAGGGTTTCTGAGGTACTGCAAAATGATGAGTGGAGTGTTCTCCCAGCTGTGGAATGTGTTGAGACATGTAGCTGCAGCAGGGCCCTGAAGGGTCTTTCCAGCTGCCCATCTCAACATTTCATGAGACCAGGAGAATGCTGCAGTTGTCATTGGCCAGCACTCTGATCTGCAGTACCTCAAAATCCCTTCTGCACCTGCAGAAGTAGCTACGGCAACAGAGCTCAGCTTCATTGCTACTTCTGATGATACAGGATCTCAGCCTATATGCTTTGATTCCAATACCACTAGTGAAATTAACTTCCATTTTGCATTTATCACAATAAAAAGAGAAAAGTAGGGGGAAAGCAACTCCAGGAATATACATTATATGACATAATTTCACAGGAATATTAGTCTTTAAAGTACCACAGGACTGCTTTTATTTGCCAAAAGAGGCTAATTTATTTATGAGAAGTGGGTGGGTATACTCAATTCAGCTACGAAGAGAGGGGAAAATATTTTAAATAAGATCAGTTAAAACGATTAAGCAGTGTGAAATATAAATTGTGAACAAGTTAAGACTCAAGCAGATTCTAACAGATAGGTTTGCCCTTTTAGATGTGTGTGAAGACCACCTGGTCCAATTTGTAGAGAACTGTGGTATAGGGAACAGACGAGAGAAGCACTTCCACTCTCCTCTAATTTTTTTTTTTTCCTGTGGGGAAGCACAAAGGGCAGTGGATACTTAGTTCCCACCTCACTAGACAAAAGAGAGAGTGCTCAGCTATCTTCCTCTACAAAGCAGAGATGGAAGAAGAGAGAGGACTGAGCATACTCTCCTTCCTCTTCCTCCATTACAATTATCAACTAACGTACGCATAAACAGAAGTTGAATGGCCACCTCTCAGGAGAACTTCAGTTGCGCATTCCTGCACAGCAGGGGATTGGACTAGATTACTCTTGCTGACCCTTCCTGCTCTATGATTCTATGTGCCCAGCACTAGCAAAAGACATGTCCCAGCAAGGAAACACACAAACAACCACACATTTCAGTACACAGAAATGTTCCTTGCAAAATATCTATCTTCCTCACTAAACAAACATACATCTAAATGCCATTCTTAATATAGCAATAATTATTAAAATATTAAGCATATTAATATAAAATCTCCCAAGGGAAGAGTAACCCTGTTTTAATTAATTGAACACACTGCTGCATACATAATGCCTGACTTGGTTTTTCTAAGCTAAATGATATCTAATGTCTATTGTCAGGACATTTTGACTCAAGCGCCCTTAAGCCTTGTTACAATAGAGTAAAAGTGAGGCTGCCTGACACATCGGCAAAGTATTTCTGCTCTGGAAGCCAAGGATAAGGTAGATGATTTACACAGATCTGTACACCTCAGTGCTGACTTATTTTCTTTGCTAGCACAGCAAACACTTACTCACAGACACAGATTGGTTGATACAGCATGTACCAGGTTGCAGGGCATGGGGTGTGTGTGGAAGGGGAGTGGTAGAAAAGTGGGACAGCAAAAAACAACAAGGAACTTGAAATTAGACTCTGAGAGCTGGAAGGGATCACAAGGGCCATCTAGTCCACCCCCTATCTTGAAGTAATATCCAACTAAAGCACTCCTGAGAGATGGCCATCCAACCTCTGGTTGAAGCTAAGTCCACCACCCTTCAAGGGAGTCCACTCCACTGTCAAAGAGCTCTTACAGGAAAAAAGTTTTTCCTTATGTTTAAGAAGAATCCACTGGTCTGTATTTTCATCCCTGAAGCGGCAGAAAGCAAGCCTCCTCCATCTTCTGCATGATATCCCTTCAGATATCTAAAGATAGCTATCAGGTCACCTCTCAGTTTTCTTTTCTCCAACCTAAACATGCCTAGCTCCCTCAGTCATTCCTCATCAGGCTTGGTTTCCGGATGGCTGATCATCTTGGTCAGCCTTCTCTGAACAGGTTCCAGATTATTTACCAAGCTTTTTTTGGAGTGTTTCTAAACCATTCTTGTTGTTGTTGTTGTGTGTCTTCAAGTCATTTCTGATTTAGGGCAAACCTAAGGCAAGTCTATCACAGGGATTTCCTGGCAGAATCTATAAACAAAGCAGTTTTCATTGTCGCAACAGCATTTCCTTCTTAACTAAAATTTACCAACATTTCCATCCTACTTTGCAATTCCAAAAGAGCATCCAGAGCATCTACCATTTATATCAGTCACATAAAATAAGCATTACAATAAAACAAGAGTACATTCTAGCACAGGGGTGGACAAAGTATGGCTCTGGGGCCTCATGCAGCCACACACACACCCAGGCAGTTTTGGTGGTCCTCGACCGCTCCAAACTCATTGGCATACAGCCTTTGGCTTCCACTTACCATTGCAGATGGGACAGCAAGTGGCAAGTGAAGTCAAAATGCAACTCACTCAGTGCTCAGAGGAGATATTAGCCAGCACTGTGTTAGTGACATACACATGTGATCAATCTTACACCTCTCTCCCTCCCTCCCTCCTTCTCTCTCTCTCTCTCCTTTCTGTTGTGGAGATTGTTATTCTCTTCTTTTTTCTGCAAAAAGCCTCCTTGTCCAGGATTCACAGTTCTGCTGCAACAGAATGGCAATTCCATGGCTGGTGGAGAGCAAAGGAGAGGGCAGAGATCTCTGACTCTGGATCCTAAGGGATCCTGGCATATCTCAGCAGCAGAAGTCATTAGTCTCCATCTAGCCACAGGGCACAGCCAGATGCTTCTGCCATGCCCCTCTTGCTTTCCACAAGCCAAAGAGCGGCTGTTTGCTGCGGGAAGGGGCAACTACTCAAGCCATCATCAAGAACACTCCACAACTCATGCCATCATCAAGAACAGGGAACACTTTCTTGTTTTAAACTCAATTCCATGTAAGTGGCAAGAATGACTATGTCACACTATGCCACACAAAAAATACAGAAATATTGTTTAGCCAAGAGGGAAGCCCCCTGACACCTCCGAATGAATTTTCCAATTATTACTCATTGAGAATAAAGAAATTCACTGCATTACTGAGAGGTAATGTCAGTTCAGTGTAGTGGTTTGAGCACTAGACTAAGAGACTGGAGACCAGGGTTCAATTCCCCACTCAGCCATGGGTGACCTTGGGCACAATGCACACTCTCAGCTCCAGAAAACCCTGTGCTAGAGTCCTCTTAGGGTCACCATAAGCTGGAAATGACTTGAAGGCACACAACAACAATAATGACCACATCATGACCTACAACTTTATGCAAAAAGTCATTGTCATCAAGACTTCATGAGTTAAGCCTTCCTGGAAAAAGCAAGCTAATCTAGCTGTAGATAGGTAACAAGGGGCTGCAGGTAATGTTCATGCTAATAAGTCCAAAATTTAAGACAAGCTTGGCAAATAGTTCACTGTGTTGAATCAACAATGTGAAAATTCGTGGTTACTTTCAACTCTCTAAGACTGTCTGAACAGAAATCAGCCTAGTCTAGAAAGAGGCTGTTCCAAAATCTCAGGGACAACGACCACCACATCCTGCAGATGAAAATTATCTGCTTTCATCCAGCTGCTGAAGACAGATGCTGGCAGTAGAAAATGTAGCTTGCCTGGTTAGACTACTTGCTAATTCTCTGTTGAGACATGAATGGTCTGTTGCTGAGTTGGCCCTGAACAACTTGTGACAAAGCTAAAGATGTCCCAGACAAGAGCTCCTGGTACGTTGCCATACATGGCTGGTGGGCTGTGCTGAGCTTTGTGGATCACAATTTGTACCGGCCCTTAATCAGATAATATCCTGCAGCTACCATATTTCTGACTTCCATTTGATCATCAAAGCAATTTTCCTAATAAATTCATAATTAGCTGCCACTCAAACAAGTATATAGAAAAAAGATCAAAGCAAATCATTCTGCAGGAATTCCACATACACAGGAAACACCCATGAGTCAGAATTCCACAATGACTGGCCTCTAAAAACAAAGCACACAATTTCCTAAGAGGAGTCTGCCTTTCATGTATCTATCATACTGTTTCTGTATGCTGAATCAGACAAGAGGGTGCTAGACTCTTCAATTTTGCTTGGATATGAGCTTTTGTCACAATTGCTCTTTATAGATTAAAGCCTGAATCAGTGGTTCCCAAACATAGGTCCACAGATGATTTTGGAATTCAGCTCCAGAAGCCCCTGCTAACTTTGCATACAGTCAGAGCTTTGGGGTTTGTAGTTCACCAGTATCTGGGAACTCAAGACTGGGAACCCAAGACTTGAATGTGTACCATTTGTTCCCTTAGAAGTCCTCTGAACAGTTTATGAGGTTTGCTGTACTTTGCAGACCTGACAATGTGGACAGACTAGCCAGTTTCAGTTACAGGTTTCAAATACCAGCTGAATGCTACACTGTCTTGTCCAAAGATGATATGTCAGCATCTCTGCATCTCTAGAGCTAAACAGAAAAAGCAGCTTTCCTTTCTGAAGATGCTCCTCTTAAGCACTGGCATCACATTTTGAAGTGTCAGCCTTAGATCTCATGCTCAGATGCCTTAATCTATGAAGGCTCAGAATCCTCAAGCATGATACAATTGCCTTGAATAAAAATCCCTGATGTAAAGTGTCTTGTGACCCTGTCTCAAAAAGAAAAAAAAAAAGTCTGGCCTATAATTTCTGAACCTCTGAAGTTGACACTTCTCATTTTTGACATTCCTTTGATACTATGTGTGAACACTCTTTGGGAAATAGATCATTATATCTTGACAGACAGTTGGGCACAGTTGATTGTCTAAAGAGTACTTCTCCCTGGCCTCAAAAGTGGAAGTGGGGAGGGAGTAATACTCCTGCTCCAGTGAGGTGGTAGACAAGAGCCGTGTGAGGTTACTGTGGGTCTATTTGGTTACTTGGATTGCTGTCATCATTGAAATGTTTGAAATTGCCCACACATCCCGAGCTGAATGGAAAAGATACTTTGGTACACTCTTTTCAGACCAATAAAATATGTTTAAGTATTCTATAACCTGTGAAAATTAGTTTTCTCAGATGATTAACCATCTGCTTTTAAACCTAAAGTTTCTCAGAGAAAAGAATAATGAAACAATAAACGCAGCAAACAATGACATAATCATAACAAAGGTAAAGGGCCAGAAAGCTCTACCAATTACACTAATATGAAGGAATTTAAGGAAGGGAATTATACTGCAAAATCATCTTAAAAACATACAGAAGAAGCTATTACATACCCAAATTTAAATCAAAGCAATCACAAATCTCTATTATAGGCTAAATAAGCACATATCCTCCACCACCAACACTCTGAAACAATGGCAGATTTTAATCCACATGCCAATTCACTTTCTTCAAAAACTATTGATACAAGACTGTTTGAAAGAATTTTATGGCATCTAAAAGACTAGCACATTATGTTACTTGTTTTCATGAACTGAGTCCACTTTGTCAGAAGCACTGTTATTATCAAGTTGACAGATGTATAAGCTGGAGGGTAATTGCAAACAAATGAGGTCAGACTAGTGCTTATTAAGCTATTTTATGTGGGGGGCTGGAAATCCACCCCCTTCCCTAATGTGCCAGGGATCAGAACCATATTTGTGCTCACTGACTACAGCTGTGTATTTCTCTCCTGGCACCTTCTCCATGGACCAGAGGGTGGTGAGAGTGAGAGAAGATCTCATGCTTATATGAGAGAAAACAGTCTTCCAGACAACCAGAACCCAAGCTGTATACGGCTTCATGGGTCACAATCAGCATTCTGAATTGTGCCCAGAAACAAGTAAGTTGCTAGTGGAACTGTTGTAACAAGGGACATGTATGCTTTCTCTAACCAGCTCCTGTCAGTTTGGCTGCTGCTCTTTGATTTTTAGTAAGTTTCCCAACACACTTCAAAGGCAGCCCCATGTAGACAGTGTTATAGTAATCCAAAAAGACTATAACTAAGGCATGTGTCACCATAGCCAGATCCAACCTTTTTAGAATAGATGCAACTGGCACACAAGCCTTAACTGTGGAAGTGCACTTGTTTGCTGGTAGTGACTGGTAGTACCCTGAAGTATTTCTAACAAGTATTACCTATGAGAAAATAAAATCCCAGGCAACGCCAAGTATATACGCTAGTATGCATATACAAATAAACAATATAATACAGAGCAGTATTATCAATATATCCATTTATCTAGTGCAGGGATTCTTATTTTGATCTCAGTGTATTTTGGACTTCAGTTCTCAGAATCTGTCTTCATGGGCTCTGTTGGCAAGTGTTTGTGGGAACTGAAATCCAAAGGCTGAGAACAACTGATCTAGTGACGTCATCTGAAACCTCAAGATGGCATCTGCAACAGCACCCATGAATTATGCTAGCATGCCAAACATTCTTACTAAACCATCTTTGGCTGGTGAAACAAAATTGAAAACTTTCACAATGCCTATCTTCTAGGTGAATATGTCCAGGAGAATCTGGATATAAAGTGCAATCAAGATAAGCCAGCCTCATCCCCCCCCCAAAATAAGAGTTTTATCAACAAGAACAACCTCTCAGTCTCACCCCTTTTCTGAGATCACAAACACATTAAACACTGCATTTAATATAGAATTTTATTTTTCAAAGATGTGTCTTTATATGTACACACATACATATGTATGAGTGAGTGAGTGTGTGTGTGCGTGTGCGCAACACGACTGTCATACTGTCTGCCTTCTCTGGTAGATTTGGTGACTGTGTGGTTGGAACTCTGTAGGTGACAGTGCCCATGAGAATGTGTTATTGATGTTATTGTACAAGGAAGTATTCAGTATCTCCTTGCAGAGGAACCCCTCTCCCATACAACTAAACTTTTCCACACATGTGTGCACCCTAACAGTCATTTAGTAACCATGGGAAGGCAGGTGGCCCACAGTAAGTCTCCAGCAGCAGTTCTGCAGTCAGGTGTAGAATGAAGACATCCTCCTTCTGGAAATCTAGGGAGAACACAAGTACATTGACAGTCCGGGAGCATGACATCTTTCATGTTTTCACTAGAGAATTGCAGCCAGATGCTGTTCAGGCACTTCCCATGCTTTTCCAGTCACTAACCGGTCACATGGGTGTGCTCCAGCATGGAACAGGTAGTTAGTGGGGGTGGGTGGGTAGGGATAAATATGCTGGTAGAGCATTATATTCCGTATCCCACCCAAAATAATCAAAATAATTTTTAAAAGGAGAGTGGATAACACTATACTGTAAGGTTGTCATATATACTAACCTCCCCCAAACAAAATGAGTGTAACCTAACCCACTCTAAGCCACAGCCCTATCTCCATTTGTCACAGTATTTCTGTACATATTTCTCCTCTTAGTCCACCATGTGTGCTTGTGAAAACACACACACACACACCCCTCATGCTTATTAATTAGATGTATATCCCATCTTTCTATTAAAAATTAGTGTCATATCATATCCAGTCAATGAGGAAGCAAGCTGTCAAAAGACACTTTATGAAATTTCTTACATCTTCCATGGGCTCTGTCTGACAAAGATCAACTTGGCCTGATGTCCACTGATTGCCTCTCCCAGGTAACATAGGCATTATTATAACACAGGAAGAAAGGAATGACTATATTTCTGCAAATAAAGTCATAACATTTCAGGATTTGGCATACGCCTTTGAAATCCTGCAGAGATAAGCAGGAGAAACAGATGATTTTCTCACTAAAACAATGAAAAGACTATAGGGCACACACCCTTTTATCTAATACTAGCATATATACCTGGTGTTGCCCAGGATTTTATTTTCTCATGGGTAATACTTGTTAGAAATACATTAAGAATTACTACGGATGGGCCAAACAAACCTGTGAATCCTCGAATCCTCAAATCTTGGGCAAAGATTTAAGATTCATGGATCCAAATCCCAGAGCAGGAGGAGGCGGATTGAAGCTTTCAAATTCACACCTCCTCCCACATGCAGCTGGCACGATCAGGCCGGGGCTGGCAGGAGGAGGTGGCGGGAAGTGCAATCTTTTCCCGCCTGCCCCTGCCATGATCAGGCCTGGGGCGTGTGGAGGAAGCGGAGATCGCACTCCCCGCTATTTTCCCAGCCACCTCAGCCACGATCGGCCCAGGATGAAAGGCAGGTTATAAAAGTACTAAGTAAAGAAAGTATTATAACTTTTTCATTTATTCATTGTTCAGACTATTCATATAAACATCTCCTTCCAAGAAGCGTGTGTTTTACAGCCCTTCACCCCACACAATTACACATGCACATCCCTGTATGTCTCAGTGTATGAAAAAGAAAGTCTTGGGAGAGCCTGTCCTAAAATCTGAGATCTTCGATTTTTTTGCTGGTGCTTGTGCATTGCAAAGTGGCTTGGAGATTTCCTGCAGAGAGGCAGTTGTATAAGTATGTGCCTCTTAACTTACCCACTATTTTCCCCTTAAAACAGAAATGGGGAACCTGAGGCCCTTCTGTAACTTTCACCAGATTCTCCTGGACAATAGTAAGGGATTATAGGAACTGTAGTCCAAAACACCTAGCAGGGCACAGGTTGCAAAATTGCCTCCTCCTGCCTTTTCTGGTTTTCCAGTTTGATATGACAAATTCAGGTGTGGAACCCCAGCTAAGGTGGGATGATTGTGAAGGAACAATGAGAATATAAAAAGATTAAGCGCATAACCTTAGTAAATAGAACACAAGCTTCAGTGCAACAAACTGCTCCTAACTGAAGCTTAGATGTGCATAACCCTCCTAAATGAAAGAAGTTTGTGGGTCTTTTGTTGATATACCAAAATTTGTGTATATATTTATGTGCCTATCAACTTATGGCAACCCCATCAATTTCATAGGATTTGCTTAGGCAAGGAATACTCAGAGGTGGTTTTGCCAGTTCCTTCCTCTGACATATAGCCTACAACACCTGGTATTTGTTGGCAGTTTCCCATCCAAGTATTAACAAGGGCTGAAACACCTTGGCTTCCAAAATCAGATGGGAACTAGTGCCTTTAGGGTATTTAGCCCTATACCAGCACTTAAGGGACTAATTTTTGTGTCATCAAAACTCAGTCAAAAACAATGATAAAATGTGTGTGTGTGCGCGCATGCGCATACAACAGGCACACCTTTGGAGCAAGGGACTGGGCGTAAACATGAGTAATTTCAGTGGGGAAAAATCTGGCTCAAGAGGGATCAATGACATTGTGTGTTCCAAAATACTGGAAAAATGATCTGCAGAAGCAGGTTACTGTTTCATGGTTGATTCATTTTCAGGCTTCAAGGTAAGAAGCTATGCACTTGCCTTTCTGGCATACTTCATACCTCTTATTGCTGATGGTGCAGTAAAATGCCTATAGAGACATTCTCCCGGCTGCCTCAGATGCGATCGGGCCCAGGGCGTGCAGGGGGCTCCTTGTTGTTTTCCCGGCCACCGTCACCACGATCAGGTCTTGGTGGGGAGTGTGAGCTCACACTCCCCATTGTTTTCCTGCCTGCCCCTGGCGATCCTGCCGGCCAGCAGCAGAAGGTTGCAGGGAGCACAATCTCACACGCCCCGTTCTTCTCCTGCCCCTCTCAGGGAGGATTTGAAAGATTCAAGATTCATGAGATTCATGGATGCAAAGCTTCCAGGGATTTGGATCCAGATTTGGAAAATTTTGGATTCGTTCCATCCCTAAGAATTACCTTACCTTAGAAATTAGATGCAGTTGAAATACACAGCTTTGAGATCCTGTGTCTGCAATTCCCCAAATTGCCTTAGTCCAGTACGTGTAACTTTTCCTCATATTCCCCAATCCAATCTGTATTCAGAGTTATTAACATACAGAGTTTGGATTCCTGAAGGAATACCAGTGCCCTCATTTTTACTGCTAGGCTTTATCTCCATAGCAACCAGCCTGAGCTCACTGGCTAAGAATGCTAAAGGCCCCTCCCTGAACTGCCAACCCCAGGATTCCACAGAATCTTCACAACCAATACATCATATGAGGTCTTCACTTCACAAAGCCAATCATATGAGATCTTCACCTGCCTGACAGAGACAGACAGACAAACTCACTCACAAACTTTGACTTTTATATAGTATAGTAGATATAAAAGTCAAAGTTTGTCTGTTTGTCTGTGTCAGGCAGAGAAGTCCTCATATGACTGGCTGTGTCAGGCAAGAAGATCTCATATGACTGGCTGCCTGTGACGATTCTATGGAATCCTGGGGTTTGCAGTTTATGGAGGGGCTTTCAGAATTCTCAGCCAGAGAGCTCTTGGGCATCACTGAACTGTGCCTGTCTTGAATAGGCCGGTTGCTATGGAGATGAGGCCTAGCAGCAATGAGGAGAGCAGTTTATTCCCTCAGGAGCCCAAACTCTGTATGTTAATAACTCTGAATACAGATTGGATTGGGGAATATGTGAAAAGTTACACATACTGAACAAGGCAGTTTAGGGAATTACAGACACAGGATCTCAAATCTGTGTATTTCAACCGCATCTAATTCCTAAGGTAAGGTAAGGTAATTCCTAAAGTATTTCTAACAAGTATTACCTTTGAGAAAATAAAATTCCCGGCAATGCCAGATATATACACTAATTGTCTATAAAACCAACAGTTTTTGATCAATCTGTCTGAAATATGGGAGGTATAATCCTGGGGTCGGGGAATAGAATGCCTGAAAAAAAACTTCATTTGAAAGAAAACATCAATATTACAGAAAGCAAGATACTGACTTGACTCACTGAATCAATATGGAAATAAAACTGAATATAAAGATTAAATGAGTGACCAAGGTCCAAATTAGTTAGAAAGTAAATGAAAAAAATGAATGAATACTTAACAAAAGCAAAGTAACTGAACAATTTCCCCCCTGTATATGTATATCAGGATGTTTTCTTCTGAAGAAGAAATGAGCCCAACTGCTTCATCTGCACAGCTTAATCTAGATTCTGTTTCTTGTTCATGCTACTGTGTCAGAACCTTGCTAACTTTTACATGGGCAGACAGATGTAAAGCTAAGCCTGACTGTAAATATATTTTTTTCTATTGCGACATATGCTGTTTTTAGTGTTCCTTACAAAACCAATTGCTTCAAAATGACCATTCTGCTTTAAGAAAACAGAAGATTCAATGAAGCAATTTTGAAAATTAAAAAAGGATTTTAAAACTTACTGCTTTTTTGCAGGACTTGTACAAAGTGCTTCTCCCACTTTTGAAATAATTTATTTTAGTCATATATTTGTATAAAATTAGTCATACATTTGTAAACCAGGACATCAAAGCCAAATGTCTGTCAATAAAAAGACACACCTTCTTGGCACACACCTGTCTAAACTTTTTGTTGGAAGCAAAGAGCATCATCACTTGTATAAAGCGATAAGTGAGGGGAAATTCTAGCGATCATGCCTGCCCTTTTGTTTCACCTTTCTGTTTCTTTCTTTGATCTGTGTACTCAAGACTTTTTTGTTTCCTTTCTTCCTGCAGAGGTCACTTTCCTTCTTCCGAAAGTTAGTTAGTCCTTTGTCTCCCTTTGTTTGGGAAGGGAGCACCCTTGAGGCTCCTGCCTCAAGATGGATTACATGGATACATGCCACACATGGGGGGGGCTCTTCTACCGAAATGTAGGTAATCTTCTTTTGTCTATCTCTTTTCCTATCCCAAAATGGATTTTCTGAAATAATTGTAATCCCCCCTCCCGTTTTTTTAACCTTGCTAGAACACATTATTTTCTCCTCTTTCCTACCACAAGCTCATATTGCACTGGCTATGCTTCACTGTACTTTTATGTGCCAAGTAGTTATGTGCATTGTAGAGGAAGAAGCCTTTCCCTAATAACATATAGTTGGCAGCAGCACAAGAGGTGTGAACCAGACAGGAAGCTGTGACGCTGGAGTTGCATACCTGAGATCTAGGGTGTGTTTTGGCAATGATGATTCAAGGCTTTGTCAACTCAGTTCCCCTAATGCCATAAAGCTTTCCTCAGGTTGTCCAGACATGTTGATCCTCTCCATCATATAAAGTAAATACAGAGGATACAATACAACATTGATGAGTAGTGATAATCACGTGATGACTGACAAGGTATGGTCTAGAGCAATGAGTTAGTAGATCTACTTTATTTATTAATTATATTTATTTATTGGCTTTCAACCACAACTAGTGCTCAAGGCAGCTAACAATAAAACACAAATTAAAAACAAAACCTTTCTTCAATGTAACTTCAAAAACAATTAAAAGTGAAAATTAAAACAAATCAACAAAAGATGTAGTCAGCACCTAGCCAGCTAAATTCCTTTAAACAAAGGTTCAGCTGCCATGCTGAAGATCTGCCTCAAAAACAAACAAACAAACAAACAAACCCTCTTGGAATGACAAGCATACTCAGCAGAAATTTCCAAATCCTCAAAGCAACCAACACAAATGCCTTTATGTCTTCACCAAATATGCCTTGAATGGCAGCAGGGTCAAATAAAGGATCTTCCCGGAGGATCTTAACACCCAGTTAGGCTTGATCCCAAGTCATATAGAGCAGAGCTTTCCAAACTTTTCATGCTGGTGACACACTTTTTAGACATGCATCATTTCACATCACAATAATTCAGTAAGTAATTCAGTAAGTGGAAGCAGCACCTCCACCAGAGCCTGGCTCGCCGCCACCCTCCCCAGGGTCTTCCTCGGCACAGGGTGGTAGCAACAGGAGAGGCAGCCCCTCCACCCGGGACTGGCCCGCCGCCACCACCCTCGCCGGGGTCTTCCTCAGCCCAGGGCAGTAGCGGCAGGACAGGCATCCCCTCCACCCATTACATTCGCATGACAACCTACACACTGCAGCTATTACACTAACGTGTCGCGACACACAGTTTGGAAAGCTCTGATTATAGAGCTTTACAGATTACAGTCACCACTCTCCATTGTACCCAGTTCAATATCAGTGACATATTGGTGGAACTCCTCACTTCTCCTCCCAGAAGATCTGTGTCTATGCTAAATATTGTGTGGAACGAAATGGAACTTTGAGCCAACAGCCATGACAACTAACATGATTCCTCCAGCACTGAAACTGCCTCTCAAGAAATAAATGAACATCAGCATGAACACTAGATCTATGCACACACTGCAGTTTTCTATCATCTCGTGCTGACAGTATGAAGGTAAGGTGGAATCTCAAGTGAAACCTTGCCTTCTAAACCAAGTCCTAATAGGACACCATCTTGTCCACAACCCTCACCAGACTTACAAGGTGACATGCTGATTCTCCTGGACTTTCTGTGCCAGTTAGGACAGTGACACCTAGCATACTGGAGACAAGAAGCTCCATCCTTCAGAATCATTCCCAACAGGGACTGTGACAGAGGAACCCCATTTGGTTAGAGAAAAAATAGCACCTTCCTCATGTCCTGGATGTAATTCTAGAAGTGCAAATAGATCTGGAGGTAGTCCATGTAAAAGTGCACCAACATTCCATAGAAGCACAAAAGCAATTAGGAACTTCATAAAAATACATGGTGCTATGACCAGCCTGAAGAATAAGGCCTTGAATTGGCACTGGTCTTTCTCATAACAAATGAAGAGAAACCCCCAGTGGGTTGATCCAAAAGGAATGTGCAGGCAACCTTTGTGGGGGTCAGTGCAGGTGAGACAGTAATCTCTCCTGAGGACTTCACAGACTGAACACACTGGTTCCATCTGAAACTTCAGCTTTTTAGATAGCAGCTGATTCTTTTCAGGTCCAGGATGTCTCTCTTGTCACTCTTCTCTGGGACTGTAAAGAAGACTGGGAAGACTTTTTTCCTCCTCTCTCTGGTGAGAACTGGTTTCATCACCCAGATCAGAAGGTGGCGCATGAAAAGCGTACTAGTCTTTTATTGCCTGTCAGCATTCTTCAAGAACTGAATTTTGAAAAATGTGTCCTTGAGCTTTGGGTGGTGATTGTGGCTGAGTTGAGGTTCCGAGGACCACAGCTGCTCTCATGAGATTTGTTATCAGCAGAGACAAGGACCTTTGAAGTCCAAGTAGTCATAGGGTAGTTCACCCTAGGTACAGCAAAATATACAACGTCAATCTGGACCTGATAAAACATATTGCAATATTGATGCTTTGGACCTCAGCTTTACAGCCATTCCTAGTGTCTGATCTCTTCCAACAGAGAGTGGAACCTCCATTGCTTCTGTTGAGGCAGCCAAGAAGACCCTAGTGAAATTGGCCCAGCTGGGTCCCATCTTCAGGCAGTGTTGGTTTCTCAGCCAGGTAACCCAACCCAGGATCTCTAGCAAACTGGTAATCATCTTTAGGAAAGCTACATCATCCTCAGAAAAGCTGTGTGTGTCTTCTTTTAAATTTATATAAAATGAGAGGACAAATTCAGGGATAGCCTATCAGCAGAATGACTTTCCAAGTCCAAGAGCTGGATCCTAGAGCATTTGGAACTTTTAAAACAGATCTTGGACAGCCATTTCCCAGAAATGCTTTAGCTGTGGATTCTTCAACAGGTAGAGAATTGGACTAGATAGCCCTAGAAGTTCCTTCTAACTCCACAGTCAAAATGCTGCATTCACAGTCAACCCACAGTGTTTAGCAGCCAGATCCTAAGGTAACCTACCATCAGTTTCCAACTTCTAGGGCTCTCTAGTCCAACTGATATTAATCCTTTGGTCTGGCAATTAACCAAGTGGTGTGCTAGCCATGACATGGGCCTTCTCCAGAGGTGGCGATCCTGCTCCTTGGCACGAATGACAATGGCCAAAGGTGAGAGAAACCAACAACCTGTCTATAATGTATCAGGACTAATAAAGAGCATTGACAGTCACTTAGTGCTCTGGTTTTGTCCACACTACAATATGGTTATAATGAGAAGTTGGTACTTACTGAAAAAGATCTTTTGAGGAAGGCTGAAGGAGCAATCCACACCACTCTGGGTTATTCCCTTACACCAGCTGACCAACGCAGGGTGTTCAAATGTTCTAACCCATTAATATGGTTGGATCTCAGCTCCCTCCTTCAGTTTGTTATATAGCCTTGCCTGCACAATTCCCCTGTATCTACTGTCTTTTTTTCCCCTAGGCAGCCACAGGAGAGGTTGGATTGCTCCTTCAGCCTTCTCAGAATGATCTTTCTTGGTAAGTACCTACCTCTCACTCTCAGAAAGGTTTCAGGAGCAAGCCACAACACTCTGGAACGTACCCAAGCCACATTCATTAAGGATGGGACTGGCTGCCTACCTTTGTGCCACTGCCTGAAATACTGTTCTTCCAAAGGTAGCCTGTCCTGAAGCAATCTTGTCTATTTTCTAGTGCCTAATGAAAGTAGTTGGTTCTTTCCAAGCTGCTGCTTTACAGACATCCTCTAGCAATACAGTTGTTCTGAACACTGCTGTGGTTGCCAATGATTTTGTGGAACGTGCCCACACTTTATTCAGCCTGGGAGTATTAGCATAATCATAACAACAATAAATACAGCTCTTTAACCATCTTGAAATTGTCGACTTTGAAACTTTATATCCCAAAGTTCTTGGGAAACATGAAACAAACAGTGCCTCTGTGTTCCTTATTCTCTTCGTTCATACACTTTGACCACTCTCCAGACATCCAATGAGTGCCATTTCTTCTTTGTTGGATGAACTGGATTGGGACAAAAACTTGGCAAAGTTATTGTTGATAACAATGGACCCGTTGACAAGCACTTGGATCTGAATGATTGGATCCACTGTTAACACCACCAAATCCCTTTCAAACTTACATAGATTTGGATTCACTGACAATGCCCCAATTTCTGAGACCCTTCTCGCTGAAGTTATGGCAACTAAGAAAACCACTTTGAATGCCAGTAACCTTAGGGATGCTTCCTTTAGAGGCTCAAAGGATAGTAAAGTCAATTGGTTTAACATGAAATTTAGGTCCAGGATGAAAACCTATGCACCATTGGTTGAGCTTGCAAACTCATTCCTCTCCTCTTAAAAATCAATTCACACTGAAATCTGCTGACAATGGTTTCCCATCACTCAGTATTATTGATGATAATGTTGCTACTTGTCTTTTCAAGGTGTTAGGTCTTAGTCTTTTGTCTAAACCATTTTGCAAAAACAGCAGCACTTCATGTTACTTATATTTATCAAATTAGTCCTAAACCACTGCTTAAAAACTTTCCATGTTGTTTCATATATTTTTTGTGCTGAACTTCTTCTGGATGATAGTATCAACCTAATTAGAGAGTCTTCAAATCCCTTTTTCTTTAAAGAGTGCTGTTCAACCTTCAAGCGGTCAAACTCAGCCACTGAGGATCTGGATGACAAATAAGCACCAGCGGATCTGGCCTGACTGGTAATTGATAAGGCTGTTCCATTGACACATTCAGTAGCAGAGGAAACCATGGTCTGCATAGCCAATGTGGCACCACCAAAACTACATGTGCCTTCTGCTCTTCTATTTTTTGTAACATTTTTTTTGCAAAATTGGCAATGGAGGAAAAAGTATAACAGGCCCTCCAGTCAATCTGCTCTTAAGGCATCCTGACTTTCTGAATCTAAGCTTCCATCTATAGAAAAATACCTGGGTAGCTTGTGATTTCTCCCAAAAGAGAACAGATCCACTGAAAAGCCACTAAACCTTTCTTGCAAATTACTGAATACTTCCTGATTTAAGCTCCATTCTCTTTGATGAATTGAATTGAATTTCTGCTCAAATAGCCCACCTGCAAATTTAGAGTTCCCTTTAAATGAACCACGGACAGAAACCTAATGTTTTTCTCTGCTCACGCTAGAATCCTGGTAGCCTCATTCATTACCTGCTTGGGTCTTGTACCTCCTTGGTTGTTCAGATAAGCTTTTACTGAGATGTTGTCCATATAAACTGAAATATTGCTAACCTGATTGCACTCATTCTAGGTTTATACTGAGTTTTTCTCTTTCTCTGTCTATTTGCCTTGAGTTGTCATCCTCAGACAATGTGCTCCCCAACCATACAGACTGGCATCTGATGTGATTGCTATTCTGTCCTCAGGTACAGATGACATTCTTGGGTTTAAGCCACCACCTCAACTCTTTCCATGTTAAACTTGGCACTATCAACCTCATATGTGGTTTTCTGATAATGTAGCCTTGAAATGGTCTCAGAAACAACTGTAGCGGCCTGATATAGAATCCGGACCATGGAACCAACTGAACAGTAGACACCAGTGATGGAGACTAGAGTTGACAAACTCAGACTCAAGTAGGACTTGTGTCACTTCAGTAACTTGACTCAGCTCGACTTGGCTGTAAATGATGCAATGACTCAACTCAAGACTTGTATATTTTTAATGACTGACTTGATGCCCTTGGTTCAGTTAACATAATGCGTTCATCCAGAAACCTTACACCTTTGCACAATGCCTCCATCTCTTTTTGTCTACTAGTCACATGACAATCTCTCTCAAACCCAAAGTATGGGCACATTTCTCAGAGGGGAACAGCAAACAGGTTAGGCAATGGACTTAAGGTAGGTTAGAGGTCTGCTCAGCAGCCTGTCCCTCCTCCATATTGGAGGAGCCTTCTAAAACGTTTCTTAAGAGCAACTCGCCCCCAGAGTGCAGGGTGCATTTCTTAGAGGGGAACAGCAAATGTGTTAGGCAACAGGCTTGAGGAATAAGGATCCTCCCTTTTAAAGCTTTTGAATCTTCAATAATGGGGAGTAAGACAGGATTCTATTCCCCAATTCCAAAGCTGCAGATGGCAAAATTGCAAATGTGGAGAGCTGACTCTGCTTGAATTGTTAAAACTGAATTTATTTCGCTCTATCTACTAATTCTGAAATTTTGGTTGCGGTATAAAGTTGGCTTCCAGACTTGAGACTTGAAGGTAGAGACTTGAGACTTGACTTGAGACTTCGAGTAAAAGACTTAAATACATCACTGGTAGACACCAGCATTCCTAACAGTTTCAAGATTCATCAGATCCACTGACTTTGGACCCCTCACAGCTAACACTTCCTCTTATTTTCATCCTTCTCTCTCTCAAAGGGAACACACAGACCTGCAAGTATCTCTCTCTGCTCCCAAATAAAGAATCCTTTGAGTAGATACTAATTGGCTCTTTTTGAAGCTTATAAAGAACCTAAACTCCTGCAAACACTGTATCATTATTCCAAGACCCTGCTCTGCCTTGCTTGCATTCCCTGTTCTCATTGATATGTCATCCAAATTGGGATACAATTGTATTCCCTGATGCCTTAGATGTGCAATTCCTGGAATTAACATCTTGGTAAAGACCCTGGGTACAAAAGCAAGACCAAATAGGAGTGCCCTGAATTGAAAATGGTTGCTGTTGAAGTCAAATCTGAGAAATTTCCTGCACATGACACTGACTGGCACACCTATGCTTCCCATAAGTCTACAGAAATCAAATAATCACTCAAGTCCAGGTTTTGTAAAACGGTTTGGAGAATGTCCATTCTGATTCTCCTGTATTGAATGAAGTGATTTAGATACTTCAGATCCAACCCAGGATGATAACCACTGCTATTTTGGAACCATAAAGAATACGGAATATATCCACTGGAACCTTTGATTGCCACGTACTGGTTCTATTTCTTTTGTTTGCAGTAAATTCTGTATTTTGTTCTGCACTATCTTTCTCTTCCCTTCATTTTTTGGAACTGGTGAAGATAGATATCTTCCCTTTGGCCTTCTTGCAAAAACAATTTGGTAACCTCTCTGTATGATTCTTAACACCCATTTGTCTGTTGTAATGCTTCCTCAAAGATGGCCAAAGTGAAGTAACCTTCCCCCCACCAGAATGCTACTCAAGTCTATACTGCTGCTTCCCACCTCTATTGGGTTAGGTTGATCCTTATTTTGACTGTTGCCAACTTTGCTATCTAAACTACAATATGTTTCTATTCCACTGCTGTCTATATCTTTGACTCTCTCTCTGTCTTTGAAAGCCTCTTCCCCCTCAAAAGGAAAAGCTTTCTCCTTCTCTCCACTTTTTTCATTTGCAAAGATGAAAGGACCTGTATTTTATCCTTCCCTTCCACCAAAATCTTTTAAAGAGAATTTTCCCCAAATAACAATTTTCCTTTGAAGGGTACACTAGCTAGATTGGCCCAGGATTTAGCATCTGCCTCCCAATGCTTTAACTATAAGGACCTATGCCCCACCATCATTGCTGCTACTGACCTTGCTGCACACATGATCACACTGTAACCTGCAACTGCAACATACTGGAGAATTTGTTCTAATCTGACTAGAACTTTCTGAATAGTATGAGTGCATCCTCCACCCCAAGTACTTTCTGAATCCACAGTAATCCTGCTCTGGCAAACATAGCAACTAAAGCCTTAATAGAGACTGTGATACCCTGTCAAAACACTTCAAGGCCAAATCAATTCTTTTTCATCTGAATCCTTTAACCAAATGTTCCCCTCCTTCGGAACAATCACACTGGTCACCAGAGCAGAGACAGGAGCATCCACCAGTGGGGTTGAAAAAAACTCTTGTCTTCTTGTCAATTTATAAAGGTTTCTACTGAAACTCATAAACCTTTTTGAGGATGCTGTATCCCCCTACTCTGCTTTAATAACGTTCAAAAACAACTCAGGCATGGGAATCTCTATTGATTTGGCAGGCTTTCTCTTCAAAACTGCTACTATTGACTTATCTTGCTACCAGTGTCTTCAGTTGATTCTCCTAATCATAAAGGTATCAATACTTTTTTGAGCATTAACATAAATTAATCTGTCTCAAATCGCCTCAACTTGGCAGATTCTTCCATCTCCTCCTCTTCTGAAAACTGGTCTCTCTCAATATGAGAACCACTGTCATCTTGTGAAAAATCCTTTTCTTGAGCCAATACCATATCTGAATCTGAATGCACTTGATCTCTGAATGCTGTTTCTCATATCAGCCCCTTCATTACTTAATACATACTTGGTCTTGCTCACACATTTCCTTAGCTCTTGCCTTTGCTGCCTTGACTCACTACTATATGTCAGGGCCCTTGGCCCGCTTAAGTTTGGTTGTGCATTTAAATCACTAACTACAAATTTGATGTTGAACAATTCATTGTGCCCCTGTCCTATCTGCCCAATACACTCAATACATTCATAAGGCTTTGCAAATTAATTCCGCTCCAATTGCTCTGCCTACACTCCTATGCTCCTAAGTCCTCAATAATTAATTCTCTAAATACTTCTATAACTACTTCCAAAATATTCTGTTGACCTGAAGATGCTCTAACTGAAGCCCCATTCCTCAATTCCAAATCACTCCTTGCTGCATTTGCCTGTCTTTGCGATAACCACAAGGCTAGGAACACTGCCACTTCCCCCTGCACTCATCTCAGACTTTTGCAGGGTTTCCATAGCAACATGCTGCACTTCCCCTGCCCTTTTTGCATTTGAGCATTCAATTCAGTTAACCTCAGGGATTGGCTTGATAGTTTTCTCACTCCAATCCCTCTCTTCTGTGTAGAATCCCCTAATTCAAAATGGTATCCAGAAGTTAAAGACGCAGCTGAAAAATTTGTTCCACTTTTGTTCACCTGAGGGGACACTCTGATAAACCTTTCACCTTTTCCTTTCTCTTTAGCTTGTCTTTCTTAGGTTTCTTGGGTATTAAAACTTTTACCTTAGTAATGATGGGATGGATTTCTGAGCACTGAGTAGGGGATTTCTCCTCCATTTCACTCTCCCTCAATACCCAAAATATTTTCCTCAACAACAAGGTTGCATTCAAAGCCTGATCAGCAGTCAATCTGATCAGGTTGACCTGATCAACTGCTGCCTTGACGAGCAAGCTTACTTGCTCCTTTTCCCGCACACCTGCAGGGTTTTGAGTGCTATTGCCATTGCTATTCTTTCTTGAGTTCTCTAAAGAAAATTCTATTCTGTCCTCTTCTCACTGTTACCCCACTAAACTAAACGGTCACCTAATTACACTTATTATTTTAGTTAGGCATTCTAAGAGGGAGATTCCTTGACCAGCTGGTAAGGCAGGAGAAGAAAAACTGAAAGAGAGAGGTGAGATCCAACAATATTAACAGATTAGAACATTCGACTCCTGCCTTGGTCAGCTAGAGCAAGGGAGTTACCCAGAGTGTTGTGGATTGCTCTTGAAGCCTTCCTGAGAATGTGCACTTTTCCAGGGAAAAAGGGAACATAGCAATACCTACTCACTCTCTGTGATACAAGCTAGATCAGTGTGCTCATCCAGGATCAAGTCTTGGATGGCTTCCCACTTACTCACATGACATTCAGTAACAACACCTTAAGCCCAGGAGGAACATCACCAAGGTACTCCAGCACACTAATATAGGAGAGGTCTGACAGGAATCTGTATATACTGCTTTCTCCACACATACCTCTTAACAATTTAACTGTCACTACATGCCTTACCTTGCTCATTCCTCTACTATTTCAGTGGTTACTCTACTTCCTTTTTTAAAGCACATCCTTTCCAGCTCTGATATTTTTTAAAAAATCTGCAAAACAGGTAGGTTGATGTACAATAGAAAGAGGCATTACTTGCCTTCTTCACTTCCTCCAAAAACTGGATAGTCCTTGCTCTCATTCATCCCCCAAATCCCAACAGGTCCCTGGCCCCAGTGGTCATTCAAGAGCAGCCACAGGTAAACAGCATACAGTAAGATGGCAAAGCACACTACCTGAGCAAGTTGTCTCTTCTTCATCTGAGGGGGTGGGGGTGGGGATGCAGTGTGATTCTAGTAAGGGAGGCAGTATAGAGAAATTACAAGTACAGTAATTATCCAACATAGTTATCAGGTAAGTTAGCACTGCATTGTTTTGAAGCCAGGCTGCATAAAGTATAAGACTCCAATTGTAATGCCCATTACGCAAGACAAAACTGGTAAGAAGGGAACTGCAAATTCTGTCTTTTGTCAGCAATCTCAGCTTGCTTTAGGTGCAAACTGATTCTGCCTCTGTTATGATCTTGGTATGCCTCCCTAAAGCTCTGTTAAGGGTAGCCCTTTTGATCAACAAGAAGTACATGGAGACATAGTTCTTTCAATATACACTTTCAATATACATTGTCCTTGAGGTCTGGATTTTGAAAACAGAAACTTAGCAACCCTGATTTGGAAGCAGAGTGGAGATGTGTAATATCAAAATGTCAATTTGCTCAGGGGGCAAAAATCCTTGACGTGGACTTGGCCACAACAACACATATATTTCTTGCTAAGTCAGTGAGCTGAGATGCACTTTGGAAAACAGGAAGCGCAGGTGTCTCACCACCACCACTGATCTCATGGGTATCTTTCTAATGTCATGAAACATAGTACAGAGGTGGAAAGGCTGGGATCCCCCTCCCCACAAAAAATCAAAAACTCAGGAAACTCCCATTCCCCCTTGTTATCATGACTGTGCAGCTGTGTCAACATCAGGATGCCCAGATTAAAATACAGGTTGGAATACAACCGCCAAGGGACAGTGGTGTTGGTGGGAGTGAGGAGTATGAATAATTAGTTTTACTTGGCTGTGAGGGAAAATGGTTTGTTTTAAAAGCCTTTTCCATTGGAAAGTGACGAAAGGAAGAAAGCTCAAAGAGAAAACATTTTCCCAAAACAAAGAATTAAAGCAATGGTAACCCAAGATCACCCATTTAAATCACTGGTTTTACAAGTAAAAACATTTTTAAACCAAAAAGAAAACCATTTTAGAATTACATTTACATGATACTTTGCCTCCTGTGTATGCTAAGGATCATTTTAAAATCTTATAAAAGGGAGAGAAACCTGGCAAATTATTACTGTTTTGGACAGAGAGAGCTATATATTGTCATTATTTTGAAAACTATCTAAATTAATTGCAGTATCCTGCTGATTATTAAAATTAATTATTAAATTGTTAATAATTTAAGATAATAATTAGCAGAACCCTGCTAATTATAGATATCACAGTAATGGGGAATTACTGAAAAATGGATACAAAATTGGAAATAAGATAAGTTTCCAATTACTGAAAACATTTCCCCAAAACCAGAAGTCTTCCTAAAGTGAATTATTAGGTTTAAGAAGTAAATCTAGATTTGGAATAATCAGATAAAATTCTCTACTCATTTTTTAAGCTGAAGCCACTTTTGTACTATAAGCCTTCTAAAACTCATCAAGAGGATGACCTTCATGGGCTGGAACAGCTTAGCTGCAGCTTAGAAAGAATTGGGATCTTTGTATTCCTATGGTTTCACAGGACAAGAATTCTGGTGGAAGACAACAAGTACAGCAACTCTCAGCCATGCCCCTCCTATACATAATGAAGGCTAAAGAAGCATGAAACACAAAGCAACAGAAATCCCATTTATCAAAAATGCCAACAGGCTTTGTTCCCCTGCCCATTCATATGGCAAATATAAATGCAGCAAGTGGCAGCAATGCAGAAATCCACCTTATAACAGCCTCCCCCTTATTTGTTATTTTTAGCTACTTCATCTGACAACGCCCAACAACTAAGCAGGCTGAGAATAGTAAAGGGGAGAAAGGGATTATCAAGTACTAACAGGGAAAACACAGCCACAATCACTTCCTTCCATAAGGAGCAATGGGTGTATCCCATGCCTTCAATATCATAAAGTTACTCTCTCTGAAAGCCCACATTCAAACATAAGTACCTCAAGGAAAAACAGATAGTAACTTCCTGAAATCATGTTGTCCTACAATTTGTGGAAAAACAAAGGAGAAAGGGTGATTTTTCTGACAGCAGATTTGACCAAAGGAGGGGTGTGTGCCTGCATCATTAATGTAGTTACAAAATAGAACTCCCCTTCTCCCACAATACAGACCTCAATAAAACATATCAAGAACAAGCAGTATTATCAAACATGTGAGAACACACATTTTCAATTCAGAGAAGGCTCTCCACAGAACCAAACAGTTCTTGGGAAGGGGCCATAGTTCAGTTGTTGCACACATTTTGTATACCTTGGAGTGTGGTGGAGTCTCCTTCTTTGGAGGTTTTTAAGCAGAGGCTAGATGGCCATCTGTCAGGAGTGCTTTGATGTGGGTTCCTACATGGCAGGAGTTTGGACTCAATGGCCCTGTGGTAAAACAAAAGCCTTGGAAGAAAAGATCTTAAGAAAGATCATCCCAAGACATTAGAAACCTCCATCAAGTGATCTGGGGGGTCCAGAAAATTTCTGAATTGGAAATTTGAAGCAGACTTTTTCTTCCAGAACTTTAAATAGAACCTGATCTGATTTAGCATGCTGTTGGGATTAATTTTTGCAAGTAGCTGTAATAATGCTTAATGTGGGGGGACTAGTATGGCACTGCGCTCTCACTGTCTCTCTCTGCCTTCAAGTCACTTGTTGCCTTATAGCAACCCCACGAATTTCATGGGTTTTCTTAGGTAAGGAACACTCAGAGGTAGTTTTGCTGGTTCCTTTCTCTGAATAACCTACAGCACCTGGCATTCATTGGTGGTTTCCCATTGTTACTTGGCTTTATTTCTTTTCCTAATCAAAATCATGTGTGAAATGAAACAACCAAGTCAGGCAAGTCTTGCCTAATTAATCAAAAACATCTGAACCTTCTACAGACTTCTTCCAAAAGGCATCCAGGGATGACTTGCTTCCACTTTTCTTATGATTTCCATTTTGGCAGCCAAATTAAAGATCCATGCTTTTTTAACATACTGGAGGTAACAGGTGAGGTATGTATATCTGCTTTCTGTCTTTATCTCAGTTTTTTTGTTGATACATGCTCAATAAGGAATTCTGGAGACAGCTGCTGTTTACCTTGCCTGTTGTAGGCAGGAACACACACTTACTGTATGACCATCTAGAGCAGAACGTCATTCTTTCCCAGCTAAAGCTTCACTGTATTGTTTCCTGCAAACAAACCACTGCAAGCCAATAATGAAAGTCTCTGTTTCTCTAGCCTTTACCATCCTCCCAATGCCAATGCTGCTAAAAACACTCCAGCTAGACACAGGATAAAGAAGAAAATTGGGCTGGGTATGTGTAAAGAGACTAGCAAAAAGGAGCTTCTTTGTGAAAGCCTTTCTCATGTCTATCTACCCTTTTTAATTTTCTAGGATATTTGAACGACCTTCTGCCTCATATCATTGGGTCCATTCAACTTATTTAAGTGGTTTTATACAGCATTTTCATTTAACCTTCCAAAGCCCATCCTAAGCCTTGTCCTTGACTACTTTTTCAGTGTGTCTTCTTGCATCTTTGGTCTCTACATGTACAAGTAGTCTAATATATTTACCATGCATAAAGTTTTAAAATGGAGAATAAGAATCTGAAGTATTGCAATCCCCTCATCCAGACACTGGGGACTGCAAAAATTATTTGCATATGTTCACAAAATGCAGAGCCATGTTAACAGTGCTTCAGAGTCTCTACACAGGCACCTCCCAAAACCTCTGCTACTGCTACTGAGAACTGCTACAACGAAACAAGCAACATCCATGTAATTATAAACTGTAACTCTAATCCAAAATAGCAGTAGGAAGCCTTTTAAGAACTGAACATAAAATAAATGTCTCAAATATAAGCAGGAAAGTTTCTCCACTGCCTGAGGAAAGACAGACCTATCTAAAAGACTGAATCTCCCTAGGCTGCCCCCACCACTCTCCTTTCACTTGTCGGCAAAGATTTCTATTCAAACAGGAATTTATTAATTAATGGGGTGCAGGGAGTCATTTTCATGGGATATATGTACTATTTTTTAAAATGATTTTGTTTAACTGTGTTTTAGCTATTTTATTATGGTTTATTTTTTTAGCTTTATCTTATTATTTTTGTAGGCTACCTTGAATCCCATGCAGGGAGGAAGATGTGATATAAATTAAACAAAGAAATAAAGAAAGAAAATCTTTCTTTTCACTTGTCCTCATTTCTCCTTATTCTCAAAAATGTCTAGCCACTGTAGTACTGAAAATGGGGCATGTACACATACTATGAGAGTTAGAGAACATAAATAAGAGCCAAAATTAAGTAGATAATAAGGAAACAGAGACACAAAAATTAAGTAGATACAAAATAATTCCATTGTTGTTATTTTGTGCTTCAAGTCACTTTTGACTTATGGTAACCTTAAGGTGAACCATGGGGGTTCCTTGGCAAGATTTGTTCAGAAGGGGGTTGCCTTTACCCTTCTCTGAGGGTGAGAATATGTGGCTTGTCCAAGGTTATCCAGTGGGTTTCCATGGCTGAGTTGGGGTTCAAACCATGGTCTCCAGAGGTCATTCAAACCACTACACCATGCCAGCTCTCCATAACTCCATGCAGCCCTGAAAACTGCTACACGTATCGTAGATTCAAGAACAATAAACGAGGTTTTGCCACACACCCCAAAAATCAAACTAGGTAATTTATGCCTTTTGCAAGTCTCAGGAACAGTTCGATTAACCAGAGCACAGACAGGGCATTCAGAGCTGGTGAGTATACCAAATGAAGTTAGTCAATAAAATAAGGTAGCCAATGAAGATCTAACTAATAGCTGTCTGAAGTATTTGACCCCAAAAAGTGTTCCACTGTTGTAAAGCCTGGTTTAGTCATAGCAACAGTAGGACAGAAGAGGTCAGCTCTGTCTGTCCAAGGCTATTGAGAGTAGAGTTGAGAACAAGATCCAAGCGTTCTTGTTTAGGCTAGCAAGCTCTCTGCTCATGTCACTTCCTGAAGAAGCTACAAAGACACTTGTAATCAGTGTTAATTGTTGTTTTATGTCAGTTTTAAGATGCCAGATAACATCCCCCCAAGCCTCAGCTTGAACATGTTTTGACTGCTGCAGGTTGCCTTGGGAACGTGTTATGGACAAGAAGGCAAGTTAGACATTTTAAACAAACAATAAAAGAAAGAAAACAGAGAGGGGCAATGTCTCATGGTACTTTGATACTGAGTAAACGCTGTACAATGAATACTGGTAAGGTATGAAAGAAATGTTACTGCTTAAATATCCTCTCTAGAAAACTGTAGCAATGATGGGACATTTTGGTATGCAACACTAAGGCCTGCATTCACCTTCTTAAATGCTTCCTCCATTATATTGTATCAAGCAAGGCACGATTCCACTCCATTGCTATCACAGAACTTTTAACATGGCTACAGAAATTCCTTCATACTTGACAGCACAGTAAACAAATATGCTTCAGACTACTGTAAAACTAGCAGAGCAATAGAATTCAAACTTTTGGGGGATATTGGCCCTTAAGTCCATTGCCAACTGTCATAGCAATGAGGTCACTATGGCTACCATCACACAGAAATGACAGCTGTTATTCACAAATACATTTTTGAAAGAGGAACAAATATAGCTCTAACATGTCTGCCATTTTTCCCGCAGGGCATCTGACCTGCACTGGCCGCCAAGCCTGTCCTTAGCTGCCGAGTCAAGCAGACTTTGTCTTTATATGATCAGATCTGACATTCAGTCCCAAATGTTATTAAAATGTTAACTTACTTCATATCATTAGCACAGTTGTCCCTGAAGGTATCTATTCCCTTCTTTCCATTTAAAACAAATTGCTAAAATTAGAAGATCACAGATCGGAAAGTGCCAGAAGACCTCCCTCAATGAAGGACTTTTATAAATATATTTACACCACCGCAAACATATTTGCTATGCAACTGTCTTTGTCAAGGAGAAACATTTCAATGACAGGCATTAAGACCCAAACCCTGACAAGAAAGGTTCCTACAGCAATTACATAAGAAGGGATAGGGCAGCTTATTGGTCTTTTGACATGCTTTCAGTACAAGAAATTTCTGCAATACAGTATCTATTTCCAATTAAAATGATGAAGATGGAATCTCCAGTGAAGATGATGCACAGGAAATGCACTGGAACTTACTCCATCATTAAACAAAAAACAAACCCCCCCCCCACAGAGCTATACAAATTGGCTTCTCTTTCAACATCCTCACTTGGAGGTGAAAAGTACTATGGACATACAAATAAAACATGTAACAGAAGACAATAATTTCAGGGACCAAAAATGTACCTCCAGTTCTTTAATTTTCTCTTCTGCTATCTTTTGCTTTTCTAGAAGCTGGTTGTGAATTACTCCTTTAGACTGAAGGATAAACCTATAGAAACAGAAAGGGTGGAGAGAGAGAATAAACCTGTTTATTAACCACTGAAGAGTTAGATCCTGCAAAAAACTAAGTAAACTGTTAAACACAGTATATCCCATATCTAGAGGCTAAAGATGAGAAGACTTGATTTCAATCTGGAGCACTAATTCAGGCGGAGGCCACTGACCTTGCCTGAATTATACCCTCCTGGCTGGAGAACATTTGTGCATGTTCAGTACAACAATGATCAAATAGGTGAAGGTATGGTGACAATGATGATTTAATGACAGATTAATCTACTGGTGGTATCTATATCCAGAACTAATATCCAATTTCTCTGGGCAGTTGTTGGAAGCTTAGAGTAAGTGGAGAATTCTGTTGGTGCAGAACAGTCTCCACAACGTCCATTTCTTATACTACCCAATTCCATGAAAATTCTCTGTTCCAAGCAACTTGTACACCTTACATTGTAGTATTTCTGATCCTCTAATCCCTGCTTGCCATTTGTAAGTCCATAAATAAACCATGTTTTCCTATTCATTCTCTCCCTTGCAAGAACTTGCCCTGTAATGAGAGAATGTAAGCCACCAGTGAGCTCCACATGATCAAGCTCCTTCAGAGGAGCTTCAGGCTGATGTTAATACACCTCTGACAAAGAAACACAGTTTCTTCCAGGTATCTGGATGGAAACCTAACCTGTACTGAGGTTACAAACAGCAAATAAAGTTCTGGATAGACTCTTCTATCGCCTCATTGTGTTGTGCTCCAAAAGAGTGGTTGTGAAATTTGTAAATCTGTTGTAAAAATATCAAAAAATAAACTTTTGTATAATATTCACAAGCATATTCTCCAATAAAAGAATGTTTTAATACTTTAATACTTGTTAAACATGCTTTAAACTATTTGCTATTTATTAAGTTGCATATTTAAGTCAACTTTTAAAATCATATTTTTAATTGTTGAAATCAACACGAGAGAAACATAAGAAAAAATGAACTATGTGCTAATTTAGATTACTAAACTCTGTCACACAGGCATTTTCCCAGGTCAGCACAGCTCAGGCTGAGTGAAACCCATGGGCAGAAAGCAGCTAGCCCTGTGGAGAACAGTTTCTGGGGTGGCAACAAGACAGTGGCAATTCCTCTTTTCCTTCATCTTCTGAGAAATGGAAGAGGGAAGAAATGGAGGAGAACAGCATCAGGGAGTGGAGTGCACAGTGAGTGAGGCTGCATCAGGAAAGTGGCAGCAATCAGTGTGGAAAGCTGTAGAAGGTTAGTTATGGCAAGGAGAGAGAGGGAGAGAGGACAAGCGTGACAGAAAGGAAGCATGCATTTTAGGGTAGGGAAGAATGTTCCATAATGTTCTAGAATGTGCTCAAAAGTTCTCAAACCATCTAGTATGCTCAAGACAGCTCCATAACATTCAAGAAGAATGCAGATTTTGAATACCATATATTATTTAGAGAGGTAATGAAAAACATTTTTAAATTCTCAAAAATTCTGAGAGAATAATTTTTTGGAGAATATTCTGCAAATGAGAATAGTCTTGGAATATTCTCCAAAAGATTACTGAAAATTTCTTACCTCATATCATTAACTGTGAGATGCATAAAGGGATACAAATCCTGCCAGGAACAACAGTAGCAAAGTCATTCTTAGCTACAACACTAAGGACATTTCCGCACTACACTGTTATAGTGCTATTATTCCACTTTCAACATTCTGTAGAATTCTGAGGTTTGTATTTTACTGAGGCCAAAGAGCTCTCCAGCTCAGAATTTTAGATGCCACTCCCTAAACTGCAAGACCCAGGATTCCATAGGACGTTGAAAGTGGAATAATAGCACTATAACAGTGTAGGGCGGAAATGGCCTAGGACTAATGGAGTGTTCTGGTGTTGTCACGTTACGTGCTGGTGTGTGCAAGGTTTTCCTTGGAGATGTATTCCCATCACTGGTAGTTCACAGGATCCTTCTGCATGAGGGCAATACACAGTCTGTAGAAGCACAGTTCCACACCAGCAAAGTTTCCAGAAACAATATGGACATTTCTGGTATTCTTACGCTTTTTTTGTATTTTCTAATTTTGCATTTTTCTGCTGTCTTCCCAGATTAAGCATACAGCTTCCAAGACTCACTTTCTCAGCACTCAGAAGCAGAAAGCTCAAAGGCACAGAAAGGGAGAGAATGTGAGAAATAAAGCACTCAAGAGTTGGTGGGCACTTCATTGCTTTTCCATGTCATATGTGGGGGTAGTTGTGAATGAATTAAGTGGACATGTGATGGGTGCTTTATGAGTGAGGTATGAGAATGTGTTTATGCACAGATAAAGTTAAATTAGTGAATGCATGTTCTTCTCCAGGCAAGCACACTAGGAGTTCCTTGCCAGCCATACAGAGATGGTCCCTGATGTGCTGGTTGTTGAGTCTTTGCTTGCACTCAAGCTGAAAAAGGCTCTCCACTTCTGCTGTAGGCACATTGGTAGATGATTGTGTTGAGACTTCTGTATGAGTACATTAACATTCTCATTATCAGCTGGGCTGTTGTTGCTATTGTTGTTGTTATTAAATTTTTAATTCTTCTTTTTTTTAAATAATTTCTCTATTTTAAATATTAAAGATCTTGTTGAAATACCTTGTTCAAGTAGTAAGAAAAACCTATTTTTATAATAAGTTTTGTTTTCTCTCAAGGATAGGTAGAGGGACATATAATTTATTATTAAGGGACTATTTAATCCTCACTCCCTTTATACTCTTGTCTTTTTTGTACCCCTTTGAGACAGAGGATGGTAAGGATGATGAAGACTGTTCTGAAGTTTTTATATTACTGTGGATAACCTTAAAGTTGTCTCTGTAATTGTAAATTGTGAATCATCCAAAGTAATCACAAGAGAATACTTTCATTTAGGGGTATAGGACCTCCACAAAAATTGCAAATACCAAAATATATGTGTGTCTGTGGGAAGGGGGCTGAGTCATGGTGGAGGGAAAGGTGGTGGATTGGCATAGGGGCCTGTGCTTCCTCTTTCTCCGTCAACTTCTTAGGGTGTGGAGGGGCAGCCAGAGAGGGTTTGTGGTACTAAGAAATGAACCGTGAGCCATTCTTAATTGGCCAGGCAGCAGCTGGTGGAAGAGGAGGACCAAAGGTGGGTCTTTAAAGGTCTGTGCAGTCTGACTGGAGCTGCCAAGAGGGAAGGTTCCCCCAGAAAAGAAGCACCTGAGGTGGGTGGGGCAGTAGGTGGAGAAATTTGCAAGTAATCAAATCCATGAAAGTGAAATCCACAAATGTAGAGGGTCAACTGTATTCCTCTTTCTTTGTGAAACCCACCGGAGCAGCAAACTTAGGTTTTTAAACAGACATCTTTTGGGGAACAGTTTGTGCTGGTGAGTTCTCCAAAGAAAGAAGAATTGCAGTAACTGTGGCTAAAGCATGTTCACTTCAAGTTGATTGAGCTAGGTGTGATTGTCAAGGTACATATGTGTTGCAAGCAGACTCTCTGGCTAATAAACCCATTGCAGTAAAATGTTACTGTGTACCTTTATGAAATATTATCTTTGTGAAAGTTTTACTAACTGTTTTAGTTGACTTTACTACTGAATTTGCTTTTCCCACTGATCTTGTTGAATTTGGCTGCACCCAAAAGCAGGATTTGCAGAAAGCCCCCACCTTTTGACACCCCCATTATCTGAAGACTTACTCTTTTGATGCTTCCAAATTAAGGACAAGTTCTATTAATCTGATGGAGGTTCTGCTCTTTTATCAGTTCTTGTCTTTAGAGGCTCACCTGGAACCACTCACACATGCATGCTGTTGCAAAGCAGGCTAAGATGTGGTGGGGAAAGGCGCTAAGCTGTCTGCAGCAGCAAACATATGGGACAGTAGCAAGTGAGCCTCTGTAAAACCTTCATGTTCCCTACAGTACATGCGTTCTACTTTTCAACCAGTTTGGTTTTCTGACAGTGTCCCAGCCCCTAACCTGTCAGAAGCCTGAAACAGAAATTTGAGTGGGATCCTCAAGATTTCTCTGCCTTCCTAAATTTATGAATGATGAATGAACTTAGATCTTGTAATACTGAAATGTTTGAAGATTTGTATTCCCAGACAATAAGAACATTCTGATCAGCTAGGGACAATGTATATACATATACTGACCATCTGTTGGTTTTAGATCAACTTTTAAATCATATTTATATAACAACTATTGCTGCTGTAAATTCTATTGCTATTGCAACTCCTATCTGTATCCAGCTGTTCTGTAGAATCCTATATTTTGTAAAATCTATCTCTATGTTCAAACCAGTGCATTAGAAGAAATTAAATGCCTTTTATACAATGGCTGATAGGTAAGTTTAAAGAATGGAAATCACTAAATCAGGGGTGAGGGAAGTTGGTCCCCACACCCATTTTTGCATCCCTCAAGCCCCCAGAGACCTCTAATGCAAGATAAAAGAGAATGAAACTGCCTCTGGAAATGAGCAGCAAAAGTAAGCAGCAGTGTGGTTGTTGCAGAACCAACAGGAAACTGCACCTAAATGCAATTTCTTTCTCATTGCCCTTTTAGCTTAACTGAATAAAAGTAGCAGAAAAATGACCTGTAAGTGGCTGAAGTGGTGGTGGCTCTGATGGTGGAGCAGGGAATCATATAGTTGAGGTGAGGAATGGAGAGTGGAGTTAGTCTGTATCTTCTAGAGCCTTTCAGGACTGCTACAGTAAATCATATTTGTGGATGACTGAATTGAAACAAAGACACTGGGGAAAAGATGTAGTTTGTCAATGTGAAGGAACACTTTTGCTTTTCTAGTGTAGTCTGGGAAGGAAAGAGTAGCCCTCCCCCTCTCCTCAAGGCTTGATTTGATTGGAGGGGCCAACTCAGAGGTCTAGAATAAGGGTGGGGAAATGAAACTAAGCCTTTCATGGACTGAATTATATCAACAGAAATAGCCAAACTTCAAGATGTTATCAGATCCCTAACCAAAGATCTTGTTGGAGCAATGGATGCTTGAATGAAAGTATCTTAGCTGGTCTTTCCAAGAGCCCATGGAAAAAAACAGTTGAGAGCACCTGGTTTGCTTTCCTGACCCAGCTAAGGAGATGGTCAGGAAAATGTTTTCTCCCAGCTAGGACCAATAAGAGTTCATAGAAGTTGTAGCTTAGAAACCCCCCACACACACACACAATTTCACCTATGAAGGGAAAGACAGTGGAGGATGCCCTACTTCCTTGTCAAAGCATTGGGTGGAAAAGCTCCACAATATTTTTCAACTGATACTCTCCCAGGATGTGGCCAGAGGGAATCCTGTGGGAAAATGGAGGAGAAGCAACCTGCTCCTAGCTCACACTTGTAGAAACTTCATGAAAGTTCTAGCTAAAAGTTGGAAGGATAAATTTTTGTTCTCTTTTGGGGGGGAAATGGAAAGGGAGCAACTGGCAGTCAACTGATGCTTTCAGAAGCCAAAGAGTCCTGAACTGACACTTAGCTAACCCCTCCAAGTGTTGTCTGGCAGTAGGACATGGAACCCCTACGGTCTTCAACCAGAGATCAGAAATAGTCCTTGAAAACACAGGGGAATCTCTGCTGTTATCTCTGATTGAAGATAGCAGGGACTGCTCTTTCCTGAGAGGGGTTGAGCCTTTCTGGAGGAGGAGAGGACTACTCAGAGTCTCTAACAGGCCAGATCAGGCTCATAAGCTGAAGGTTCCCCTCCTCAGTAATGTCTTTTGGAAGACATAAAGAATTGAATTCCATTGTAAGAAACATTCTTTTTTAAATCATGTTTGGTATTATTTGGGCCCTTCTTGGAGGGTGGTTGTTTTTTTGTTTTTTTTTTTTGTTTTTTCAGCTGAAAGATGCCATGGAAGTGTGTTGAACTATCTACTGTAGCCAAGAGATCTTTTGCAGATTTCACAGCATCCTATATCAACGGATTTGCCCAGAAAGCATTTGGAGCTACATGTTTGAGGCAGCCTCTAATATAATTCATTTCTGATTTATTGAAAAGACTTGAAAATAAGCTTATTTGGCATTCATGGCTGCAATAAACATTGTGTGGAGGGAGATCAGTGTTTGCCTCATGTCTACTAAGCATTCCAAAGCAACAATATTAATTTAAATTAATTTAAACAGAGTTAATTATGAACTTCAGTAATATGATTAATTGATAGCATACTACCTTTTAAAAGTCAATCTTCTTTATATGCCAGTACTGTGCTATCACAAATGCTATTTTAGAGGTGTTCATCTATTTTTTAGAAGAGTGAAGTATGAACAATGGTATAAATCTACCATGTAGTTAAGTGTCTAGCAATGCAAAAATCCTCATTTGGAAGCTGTGTGGTTATTTCTGTTTGCTTAAGTAATGTAATATGTTAGAGCTGTAGACCCATCCTGCCTCCCTGAGCAAGCTAATGCAAATAAGAGAGATAGTGCTCCATGGCCTTGGAGCAACTAGAGCTGCTGCCTTTTAACATTATTTTCTCGCAATAAGTTTAGGAGACAAAGTTTGCTATCAGTATCAAGTTTTTGCTCCTCTTTCAGGAAGATCACATCCAATTTTAGGAATATGGGAAAGAGGACTACTAAGACTTCTACCAGAATCAGTTTGTGTCATAATTTAGTTAGCTTTCATTTCAACACATGCAGTCTTTAGTCTGTGGATTCTTGGCTCAACATGCTATTCAAGGTGAATTGCAAGGAATATTATGTTAAAATAAAAGTATTAAAATGTTGAAAATGGAAAAATCATACAGTAATACTCAGCAAGAAAACATAAAACATTCCAAAATACATGACATTAGTAATTAACAGACAAGTGTGATTCAGCTAACTGTCTCTGAGGCTCTGGAGAACCAAAAGATCTGCATTGCTTTTCAGTCAACTTAAGAATAGATGAGCTGGACTTGAGTTGCTGTCATGTTAAGAAGTATAACAAAAAACAAATAACCATTGAGATTAATTATAGTGTGTACAGCATTGAAATTAGTACTGTTTAATCTTGTTTCAACTGATCTGTTCTATATGTGTGAGACAAGAGACAAAATATACCATCAATAATTTTGAGCATTGTAGAGTTCATTTTGCCTGCTAATGGCAAAAAAAATTGGATATGGAGAACACAAATGTTTGCTCACGGTCAGTGCTTGCATTAACATGATACTTTACCTATTTCAAACCTTTGAGTACTTAGCTCCTCTTGTATAAAAGCTGTAGGACTATTTTTCTAGTTGTATTCTACCCAACTGTTTACAGTTCAGAGATGGCTTTAACCTCTGAATTGCCACTTTGTAGGAGTGAGACCCAGCCAGCAGTCTCCAGCAGGTTCCCCGGCTGGATTGGGTTGGCTTCCTGGGGCTAGGGAATATAGGTAGAATTACTGCAGGAGCAGGTCTTCTGCCAGCAGGATCACAGCTGAAGGGGGTGACATCAAAGTGGGGAGAATCACCCCTTTGGGAGTTGCATGAAAGTGAAGGCCTGTCTTCCTGTTATTGCTTTGCAGATGAGAATTGGTCACCTGCTTATGAACACTGCCCTGTTGGGATAAACTGCTGACCAGTTTTATGGGGAAGAGAGGTGTGTTGTCAACAAAGGAAGGGAGATGGTCCTGTTCTGAGAGCAGCCATCCAAGTTGTACTAAGTAGAGGGAAATAAGGAAATGGGAGATAGCTGCAGTATCCTGGGAGTAGAGTTAGCAATAGAGTGGTGGCCATCCCTAAACTGTTTCCCATTCCAAATATGGATAGCCATAGTTTAAAATGCTATTACTTAATACTAGGTTGCCATTCAGGACTTGGTCTTGGATGAACATGCTGACCTGGTATGTATTACAGATACCCGGTTGAATGAGGCTGGAAGGATTAATCTCTCCTTTTTGCCCACCAGAATTCTCTGTGAGGCATTAAGGTGGAGTTGTGGAGATCTATTCAGATCAATCCCCCCCCCCGGTCTGGTTACCTTGTACCTCAGTCTGCAGGGTCTGAATGTGTTTACTTGAAGATGGGTGGCTGGGACAGATTAGGGATTCTGTTGGTGAGAGCTAGCCAGGGTGGTATTGGAGTCCCCATGACTTGTTACACTGGGAGACTTCAACATCTATGCTAAAGTTTCCTTTTGGAAGTGGTTCAGGACTTCATGTCTTCCATGACATACATGGTATGTCCCAAGCGGTATCTGCTTCCCCCATTTAGCTGGGCAAATTCTAGACTTTATTTTCTTCAGGATGGGATGCTGGTGATCTGGAAATGGAGGAGCTTTCTACTGCTTCATTGTCATGGACAGATCACTCGTTGGGCAGGTTCAGTGTTACTGGGGCTCAGAGCCTCTGCAGTGGTGGGGGCTCATAAGATGGTCCACCCCTGGAGGCTTATGGATCCAGAGAGATTCCTGATGGCTCTTGGGGAGTTTCTTGCTGCCTTGACAAGCAGTGCTGTTGAAGCTCCAGTTGATCTCTGGAATGGGGAAATGACCAGTGCAGTGGACACAATAGCTCCTAAGTATCCTGTCTCATGGAGTGCAATTAAACCAGCTTTCTGATTTTCTATGGAGCTGGCTGCAATACAAGTGAATTGGAGAACTAGAGTGACACTGGAAGAAAACTCAGAGTGAATCTAACTGAAAACAAGATAAAATCCATCTGCAGACCTATGGTGGGGCAATAAGGGGAGCAAAAATACTTTTTTATCTAACACCACTGCATCCTCACAGAGCTGTCCAGTGGAGCTATTTTGAATGATCAGGGATCTGTTCCTGTCTGGCCCAAAAGAGAATTTAAAGCCACTCTGCAGCAAAGAATTTGCCCATCACTTTCTGGATTAAATTGCTTCAATTTGCTTTGACTAGGACACCAGAACTGATACAGGTCCATTGCTAGTGATGGCCTATAAAAGCCCTGTATGGCTTGCATCCAGACTACTTGAAGGACCATATCTTCCTTTATGATCCCATTAGTAAATAAGATCTTCTGGAGAGGCTCTTCTCTCTGTTCCACCACCTTCCCAGGCTTGTAGGGGGAGGAGAAAGAAGGGAGAAAGCTTTCTCTTTGGCTGTTCTCAGTCTTTAGAACTTACTCCCTAGGGCAGCCAGGATGGCTCCCTCCTTGGTCTCTTTCTGTCAGTAATTAAACATTCTTTTGGCACACAGACAATAAACTTACAAAGAAGAACTTCAATCAAATTATTTTGGATGAAATTAAAAGATTGAGAGGGGACATGAATCAAATGAAAACAGAATTTAAGCAGGATCTGAAAATGGAACTCTAAAGACATATGAATCTTTTTGTATAAAATTAGCAATAAGATGAAGCAGATGAATGAGAAAATGGGAATACTGGAATACAGAACACAAAAATGTGAGGAGGAAGCTATCTGTGGATCAGCAACAAATGCATTAACCTTGCTTGATCTTTTCAAGAAGGGAAACGTGGCTTAGAATTATAGTTGTATTTGAGAGGCAAAATGGAGATATCTACACAAGAGTTTTGGAAGCCCTGGCAGACTTCTTGGAAATTCAGAGATAAGATTTTGTCTGTGAACTACATAGGGTGTATCTTCTGTGTACTTCATGAGAAAGGAATAAAAGACTCAGATTTTTCAACAACATTATCTAAAACTGTAGATTGATGGGAAAGATGTTATAATTTTTAAAGATTCTGGCTCTTGAAATTCACTCTTGAAATTGTATTGAGGTAATATCTTCTCATTAGTAAAGTATCCCTTGTTGCTTCAGCTTGTTGATCAAAACTGTATAATCTGAGAAGAAAATGAGATTATACAGTTTTGATCAACAAGCTGAAGCAACAAGGGATACTTTACTAATGAGAAGATATTACCTCAATACAATTTCAAGAGTGAAACAGTTTTTGCAGAAAATATGAAATGGAATTTGAAGGGGCAACCCCAATATAGAGAGAGGAAGAAAAGGCCTCACGTTAAAGCTCAAAGGAAGAGAGCAATGCAGAAGAGGAAAGTAAATGTGCTTAGGCTCAGACAAATGTGGTTATGGACCCTGGTGATGATGAGGCCTAAACATAGCTTTAAGATTTTTCAGTTGGAATATACGAAGGGCCAATTCAGCTGGTGAAAGGAGATTATTTTTTAAAAAACTATTTGGAAAGACAGAAACTAGACTTGATTTGTTTACAATAAACACATAAGGAAAAAGGATATTTTAATAAATATCTCTCAAATCCTAATTTGAGTAAGAATTTATTTCATCTTATGATACGAAAAGAGGTATGATGATTTATGTGGACTCCAAATTGAATCAGGAAATATACTTCAAGGATACAAATGGGTGTTACATAGGAGCAGAAATGTGAATTCAAGGAAAACATTTTTGGCTGTGAGGGTTTATGTTCCCACAGAGAATACCCCCCTTTTTTAAGTTATTGAGAGGAGTTTAGAATTCTATAAGAGATGGATTTAGGGTGGAGATTGGAATAAATCTACAAATTGATAGATTGGCTGAAACATGATCAAAGAAAACTCCCAAAGGTGTGTGTTTGTTTATTTGTTTATTGATGGATGGTTTGGAATTACTTGATACTTGGAGGCTGAAATATGGGGAAACATGAGGGTATACATTCTTTTCAGAAAGACATACCAGTAGATCTTTTTTAGAACTGATGTTTTTAACATCTAAATGATTCATTAATATTATTAAAGGCATGGAGACATTACCAAAGACCTTTTTACATTACAAGCCAGTAATACTGACCTTTAAAAAGAGAGACAGTCAGTTTAACTGGAGACTAAACAACGCCCTACTTAATAAAGCTGTACTGAATAAAGCCAAACAGATTTTATTTATTTATTTAAGATAAAATGAATAAAGATACAGATATTAGAGTGGTTTGGAATCCTACTGAAGCAGTTATGAAGAGCTTTTTAATACAACAGAACATTGAAATAAAAAGGAAAAGACAACTGAAGAGTCAAAGTAGTTTTGGATAAAATTAATTGGATTTAAAATAAAGATAAGACATTTACGCTGACTAAATATATGACAAAAGATGATCAAAAAATTTTGATGGAAAAAAACAGGATTTAAGATTGTTATGAAGGTGAAATACAGTAGGTGTCATTCTTAGAAAACAGAATTAAGAGCTGTTTCAGAGTTACCATGTTAAAGTATGGAATGGGATCAAGCAAGATTTATAAAGATGATCTAAGTTGAAACTTTCCTTCTTAGCCAGGATCTCAACCATAAAGATGAATGTTTTACCAAAGATGTTGCCTTTATTTTTAAAAAAATCCTTTTGTGAACAATGATGTGCCAAAGATGTTTCTTACTTCATCAAGCAAAGGAAGAAGCAGAGTAAGATTTAAAATTTTGCAGGATACGAAACAAAGAGGAGGACTTGGGTCTTCCAGATTTGAACTTATATTGGACTTTAACAATCATTATGTCAGATACATTATTTTAAGAATAAATATAAGATTAGGATGTGTCCTAAAATGTCTACATGAGTTTCACCACATGAAGCTTTGTTTAAGAAAGAAAGAAATTTTGTAGTGATAGAAAATGGCAATGTAAAATGAAATCAAATAATTAATTCAACAGGGCTGTGATGTATTTTGGTTTTCTTATAGACAACTTACTGAACATTTAAAATAAATTCTTACTTGGTTTTAAAAAGTCTAAATCTGTTTGAGAAACAATTACATATTGATGATGAACACTTAATTGCTAAACTGTATAGATTGTTGTCGAAAATTGAAACAGAGGATGAACAAGTAAAAGACTGCATGATTAAATGGGCACAGAATGTGTGTCATCATGTACAGATGGAACAATGGGAAAAGATATGGTCAAGAGATTTGAAATTTACATTGTTATGACTTTAGTGAGAACTTCTATAAAATGATGTATCGATTGTATTTAACACCAGAAAGATCGTTGAAAATGTATAAAGTTTCTACTAATATTTGTTGGAAATGTGAGCAAAAAGAAGGGACTTTTTTCATACATGGTAGACATGTGAGAAAGCAAAGAAATTTTGGCTAATGATCTATCAATGCAAAGAAGACATCTTAAAGATTCATCTGAAACCTGAACTTTTCTTATTGAAACTGATGGGTGATCAGATGGATCAAAAGTTTCAAAGAATTTTTCAGTGTATGATTACAGCTGACAGACTTCTTGAGATGGAATAGCCACTTCTCTCCATTTCTGAGTCAAGAGTAGACTCAGAAATGGAGAGAAGTGCCTACACCATCTCAAGAAGAATCACTGATGAAGCTGCTTGATTTGGCAGAAATAGATAAATTAACTATTTTACTTAAGGAAGGGTCAATTTGGGATAAGTTGATTATATATCTAAGAGTTTAGTGGGGGAGAAAATCAGTTTTTGGTTTTGAAGATTAATAGTTAATAGTTAATACTAATCTACAGAAATGTGAGAAGGCAGAAGAAGTACATTTAGTATTTTAGCATTTAACCAACAACTGGAGAATTAGCAGTCAATGTTATGTGGAAAACAGTCCACTATTTATTTACTTGTAGATATTAGTCCAAATACAATAACTGAAAATGAAATGATTTGGATTCTGATAGCCATTTGTTAGGAAAATTGTAGTGCCCTTTTCTGTTTGTCTTCTTATTCCTAGTAGCACCTCTGTCTCTTTTATTGGTGGCCTGTGCTCCCTTTGGCAGAGGACTCCCAATTACTCAAAATAAATTAATTAAATGGTAATCATAGAATCATAGAAATGTAGAGTTGGAAGAGACCCCAGGGGCCATCCAGTCCAACCCCCTGCCATGCAGGAACACCCTCAAAGCACTCCCGACAGACGGCCATCTAGCCTCACTCCAGAGACTAGTGATTGTGATTAGCAGCCACCGATAACCCCTTCAGCATCCTCATCCAAAGGGTAGACCCCAGTACCGACTCCCCACCCCACATCCCACCCTTGTTTCTTCCGCTTCTCACTTTGCCTCCGATCATAACTGTCCATGGCACAAAATGCTTGTTTGGTTCTCTCTTGATCCCTGCAATTGCGGGGAAGGGGGGGACACAAAAGGTAGAAAAAGAAAGAGAAAGGGAGGGAGGGAAAGAGAGAAAGACCAACTGGAACAGTGCACTTCTAAGAATTTGTCCCCCAGACAAGCGACAGACCCACTCCCGTTGTCAACACGATTGCAAAGATTCTATGCTGTGCTCACTTTGGTGTAAAGCTAAGCTCACACTGATCACTAGTGGTTCCGCTACATCACTCTTCCACTGAAGGGCAGCATTGCACAACTGAGTATTTATCTGTGCACAGGCTTGCTGTTTCCACAAATCCAGTAAATGCAGTGGTACAGTTATGCACCATCCAAGAATAATAATAATTCCACTTGCAGAACTCCACTTATGCAACTGCGAGGGGAATGCACAGCCAAAAAAAAGTGTAAGTACAATTCCAAAGTACATAAGGGAACCTGTGTGTGCACAAACACAACAGGATATCAGCAAGCCTATTATTTATAAGAGAATTTGTGCATGAGTAAATAACACAATGGGATGCCAGTGAGCCTATTAGTTCACCAGTGACCGAGTGTAGATGTGGGGGTCAAAAGACCCCATTGCTTCTCTGACCCCTTCCACTCCAACAGGTAGGAGAAGGGGGTGGAATCCCATGGCCCTGGAAAGATACCTCCGTGGGCCATCTTGTCCCAAGCCCCTGCCAAGACAGAGATCCACAGCTCAAGCATATCTGAAAGGTGGATGGGAGAATGAATAGGATATCTCTGCAGCAGGCAGAGAGCAAGAAATATTTGCTTTCCCTATCCTTGGATATGTGTCAGCTTAGGAAAATGGGAGAGACAGGAGGGTCAAAATATACAGGACTCCCGCTTTGGAAGAGAGATTTCCCCATAAATTCCAGCACGGAAGGAAAAGGTTAAATCCCCTCCATGCCTCCCTGACCCTATTAACTATTGTACATACAAATAACCCAGTAACCTTGGGCTGGTGAGTTTTTACACATATAAAATTCTCACCCCTCAAAGCCACTCTGGGGGCCAGATTCTGCTCTGAGACTGCCAGTTGCCAACCCCAAGACTGTCAACTAAAAAAATTGGTGGTAGAGCAAGACTCTACGGTGGTCTGCACTGCAGCCCCCCACTGGCAGCGGGGTGAAGGGAGGGGAAAGGCCAGACGGCTGGATTTAAAAAGCCCCGCAGGTGGGAGACATTCTTCTGCCTTCCAAGTTCAGTTTCAGTCCCTAAGCTGACAAGTCCCCCAAGCTGGCACTATAACACACATTTGTTATACTGGCAGACTATACCATCTGTACTAACATCAGTGAGGCCTCATTCAGGTTCATCATGAATCTCTGGATTTCCAGGTGCTCTACTAAAGAATGGCTAACCTTATTTCTTGAACTCTGGATGGAGAATTGTCATCCAAGTAAGCACCCACACCCTTCAGCCTCAAATGAGTTACCAAGGCTTTGGTGAATATTCTTAGAACCAACATAAATCCAAAGGACACGACTCTGTATTGGGACAGCAATCAATATTTATACAGAATCTTTCTGTGATCAACTCTGATACATGTAAGTAGGCCTCAGAAAGCTCCATGGAAGCCACAAAGGCATGTTCTGTGATGGTTGATAGAAAAAGAAATGTTGTTGTTTTGTTGTTGTCTCCTTTTTTTCAAAAATTTGGACCCAATGCAGTTTACTGTTTAAAAGAATACAATTAAAAGCATACAAAAATGAACACTGAAACAGAACTGGATGGTACAGTAGGTCCCCCAATATCTACAGGGGAAATGTTCACTGTGCATAGCCAAAAAAAAAAAAAAGGGGCAGAAAATACAAATGTTACTGTTTTCAATGAGATGAACAACATAGGTACTGAGTATGCAGCTTGGAGTGGAGGCTCTAAAACTTGATAGAACTTGACAAAATTTTAGCAGCTAAGAAGGCTTTGTAGCTCTTATCTGCAGTTCAAACCCAGTGCACAACTATGAAAAACATAAAAATTAATGTGTGATCCAAAAGCAAAACCTTTTAAAGAATGTTATTTTATTAAAATACTAAAGTCACATAAACATTTTCATATGCAAAAGGTCAACAGTAGCCTAATGCTAGTGTCTCAGTGCTTTTGTGTTAAGCTAGTATTGACCCTCTGATGATACATTAGAAGATGGATTATCATCAGAAAGAGGATCATCAGAAGGTGATCCTGGATTATACTGCCAGGACAATGTCGACAGATGAATCTCAATCTCAAGAACAGACAATGTCGATGTTAATGGCTGGGGAACCTGTGAGGAATTTTTTGACGGAACCTTTTACAAGGACATCATAATGGGAAATTGCTGTCTCTTTAAAGTATTGCTGCAGATTTTAATCCTTCAGTGATCATAAAGGTGACTTCAATGCTGCATTCCATCCAAGAATTGTATTCTGTAATTTTGTCCTTTAATGTCTGTGCAATTTGAAACACTTTGGCAAATTTCTCCAAGGTCCATATGACTCTTTCTTCTTTTTGTTCCTCTTCCTCTGAAGACATCTTAAGAAGCTCCTCCAATTCCTCACTGGATAACATTTCTTCATGGCCATCGATAAATTCCTCCACTTTGTGATCCAGCAGATCCTCTGCCAAGTTCCCTTGCTGTGTGAATGATTCTCCTAACCTCTCCACTGATCCCTGGGGTGGCCTGAAAATCATCCACAGCTTCACTCCCCAATTTTTTCCAGTAGGCATTTACTATTTCAAGTTTTAATTCATGTACTGCAGCTTCGATGAAGGTTATGGCATCAGTAATAGTGAAGGATTTTCAACACTGTGTTATGCTTACATTGGACCCTGCCTCAAGTGCTGCTAGAATGCAGTCAAATACCAAGTACATGGCTTTGACAATACAAATGAGGCCCTGGTTGAGGGGCTGAATCAATGGGGATGTACTGGGAAGAAGACAACACCAACATTTTCATTTTCATAGCAAAGAGATTCAGGATGGTCAGGTGCAATGTCTGCCATTAAGAGGATTTTAAATTCCAAGCCTTTCTGCTCTAAATATTTTTTAAGTTCTGGGATGAAGCACTCGTGGGATCACTCAATAAACAACGGGTCACCCACACTTTCTTACTGTGCTGCCAAAACATGGGCAGATACGTTGTTTTTAAGAACACATGAGTTCTTAGATTTGTACACTACCTCTGGCTTTCTCATGTGCCCTGCAGAGTTGCCACACATAGCCAGAGTTAATCTGTCCTTCCATACATTATGCCCTGGAGCTGCCTCCACAGTTTTATGTAGATTCTAGTAGGCATTTTTTTCCGAAGAGTTATCATTGGACACCTGCTTTGGATAGCAGCCTTTCTCCTGAACAAACTTTTTAAACTGCTTTGGAAATGTGTCAGCAGCTGTTTCATCAGGAGAGGTGATCTTGCTACTCAGTTTTACATTTTTAAGTTCAGGCATGTTCTTAAATTCTGTGCAACCATCTTCTACTTGCATTAAAGGGCTTAATGGCACTCATTTGAGGGGATGCCCTACTGATATCTTTTTACAATCTCAAGGTATTGTGGCACAAGGCATTGATGTTAATTGGGATTCCTTTTCTGTTCATGTCTTCCAACCACAAATTTAATGCCTTCTCCATTCTAATTAAGCACCTATCATGCACTTTAGAGGTAACTTTTGCAGTTTCAGGTATAACAACAAACTAGCATGGATTTTTCTTCCTTTTTGAGAATTTTACAGATGGAAGATGCATTCTAACCATACGACTTAGGAATCTCACTGAATGTTTTGTTTTCTTTCCTAATTAAGTTAAGAACTTTCACCTTCTCACTTGAAGGAAAAAATTTATAGATTCTCTTAGGCTTACCTGGATCACCATTCTGGCACTTTCGGACCATTACAAACAACAGAAGCACTCAAGCAGAAGGGTGTTACCAGGGATTGTACTGGACAAGGACAAGGATTTTACTGTTCAAGCACAAGAATTCTGCACAAGGACACTACCCCTATCAGACAACAAACAGTAACCGACAGCCCTGCTAAGAGACTAGGTTATGTTAGAACAAGTATAGTACTATACATAGCAAGGAAATGCAAGAACATATGGACAACAAGACAAATGGGACACCATTTGCTTGATTTTTACATCCTTTGCCATTTTCAACATAATATTGTAGGTACATAATATTGTAGGTACGTAATATTGTAATATTGTAATTTATTACCTTGATTTGTATTTTAATTTCTCTTAAATTCAGAGTACATATCTTCAGACCATGCCTTGTTATGGTTAACTGAAATAGCCTATATCAATCACACAGTTATGGGGGATGTACTGTATTAAAACAATTCAAACTTCAAGCTCAAAGAAGTACAAAATGACAAAAAGCTATTAAAAACAGTTCAGTTTAAAACAACACCGCATGCCCTAGGCTGTTCTTCAAAGTCTGTTTTGAAAACCTGTTAGAATAAAAAGAGTTTAGCCTGCTGATGGGAGGACAACAAGGAGAGGGCCATTCTGGTTTCCATGGGAAGGAAGTTTCAGGGTATAGAGGCAGCCACCAAGAAGGCCTCCTCTTGTGTCCCCACTAACTGTGCTTGTGCTACCTGTGCTACCAGGCAGTCTGGAACTCAGCCATATAGAGCTATTTGAATTGTGACTGGAAACAAACTATTTTAACATGGGAATAGTATGGTCTCTGTAATCTGCACCAGATAACAGTCTGGTTGCAGATCTTTGGACCAGCTGCATTTTCTGAACACTCATCAAAGGCAGCCCCAAATAGCGTGCACTACAGTAGTCCAAACAGGATGTAACTAAGGCATGTACTACTGTGCCCGGAAACAACATTTCAGGGAACAGGCACAGTTAGTGTCCAAGCTTTAGATGCACAAAAGCATTCCTGACCACCACAGAAACCTAGGCCCCCCAGGTTCAAAGCTGAGTCCAGGAGCACATCCAAACTGCAAACCTGTGTCTTCAGGGGAAGTATAATCTCATCTAACATTTGAGTCTATCCTGAAGTACTTCTTAAGAGGCATTCTTACGACTTGATCTTCCTCTGGTGTGCTGATGCTATCTCTTTTTTCCTCCCTTATGTGCCCTAATACCCCTAATCTGGAATTTAGCCAGTTCCAGGGCTCACCTTCTACAGGATCACCCTGCTGTCACCTGATAGTACTACAGTGAAGGGCAACAGGGAGAAAAACAGGTGGGATATAAGGAAAGAAAATATGGGGAAATATTTTCAATAAAATGTGATTTCAAGAGAATGTTAATGTTAATAAAACATGCATTATCGTCTACCAAAATTTCTTCTATATATAGTTACTATATATATAATAAATGTGTAATAAGAATAGCAACAATGTTAAACTGCACAGAGAGCAACAGAGGTACTTAGCAGAGTGACAGAATACAGCAGAACCAACAAAACTATGTAAACTACATTCAGCAACATGCTCTAGGCACAAGTTGTCACAGTGTAACAAAACCTGCCACCCAAGCACAGTAAAAGAGGCATCCAGCTTATCTGTCAGCAGTAACCCTTTCCTCAGAAGGCATTCAGACTTAGGATTTGTTTTGTTTTTTAAATTCTGTATTCTTGGTATTTTAGGGCTTCTTACTGTACAATATGTTTCAAAGCCCAAAGGGATGAATGAAAAGTAAGGACCTTCCCTACTGATCTTAGCACACAGAATATACACAAGAGGTACAGCACTACGCTACTGGAAGGGTCCAATGCAAAGATCCACAAATGTTCTCACTACCTTGAGGATTTGATCAAATTTCTTGCCAGGCCCCCAAATCAGCAATTTCAAAACTGCTCTTGTGGTTTAGTCAGATAAACAGAAAGGCAGCATTCCAGCATCTATTTGCAGGTCCGCGTGGTTACAGAGGAATAACTCCCATTCATGTAATCAAGGAGAAAGCATATTGATGCCTTGTGGCAACTGAGAGCCTCCCTAGCAACCCTCCTAACAATTGTTCAGTTTATGCTTTCCAGAACAAGTGGATTCTTCAGCCAAGATATCAGAATAAAGCCAAGGAAATACACAACACATCATACATATACTGAAGAGCTGTTGTGTCTAAAGCTGATCCATAAAAATGATGGAGCTTACTAGTGTACTGGGCAGCAAAGAGGTACAGAGCCTTTTAAGTAAAGGCACCTCTGTCGTGCAGTGCTGTCTACCACATGCCATTCCTTGGTCTGTCACTGCCAATTTAGTCCCTATACATACATCCATGAAGCTAGAACTTTCTGTTCCAACGTGCCTTATTTCATAATTATCCTGAATCACACTAGCCTCTTTGTTGCTTATTTCCCCAATTAGAAAGATCCTTTTAGAGTTCTTGCAATCCCTTTTGTTTTTTATCATCTTGTATAACCTGGTGTCAACTATAGCTACTTGCACAGTCCACCCCTGATTTCAGGCCGTTTAATAACAAGTTCAAAAGCATTGGTACAAATACAGATCCTTTGTTAAAACTCCACTTCTTATATGTTTACATTGAAAAAACTGCTCATTTTACTTCTGCATCCTTTCTCTAATTGGTAATCCGTTATCAATTCATAAGAGGACCCACTCTCTAATCCAGGGGTAACTCCTAGGGCTGAATGTTGCACAAGACTCTTTTTGTGTCCTTTGACCTCTCCACACTTCTCAGAGTTTCTCTGATCAAAAATTTAAAAAACAATGAAATGTATCTTCTGGAAGTCTCCAGAAGCAACAACTCATCTTTTGAACAAATCTGCAAACTCATCTCCACTGGTAACCTTAAAAAAACCTCAGTTTTTATATTAATAGGCTCTTCAGCATAAAACTTAAGACATTACTCACAACTAAACATACCGTATTTGCCAGTGTATTAGATGCCCTGGTGAAGATGCACCCCATTTTCATACTGTAATTTTTAGGAAAAAAATGTTTAGTTCTCAACTGAGGCAAAATGTGTGAGAAAGGGAGAGGGAATGAAAGGAGGGGCCATGTGAGGTTTCCCCCAGCCCCCTCCCTTCCGTTTTGCCTGAGTGGAGAGGCATCCCGCCGAGGTAAAATGCATAGGAAAGGCAGGGGGTGCTAGCACTCTGTTCACCCCTCCTTCCTGTCATTTTGTCTGGGTGGGGACAACTCCCCATCCCACTGCTGGAGGTGTGTCCTCTGTCCCACGTGGCTGCACTTTCTGCTGTGTAATTGCTCCTGACTGGTCAGGTTCTCTTTGCTTCTACCCCTCCCTTTTCAAGATGGCCACCAGAGGTAACTAGAAGGAGGAGGCATTCATTTTCTCCAGATTTATTCAATATATCATAATGAAACTGAATCAGAACAGTTTAAAATCCTTAGGATTTTAAGCTGACATTGACTTGTATCATACAAGTCAAGTCAGACAAAAATTGAACAAGTTCAGTGGGGCATGCGTGTGTGTGTGTACACGCGCACATGCGTGTGTGCACATGCCTTCAAGCTGCCTGTCAGGCTTGGTGACTTGATGCATTTCCTAGGGTTTTCTTAGGCAAGAAATATTCAGAGGTGATTTTGCCAGTTCCTTCCTCTGAAATGTACCCTACAGCATCTGGTATTCCTTGGCAATCTCCCACCCAATTACTAACCAGGACTGATCCTGCTGAGCTTCCAAGATCAAACAGGACCTGATGCTTAATGGAGGCTTACTTCCAGGTAAACCAGTATAAACTATACATGCCCTTATCTTTCTGGAGAGCCAGTGGTGTAGTGGGTTGAGCATTGGACTACAACTCTGGAAACCAGGGTTTGAGTCCCTGCTCAGCCATGGAAACCCACTGGGTGACTTTGGGCAAGTCACACTCCCTCAGCTGCAGAGGAGGGCAAAAGCAAACTCTCCTCTGAACAAACCTTGGGGTCACCTTAGGGTCACCATTAGCCAGAAACAACTTGAAGGCATACAACAATAACAACAGCAGCAGCAGCAGCAGTTTATTTTTCTCACTGATGACACTGTTGTCTCCTTTCAAGATCTTTCAAATAATATTGAAATACTTGCCTTATAGTAAATAGATCATTCGTCGCCTTTATGAGCACCCTCGGCATTCATTGGTTTTCTATTGTCATATACGGCACGCTTATTCCTAGTTCAAACTTAAACAATGCCACTAATAATGCATGGTTTCCACTAAGCTAACCGAAATGCTAGTCTAAAATACTGCTGCTAACAGATGTTAAAGCAGAACCAATATTTATTTTATAATGTATCAGTTTTCCATAGCATAGTTTCAAAGGGAAATATATATTGCAACAGGGCCTCATATTTGTGATAGCCTGCAAAAAACATTATCAATAGGGATGGAGGGCAGACAGATGGCACATGAATGTTTATTGGTTCAGACATACAGAAAGCCCCTGCAGCTGCTGTCTCCAAGTTGCCTAGCATGACTTGGTCTTGGCATTTCAAAAAATAAAACAAAACCAGAGTATATTAAGGCTGCAATCATGACATACTTAAGGGTTCACTGGAGTTAACAGCCCAGGTTTATGCAAGTTTACTCAAAAAATAAGTAGAGAAAAATGAAAATACAGTGAAGTCCTACTGAAATCAAACATCTTATTACACACCAACAAATATCTACATACAGGAGAACCACAGCAGCAACATATGCAACATACTCTTTCCTTCTTAGTCTTAGAAAGCCTGAGCAGGGATAATACCCTTTCTCCCAGGATAGTTATTTTTGGTTTCATACAAGAAAAGCCAGCAATGCACAGCAGGGGATGATGAATTGGTATACTCTGTAAGCGACTAATATCTGTTGCTCAGGAGACAGTCCAGGATCTTGGCATCTTGCCAGTACATTTTAATTCTCTTAGTTCATATTCTTTTGAAAGACTTGTTATGTAGCCTGATACACTCACATACACCAATGTCTAGTTTTGCTGCTTAAGCTATTTGTGCACTGACATCAACTTTTTACTTTAAGACCTATGATGAAAGTTTAGATTCATAATGCTATGTATGAATACTTGCAGACATTTCCTTCAGCACTATTTGAATGTGTATATCATTAGCAGAACTTGTCAGAATAAATAAATACTTAACATCTCGGCAGTACAAAGCTCACAGCCTTTCTTGTCTTGAGATGTCAAAACTGTTATAGGCAGCTTCCTCTGTTCTGCTACAGGAAACTATTCCAGATTTCCGATGATGGTGCAAGGGGACTACTATTATGTTGCTCAGGGTCAAGCACCATTGCCTACATGGCTGCAGGAGCTATCACTGTATTTTGGACAACAGCGCTCCACAGATGGGGAAAAAAAGTCACCCAGAGTGAAGCAAGGAAACACTGAGAGCCCCAATGATTCACACATGAATATTGGCTCATTTCTAGTTCAATGAGGGGGCAGGGAATCCACTTCTGTGACAGAAAACTATCATACATTTTGAAAAGCCTCTGCCTTCATTGCTGGTGAACTTCAGATCACGATTCTCCCCCCTCCCCCCAATGTTTTTTGTTATAAATCAGAGGTGAGCAAAGAACAGGTCACAAACCACTATGCCGCACCCCAGCACCATTTTAATGGCCTCCAGCCCCTCCAAATTGTTTTGCTCCAAAATGTCCTCTAGAGGGTATGGAAGGTATTTCTATCACATTTAGAGCCCCACTGTTCCCCTGCCCAGGGTCAAAACATATGTTTGCAAAATTTGGTGGGGTTTTTTGGCATCAAAATGCCCTCTAGAGGCCCAGGAAGGTCCAAAAACATAATAATGCCTCCATTTCCCATAGAAGGCATGTGGGGAGCACTTGGGGGGAAATTTGATGGATTTTTAAATTTTGTTTTGTTTTTAGGAGCAAGTACAGTGGTGGGATGACCCTCAAAGATCTCCTGATGGGGCCAATGCAGCCTCCTAACTCTAAGATGAATATGAATTCATTCCACATCCTCTCCCCTGCTAGGCACTTTTTATTTGGATTGCGTAACTTGACTATGATGGCCTGACTCTGATTTTGCTCTTTTACTTGCCATAATCAGACTACTTCAGGGGATTCCAAGTCCTAGTTTCAATCTGTAGGATTTCTAGCTGTTCTTGGCAGTTTGCCTCTAGAAGTTCCTCTAAACCCCAAAGGTTTTTCCATTTTACAAAGACAGTTATTTGCTATGGTCCAATGTGTCTTTGTGTGGAAAGTGATATACCGGGATACCTTACTTTACAAAGTAGATGTGTTCCTAGGTATTAATTCATTAACGGAAATTTGGTACAAGAGGAAGAAATAAGATTTAAAAAAGTGGGATAGGTTACTACACCACAAAAAAAGAAGGGCATTTCAACACTAATTTTTTTTTAATTAATGATATACACATGTGAAATGAAACAGTTAGGTCAAGTAAGGCTTTCATAAACAAAAACATTTTGAACCTTCCAGAGAGCCCTTAAAAGTTTACTTCCCTGCTTAGGCCAACTTCCACTTTGCTTATGATTTCCATTTTGGTGACTAAACTTATGGGTATATGCCTATTAAACATGCCAGGGATAGCAAGTGAGACAGGCTCATCTATTCCCCCCTTTTCTCTCTCTTTTACTTTTTCAAACATGCTCAATAAAGGATTCTTGAGTTAGCTATCTTTACTTTGCCTGTTACAGGCAAGCATACACAGCTATAGAAGGACTGGCAACAGCATATGACATGTGTGTCTTGCAGTATTTTCAAATAAATGTTGTGCTTACATTAACATAGATCAAACCTGCTCCTTCCTTGATGTTTCTGAAGTTTAGTAAGCTGATTTTTACTTGAAAAAACACATGTGTCTGACTCTTGATCATCTCAACAAATGGGCATGTTGTCAGTGTTAAATATATGGTTCACCTTTATAGTGCAGAAACCAGCTGTTGAAGATATGCTTGTATGCCTCCTTCCTCAGAAAGAAGGGATGAGAGGACGGGTTCTGATTCATCAAGTAGAGGGCCAGAAGAAACTTGGGAGGATTTGATGATTTCCTTTTGTTGAGAGTCAGGGTGAACAACTGAACTAGAGAGCTAAGTGCTTCGTTTCTTTTGTTATAATGGCAGGTCATGAGACTGGCCTACACAGGATGAATGCTGTGTGTGGAGAGAACTCATAATTACTTAAGACAAGGGGGAAAAGTACTAGTGATGTTGGTGGCAAGTTGTTTTTTGGAGAAGGGAGGACAAGTGGCAGGTGAGAGATAAGTTGCATAGAAGCACTTGTTACAGAATCAGTGACAAATTATTTTGCTAAGCTGTCAAATGTTTGGTTACGTGACTACTAATGATCTTGCATCTTTTTTTGGGAATGAATAGTTGATAGGATGTGTTTCTGGTTTTGTTTTTTAAAAATACATCTCTGTCACCCTTCTGAATCCTGTTTTGCCATCTTGGATGGTAAGTACTCTAAACTGGCAGTCTTCTTGTAGATTTATACCAAGGATGGGCAACTGTGAAAGGTTGGTACGGAGGCAGTGCCATATATGATCCAAGATGGTTCTATCACATTGAGAATATTGGCTACTGTTTTTCTTTCAAACCAGGGCATGGGTTCCAAACAACAGAGTGGATTTTAGGCTGTTATTGCAATCTACATTCTCATGAAGGAATTTTCTCATGAAGGAAAAATTGTCTGAACATTTCTATACATATGAAAATATTTTCAATACATTTCTGCTTTATCAATAGATTTCTGCTTTTGTGGACCTAATCAAACACTGCAAACAATGTTGAAAATTGTTCATGATATAGTATGCAGGGCTTAGGAAGCACGAAAACACGACCACTAGATGATGCTAGAATTATTTAGAAAAATCTGAAAACATTTTTATGGTAAAAAACTGAATGTATAGCCATCCCTCCACATTTGCTAGAGTTAGGGGCACAGGACCCCAATGGAAGTGAAAAAACCATGACTAACTCTAGGCTCTCCCAAACCATATTTAACACACAATTAAAAAAAAAGAAGGATGATCACAATATTCAATCCACCATGGATTCCTTTGAGGCATCAGAGTTCCTTCCCAAGGCAGAAGTGGTGGCTGGTGGGGCTCACTGCCACCTCCACTGCTGCCCCACACCATTTTAAACAGGGACTTACAAGCCTCATTCACATTTCCTCAGTCTCACGAGGCTTGCAGTCCCTACTCAAAATGGCACAGGGAGGCAGCAGAGGTGACAGCAAATAATCTGTGAATAATCAAATCCGCAGAAGTGAAACCCACAAATGTAGAGGGCTGACTGTAGCCAAAATAGCACATATACTTTTTCCTGTTCCCACAAAAGAATGGGATAACTAATCTTAAGAACAATTCATATTAACAATAATATAATGAAAATAATCCAGCAGGATCAGAACTGCACAGGTTTGGTATTTAAAAAAATAAACCTTCCACATAAAGAAATATAGGTCTGGCAGAGAAAGAATTCAAGAAGGCCAAAGGTGAAGCTACATCTAGTGCGCCCATGTCATTGGGGCAGTGACTCCACTCCAGATTTTGATCCAAGCATTAAAAGAGTGCTCGTGGTGCTGAGCTTATTTTAGGTATTGGGCTCAATACCTGGATAACTCTTTTAAGGTTTATACAGAAAACCAAGACAAATTCAGTGTTCCACTGACATGAAAACTACTAGCTGCCACTGGATTAGCCTGAGCTATATTTTGCCCAACCTAGACCCACAGGGCTACAGAATAAAATTAACAAATTTTTCCACTCAGTTTTGTTTCTAGTTCAGCTAAGACACACTGTTTAAGTACTGTTCTCATTTAAAGAATGGTATTCCCAAAACTGGTTTAGCTGTGAAAATAGCAAATTTATGACACTGAACTACAAAAAGGACCTTTGAGGAGCAACTTGAGGAGCCAGTTATAAAAAGGAATATTAACAGCATTACTTGTAGCAAGAACAATTACTTACATCCTTCCTATACCTTCATACATTCGTGTCTCATCAGCTAATGTCATAATTTCTGTATCAGTAAGATGTGCATGCTTTTTTGTCCTGTTCAGCTGATCTATCTGTAGATCTGCAAGCTTCACCTTTTGCTGAGTATCAATGACCTTAGCTTGAAGTTCAGTGAATGCCTGATAGAGAAAATAAAAACACAGATAGTTAGCAAATTTACCAGTAACAGAATATACCCTGCCTTGAACCATCAGACACAGAGTTTTTGTCCACTTCCATTTTTAATCTTTTCTCAATGAAAAGAACTTAGTGATCAGCCCACTGTTAAAGGTATCAGAAAATGCTAGACAACTCCTGCAAGTCTGAAGGGGCATCCTATTTAACCCTCCCCAACAGTGTTTTGCACTCCTAAACAGAGGAAACGGAACCTAACTTGGATAACCATCTCATGCTACATCTTCATCATGCTTAAAGTAACCTCAAACTAAAATGGTCTATCACTTTTTCCCCTGAGAAAAATCGCTAGGCATGCTTATCAGTTCTGGGAAACCAAATGCAATCCTATTTTAGGAATTCCAAGTTAAAAGGAATTTGTTTTTTCCCCTCAAGCCTCCCAAGCCCAACATTTGTCTCAAGTTGCAGATCAACTACTTTCACCAAAGTGAAATTCTTCTCTTACATTAAACAACAGCATTTTAAAATTAGTACACAAATTAGTTGGGGAAGAAGAGAAGGGATGGACTTGTGGATTCACTCTCGTACATAAGCACATAGACTGTCAAGCTACATCTTCCTTCATCCTTTTCTAATCCCACATATAAAGACACAGGCATCCACAGCTAGGTGAAAGAATAGGTGAATCAAGCTGAATGGAGGTCAGATGATATGAGAATGAATTGCCTATTGTTTCCTGCCCTCACCAGCCCATCGGTTTCTCTCCTTTATAGTTCACACATGGATGACAAGAAATGCATCTTGAACTACCTTTCCATGGTGGTGGGATTGGGTACTCCTGCAAGGCAAGAGGCTATGCTGATGGTAGCAATGCTATTGGTTGGGTATCCCAAGTCAGATATGGTTTTGCTGAGAAGCCAGATGAGACATATCAAACAACTACTGGGCAGTGGCAGTAGTGGGGGGTGGGGGTTAACACTGGCTAAGGATCTGAGACAACAGCAGTAGCACCACAGCTAAGACTTGTTAATACTGCACAAAAGGCAGCAATCGTAAACCATTCCTGAAGACTTTTACTTTGAAAACCCTACCGAACTATCAGAAATGAAACAAGAGATAGTGTCAGAAGACACTCAACGAACTATGGGGGAAGAGCACAGAACCAGTATGAGTAGTGTTGTGGCTGATGATGTAACTGGACTCAAGCCAAAAGGATGTTCAGCTGTTTATGTGCTCAAAGGTGAAAAGAAAGCCTGAAGCTGCACAACACATATTAAAGGAACACAGAATGTGAGAAGCATGAATCTGAGAAAGCTAAACATTGTAAAACAAATATGAAACAGAAAATTGCAGTCCTCAGAATGAAGGAACTAAAGTGGGAAGGAACGGGACATTTTGAATCAGATAATTACACAGTGTTTTACTTAGGAAATGAAAATCTAAGAAGAAATGGGGTAGCATTAATAGTGAAAAGAGATGTAGCAAAAGCCATCAAGAGATATAGTACAAAGTATCAGTAGGTTACCTTGGGTGCATCACACACTCTCAGCCCAAGAAATGATAGGTTTGCCTTAGGGTCACCATAAGTGGTCACCAGAAATTACCTGAAGACATCCAACTACAACAATGACTGAATACAATGAGCCCTCCTTATATGTGAGCTCTGCATTTGTGGATTCAACTAACCGCAGATCAAAAATAATTTTAAAAATCAAATATTCAAAAAACAAACAAACCCAAAAATACAGCATTAAAAAAATGTAAAAGATGAGACTTTAACTATCTCTTCCTGCCTTGCCTCATGTTCTCACAAGAGGACTGTGACAGAAGCTGTTCTGAGGCACTCCCTTGCTGAGAGTGAAGAAGCAGCTAAAGCAAGGCAGGGGAAGAGAGTAAGAGAGACTGGTTGTCAAGGTGAGGAGGGAAAGCTGGGGCTGCATTCTTGGGGCACATGGGGAGGTAGAAGAGACCAGGTGGTAAAGGAGAGTGCCAGAGAAAGACTGGGCTTGTGCACGTGGCAGCTGCCTTTACGAGGTGCACAGGGCTGGAAGAGACCAGGTGATGAGGGAGAGTGCCAGGAAAGACTAATTTTGGGGGCAGGGAGAGAAAGCTGGGACTGCCTTTGCAGGGCAAATGGGGATGGAAGAGATCAGGTGGTGAGGGGTTTTCAGGTGTGGAGTGAAAGCTAGGGCTTGTGTGGAGCGGCAGGTGCCTTTGCAGGGTGCACAGGGTGGGGTGGGTGGGGGTGGTGCCCAAGTTCTCTTCTTGTCTTCTTTATATAGGGTCTTGATCATCTGCATTTTTTGGAATCTGTGGGAAGTCCTGTAACCAATCCCTTGCAGATACAGAGGACCCCATGTAATACCAATAAAACATCAGGGGAAACCCATCAATACAACAATAACCCAAGTTTATGCTTCAACTACAGAGGCAGAAGAGGAATAAAGGGACAGATTCTACACTGGAGTCCAGGAGGATGCTGATCACACACCAGAACAAAACATGTTGGTAATCATAGGTGATTGGAACACAAAAGCAGGAAACAGAGCAGAACTAAACATTGTTACAGAATTTGGCCCAGGGTCAAGAAATGAAGAGGAGAGTGACTAACTGAATTTTGTGAGGCCAGCAGTTTGTTCATTGCAAGCACATTCTTCAAGCAATCCAAGAAGCTGAACTGGACTGAAATCAGAGACATTGCAATGCAAAAAGGCGTTATCAGCAACCAAAAAAAAAAAAAGCCTTGTTGAACAACAGATGAAACTCTTCAAGTGGTTAAGGAGAGATGAGAAGCAAAAGTAAAAGGGGACAGAAATAAGGTCAGAATCCTGAATGCAACTGTTCAGCAACTTGGGTGCAGGGACAAAGAAAGCTACTATAACAAACAATGCAGAGAAATGGAAGACGGCAACAAAAAAGGTAGAACAAGATATGTGTTCCACAAGATCCAAAAAATCAAAGGGAAATTTAAACAAAGAGCAGGGACGCTACCTGAGTAGCAGGGGAACACACACTACATGATCAAGAAGAAATTTAAAAAGTGATGGAAACAATTCACTGAAGAACAAAACAAAAGAAACGAAAAGATGACAGATTCATTCAAGGAAGGACCATTTGAAGATGAACTCACAATTTTAGAAAGTAAAGTAGAAGCTGCACTGAAAGCTCTTGTGAGAAATAAATCTCCAGGAATAGATTGTACACTAACAGAACTGCTTCCAGCTGCAGAGAAAAATCCACTCAATTTCTAATTAAAATATGTCAACAAATATGGAAAATAAAAACTATGGCCCACAGATTGGAACTGCTCAATATATATTCCAATGCCCAAGAAATAGGACACCAGGGACTGCAGTAACCATAGGATCATTGCATTAATCTCCCATGTAAGAAAAATGATGCTCAAAATTCTACAAACTTGACTTTTTCAGTTTATAGAGTGAGAAATGATAGATGTACACATTGGATTCAGAAAAGGAAAAGACACTGGGGATAATACTGCAAACATACATTGACTAATGGAGCACACCAAAGAATTGGCTGTGTTTTATAGATTATAACAAATTTAAAGTAAAAGGCTTTCACAGCCGGAATCCATAGCTTGCTCGTGGGTTTTCCGGGTTTTGAGGCTGTGTTCTATTAGTATTTTCTCCTGACATTTTGCCTGCATCTGTGGCTGGCATCTTCACAGGATATGGTGGCATGGAAATGAACAGAGTATATATACTTGGGTAGTCCCCTCAGTGGGAGGAAGGAATTTGCATGTGTTACAGTTGGCCTATTGTTAAATGAGATACCCCCCAGGGTTGTATTGTTAGTCAGGGGATATGCATAACAGTGAAATTGTTAGAAGAAGTTAGTTAAAGGACAAGAGGGATCCTCTAACATCTGCTGGAGTTTACCGCATACCTTGCAGCTGTGGGCAGGTCTACATAGGGACTACAAAACACAGCGTCCAAACACGAATCAAAGAACACAAAAGACACTGCAGACTGATCCAGCCAGAAAAACCAGTGGTAGCAGAACATGTCATAAACCAACCTGGACACAGAATGATTTTTGAAAGCACAGAAATTCTGGATCATTCTGACAACTACTATGTCAGACTGTACAGAGAGGCCATCGAAATCCATAAGCACATGGACAATTTCAACAGGAAAGAAGAAAATCGGAAAGTAAACAAAATTTGGCTACCAGTACTGAAGAACACTAAAATCAAGACTCAAAAACATGCTAATGAACACCTCCCAGACCTTGGAGGTCCCTCTACAGGAAACAACACAATGGGCTGCTGATGTACTTAATACACTGTTATGCATATCCCCTGACTAACAGTACAACCCTGGGGGATATCTCATTTAACAATAGGCCAACTGTAACACATGCAAATTGCTACCTCCCACCCAAGGGACTACACAAGTACATATACTCTGTTTCGCTTCCATGCTACCATATCCTCTGAAGATGCCAGCCACAGATGCAGGCAACACATCAGGAGAAAATACTAATAAAGCATGGCCTCAAAACCCGGAAAACCCACAACAACCTAAAGCCTTTGATTGTGTAGATCATGAAAAACTACAGATCGCTCTGAAACAAAGGGGTGTGCCACATATTTGATAATCCTAATGCACAACCTGGACTTAGAACAAGAGGCCATCATCAAGAAAGAATACAGAGAAACAGACTGGTTTACAGTTGGCAAGGGAATCTGGCAAGGCTGCATTTTATCATGCTATCTGTTTCACTTGTATGCTAAAGATATTATACATAAAGCTGGATTAGACTCTGAGGAAGGAGATGTGAAAATTGGAGGAAGGAATGTCAAAATTTTAAGAGATGCAGAGGACACCACATTACTAGGAGAAAATAACAAAGACTTGGAACAAATATTGAAGAAAGCTGAGGAAGAAAGTGCAAAGGCAGGTTTACAGTTGAACATTAAGAAAACAAAAATAATGATAACAGATGAGTTATATCACTTTACAGTGAAAATGAAGACACTGAAACAGTCAAAGATTTCCTTTATTGTGGCTCAGATATCAATAAAAATAGTGATTGCAGTCAAGAAACCAGAAGAAAAATTGGCCTTGGAAGATCTAAGAAAGAACTGGACAAGCTCCTCAAGTTTATAAATACATTATCGATTACTGAAGTCAGTTTCTATGTATGGTTGCAAAAGCTAGACAGTGGACAAAAACTTATAAGAAGAAAATAGTTTAATTTGAAATGTGGTGTTAGAGAATAGTTCTAATGATATCACGGACTACCAAAAAAGACAAATAAATGGATCCTAGAGCAAATCAAGTCTGAACTCTCTCTAAAAGCCAAGTTGACTAAGTAGAGACAGTCATACTTTGAACATAACATGAGAAAACATGACTCACTAGAAAAGAGAATGATGTTTGACAAGGCTGAAGGCAGCAGGAAAAGAGTGAGACCATTCTCATTCATAGGGTGGCCATAAGTTAAAGCTGACCTGACAACAGTCAACAACAATCCTGTATTCTCCTCTTCCTCCTGCTAAAGAATTGAGTACCACCTTTCATTCACATAAAGCAGGGGTAAGCTGACATCATATCTAAACTTGTTATAGTTCACAACTTATTTACAAATATTTGTGTAGTATAAAGACAAAAAATTCAAAACAGAACACAACCGTAAAACATAAAATATCCACATATCATATACTTTTTATGTCAGGCTAGATAATTGCGACAAAGGCAGGAGTCACTTTTCACCCCTTATGGGCCACATTGTACTATGGCATCAAAGCTGGAGGTGACATGACATCACAGTGTTTTACAGGAGCTCTCATACTTTTCTGTGATTTTCAGACCAAAAAAAAAGGCTCTATTTAAATGGGGTCTGGAGGCTTGCAGGTGTATCCTCAAGCCACCAAGGGTTGCAAATATAGGGGTTTGGGGTTCTCCTTCCAGTTTTATGTGGTCCAACAAATTGATATTAGCTTGGACTAAACAAGGAAGGCTTGCATAAATAAGTGTATTTTTAATGAGTACCGTATTTTTCTAGCATATATTTCTTAGTATCCTGAGTCCCAGCAACCAGCAGAAGATACAAACAGAACGTCAGGTGAAAAGACATACTCTAGGATCAGGAAACAAGATGCTTTTGAGCATATGAACAGATCAACAATTTATTAGTATCAGTACCACAAATTCTTTCTTGCGCACACATACACAAAAACCACTCTTGTCTTCCCCTTCCATGTTCTCCACCAGCCTAACTGAGGGGGTGGAGAGCTTTTTATAAATTGCCATGTATGTTGAAGAATGGGGAGTGAGAAACCCTTAATGACCTACTGACAATTAGCCAAATAATTACTAGGAGATCCCTATCTCTCTTCTGCTCTGCCCTGAGTTAAACAATGACTACAGACTCTGCGTCAACATAACTAATCAAAGATTACATTGAAAATAAAAATAATTCTCCAATAGCTGCTAAGCAATCTATATTTATGCATCTTCTATAATCCCTCTCAGTAAAACAGCTGGCCTGACTCATTCATTGATATTTACCCAGCTAGTGAAGTGTTCTCCAAACCACCTCCCTTCATTCATCAAGCACAGAAAGTTTTCCCTACACAGCAACTGTAGGTAGGGAGGGAGCTTAACACCATTTAATTGCTGTGGAGGGAAAACTGCTACAGCTATGTGAACCTAAGTTTCATGAGCTAACATCACAGATTGTCAGGGGGTTCAGTGCTAACACACGCTTGCTCACTAAATGCATGGCTAGTATAATTATAACTGTAGTAAAAGATATCACAACTACAGTTCAATGAGCAGCACAGTTTCAAGCATGCATTTTTACTCCCTCTTGAACATTTCAGGTAAGTATGACAAAACTGTGGATGCTGTCACTCATCTTTTTCACTGTATCCTCTTCAGACAATTATATTAGGCTACAAAAATCAGTGCTGTCAAGTACACACTGCAACAAAGCCTATTCAGAAATGATATTCCTGGATCCAAATAGACATCAGTAGGAAAACAAGAGAATTCTACAAATGTATGTCAGCTATAACATCAAAGAATCTCTACAGACGAAGCTAGAGCTAGTTCACATGTGTATTGTCAAATACATGCCAGTGTAGTGGTTTGAACACTGGACTATGATGCTAGAGACCAAGGTTCAATTCCTTGCTCAGCCATGGAAACCCACTGGGTGACCTTGGGTGCATCACACACTCTAAGTCCCCCAAAAAACCCCATGATAGGTCTGCCTTAGGGTTGCCATAAGTCAGAAATGACTTGAAGGCACACACAACAGAATAAATACACGCACAAATGAAGTGTGATGAGTCTGGATGGCATCAAAAGAGAATGGATGCAATCATATTCACTGGAAATCTGATCTCAAATATTCAGAACAAAAAGGCACTCAGATATGTAATTTGTTTATAGTATAGCTGGTTCCCCCATATTTGCAGGTTTGATTTTCACAGATTTGATTATTGACAAGTTTCTTCCAGTCCCTGCCTCTCCACCACCTCAGGTGCTTCTTTTCCAGGGGAATAGTCACTCTCAGCTCCAAACAATTTGTGCATCCCTTTAAAAACCCATCCCAGGTCATCGTCGTTGTCCTCCTCCTCCTCTTCCAGCAGTTGCTTCCCAGCCAGCCAAAGATGCTTCACAGCTCAGTTTCTCAACATCACAAACCCTCTCCTGATGCTTCCCACACTGAAGGAAGGAAGGAGATGGGCAACAGAAGGAAGTACACGGCCACGATGCTGACCCCCCCTTCCCTCTCCTTTCCTGGGCTGTGGATCCTGGGGTGCCCGTTCTCCCTACCATGCCTTGACCCCCTTCCTACAGACATGCACAAACATTTTAATATTTGTGATTTTCCCACTCTTGCAAGGGTCTTGTGCCTTTAACCCTACCAAATGTGGAGGGCCAACTATACATATATTTTAAAAGTTCACGTACAGTCAGGCTGACAATATTTTTAAAAGCAGTGCTTAAAAGTACATAGTTGTCAGGAATGAAGGGCATGTTTGCTTAATCCTGACAGTATTCCTTGGGAAACAGCTTTAGTTTTCATCATAATGCAATCTCAAACTATTCACTTATACAAGAAAGTAAAGAGGTAGACTCAGGGACAAAACTGGGTTGGAGATTACATCTACCCCTATCTTTTGTGAGCCAGCCATTGACAAACAGGTATGTTGCTTGCAAAACAACACCATTTTTGGTTTTATTTCTTAGTGAAAATTTAAAATTACAGAAAACTGGAAAAAAGACAGCCTATAAATGGCATTCAGGAGGATCCGTAACACCACTAATTATCATAATAGTTAACACACTGTGGTCTCAATCCAACATCCCCTCAGCATAGTATAAATACCCACACGCAAACCTGTTACACTAAGCAACATACCCTCTTCTGACTTACTGTAAACCCCTTGAAACTACCCTGCATGGCCATTCTGTGCCTCACAGCAAGCAGGCAGTATCAGAAGAGCATCTGGCTACATCCCCTTAGCCAAATGCATAAAGATTACATAACTGTTGAGACCCTTGGACTCCCCTGGAGGACCCCCACAGATCTCAGGATTGATTTCATTATTGTGTATCTGGCTATGAAGATGTAGCCAGTCACTTCTCCCGTTCTGTCTTCTCTGCACAAAGCATGGAATGAAAGGACATCCATGTGAATAAGGAACAGCTACACATACATAAGTCTCTAACAGAATTCCAGCCACTGGCTGGAATCCTGTTGGATGCTCTCAGATAGAGTAGACCCTTTACATTAATTGTTGACCAGTGAGTCAATGCATAGATTGATCAAACTGATTCAGTGTGTTTATTCTAGTCAGGAATAAGAATAGGTTTCAGGCCATAATCTGATCATGGCAACCCTGTAAAGTAACTTATTACTATTAGACAGATATTGCAGATATGCTTTGCATGCTGTCCATTCCAGGTTGAACCTTCAGTAAACAATATTTCAGATAGAAAAGACTAGGAAATATTTCTGACTGAGGTCCGGAAGGTCCACAGCAAGTTGAAACAGATGGCATGATCATATGAATGAGTTCAAGATAGCTTAAATCACTCCCATTATTTTTTTAACAGAATGCGTTCCATGTTGTAGCACTGCTGTGCAACACTCACAGCCTTTACAGCATGCACATGTCTTCAGCATTATAAAGGCAGCTATTACTTTTTGTAATGCTTTGCCATACAAAACAAGTTCTAAGATATGATTCACATGTAACTAACAGGAATGGGCTGTCCTACCCCACCATGTATCTTCTAGTCCTGGAAAATGGCCTTACCAATAATCATTTGGTTTATCCAGTAAAATACTGTTGTTAAGAAACATTAAATGAAATACACAAGTCAAAATCTATGCAGGTATAATGACAAGTTATTACGGTTCATCTGACACTAAACAGGATTTGCACCAATCTGCCTTTCCTCAGGAGCAATTTCCATAGAGAGAATGCTACTACAGAGAAGGCTTTGTCTTTTGTACCCATCAAACTAACTTCTCTTGATGATGGGACACACAACAAATCCAGTGATAAAGACTGAACATTTTGAACAGACTCAAACTAGAGCAAGTGGAAGTTCAGATAACCAGGTCCCAAGCCAATTAGGATTTTAACTAGCATCCTGAATTGGTCTCAGAAATGAATTGGAAGCCAGTACAGTTGGTTCAAGACTGACGATACATGGAGATGACAGCACACTGCTGCTTTTGGCAGCAGTTGTAATTTCAGAACATTTTTCAAAGGAAGCCCCACGTGGAACTTGTTCTAATAGTCTAATTGAGAAGCAATGAAGACATGGATTCCTATGGGTAGATCCATCTTCCCCAGGGAAGAGACACCGGTCACCTGCTAATACTGAGAAAAGGCATTCTACTCTGGCCTAAGCAGCCACCTAGCCCTCCAAAGAGCATCCCCAAATTGTGAACTTCATCCTTCAAACTATAACTCCATTTATCAGGAGGTTAAGAGTGGCATGTTAACAGTGATGGTACGACAGAAGGCTACTATAACAGGCAGAAAGAAACACAAGATGGGAGGCATATACATTTGTTTACTTATTTTTAAAATACAAATAAAACACATGCTTATAAACAAATAAATAAAATAAATGCTTAAAATATATAGTGATCAGGAGTTAGCTGACAAGGACTATCAAGGAGTTTATTCCCCTTTTATGTTTAAACAAGTAAAAACGGACTATTTCAACTGACTGTGACTATATTTGAACTAAATTAGTTAGATTCTTAGAATGTATGGGTACAGCTGCCTAAATACCCCAAGGGTGCCAGATCCCGTCTGATCTTGAAAGCTAAGCAGGGTTAGAAATTGGATGGAAGCCCACCAATGTATACCACACACAATAGGCCATATTTCAGAGAAAGGAACTACCAAAACCACCTCTCAGGATTCCTTGCCTAGAAAACCCTGTGAAATCTGTGGGGTGGCCATGAGTCTACAGGTAACTTGAAGGCACACAAATATATACAGTACAGCAAGCCTGATATTCATAAAAGCCTATATTTCAGTAGTTTTGCTTTGATTCAACATGCAAAAGATCAAACATACATACATAAATATTTTTAAAAGAGGCTTTTGCATCTGAACAAGTAGACTATAGCCCACAAAAATTTATGTTAAAATAAACTGGTCTTAAAGGTGCAAGGACAGTCCATTCTTTTTGTATATAAAAATATTGGATGCAAAGTTTAAGATAAACTGTGTAAGTAAACTGCTGTGAAAGATTCAAGTCTCAGAGTTAAAAGCACATATATATCTTATTTAAGTAAGACATTATCTTGATGCTCAGCTTCAGTTTCTAGAGAAAAGAATGTGAGCTGAAATGCCAAGTAAAAATATGGGTAAAAGGAGGTTAAATTGTAAATAAGCCTTAAACAAAAAACAGAATGCAGAATGTTATTTACATGTCATGAAAAGTTAAGATAGGCAACTGAAGTTGCAGTTTCCATTAAATTTTGGCATGAAGAAATTTGTCTTCTCTCACAATTTTTTGTAAAATTCAGGACTCTCTTTTAGAACAGTTGTATAGGGTGGAGAATAAGTTTTCTCCTTCTTTTTCCCTAATAATAACAGAATCAGAATAGAAAAAAAAGGAAACGGATGCACAATAGATTAAGCACAAAGCAAGTCCTTTGTGTGACATAACACATTGCCACAGGAAGCGACAAAAGCCATTAGGTTAGGGCCTTTCTGCCCTACACTGTTATAGTGCTATTATTCCAGTTTCAACCTCCTATGGAATCCTGGGGTTTGTAGTTTAGGGAGGGGCCTTTAGAATTCTCAGCCAGAGAGCTCTTTGGCCCTCAGTAAACTACAGAGACCAGAATTCCACAGGATGTTGAAAGTGTTACAAACATTTTAGCAAAAACTTTCTATTTCTTCTATCCTGCATATCTTGGCTGGTGTTACAGAAAATTGTACTATCATTATTTTCTTATTGGGGATGAGCCTTTTTTTAAGTCTGTGTGTGGAAAACGGCTTGTGTTGAATGTTTAGATTTCCCTCTGCATGCTATATCATACCATGTTGGAACTGTAGGATCCTTCATCATGTATGAATAAAAAACAAAATATTTGAACTTGAAAAAAAGAAAGAAAGGGGAACAATAGCACTATAACAGGGTAGTGTGCTTCACAGTTTTATAAATATCTATTATCCCGACATTTAGAAGAGGAAATTGTTAAACCTACAATGATACATTGGGCCCAAAATTTTCATCATGATATCTTATTAGAGCATTGGGAGAAGGCATGGGAAGATACCAATAAATTTACAAACTCCCAGAATTTGAAAGAAAACTTTTTGAAAATGATGTATAGATACCATCTGACCCCAGAAAAAATCGACAAAATTTACAAAACAGGGAACAACAAATGCTGGAAGTGTAACGATAAAATTGGAACATACTTCCATGTTTGGTGGTCTTGTGAAAAAGCCAATAAGTATTGGATGGATATACATAACGTTATAAAAGAAATTTTCAACATTGATTTTTCTAAGGCCCCAGAATTTTATTTATTAAATATGTCATTTTGTTTTGAAAAAACGTTTTATACAAAGAACTACAGGATATTATTGAACTTAGTTTCTGCCGCCAGAATAAGTTTTGCCAAGAAATGGAAAAATCCAGAAACACCGGACTTGGATAATTGGTTTATTAAAGTCATGGAATTGAAGGAATCTGATATATTTTCGCAAATATTGAGGGGGAAGGCTTTGAAAGAGGTGGAGGAGGATTGGGAACCAGTGAATAGATACATTACTAAGAAATTTGGAGTCAAAACTTAACGGTGAAAATGTAAGTTTATGTTTTAAGGAGATGATAGAAAGTAACGATATAGACATGGAGGAATTTATATAGAATGTAAATCTTGGATTAGGATATCGTAAATCTAATTGAAATGTGTAACAATAACTAGATTTAAAATATAGATATTAGGAAATTTCTATATTATAAATTTATTTTGCGCCTAAGAGAATATATACGATGTGAGTAGAATATAATTTTGTAGGTAGATGTGTTCTATTTTTTTTATTATTTCTTTTATGAATGTATAAAATTTGATTAGAATGCTATGAATGATTGTAGAGAAAGTGAGAATGTGATTATAATATAATATTTTTGAATAAAGAATAAAATTTTAAAAAAAAACAAAACAGGGTAGTGTGGACAGGTCCTCAGCGCTGAAACGGGATTTCCTCAGAGAGCCAGATGGATCACAGCCACAAGAGCTGTTGGTCTGTGCCTTCAAGTCAGTTATGACTGAGGGCAATCCTGATCACCGGGGCCATTTCCGCACTAGCCTGTTATAGCGCGATGATTCCATTTTCAACCTCCTCTGGAATCCTGGGGTTTGCAGTTTCGGGAGGGGCCACTCGGCCCCTCCCGAAACTGCAAACCCCAGGATTCCAGAGGAGGTTGAAAGTGGAATCATCGCGCTATAACAGGCTAGTGCGGAAATGGCCCGGGTTTTCTGGGCGGAATGTGTTCGGAGATGTGCGTCCTGGCCTTCTTCTGAGCTGGAGAGGAGAGAGTGTGACTTGCCCAAGTTCACCCGGTCGGTTTCCATGGCTGAGCGGAGATTCGAACCCTGCTCTCCAGGGCCGTGGTCCAAACCACCACTCCACGCAGCCGAACTGGGCCCCCTCCCCCGGACAAGAGGGTGCTGGACCGGGCAGATCCATCCCTCAGGACTTCCTAACATTTCCCAGGTGTAAACACTTCAGTCAAAGGTCCGTTGTTTCTAACGGACGAGAGGCCAGAGGTTCAAAAAGGGACTCTGGTGCTCCCAGCGCACCTCTCTCACTGCAACCACGCCTGAAAAGAGCAGCCCCAGACTACAACGACCTCCGCTCCTTTTAACCATCTCCGGACCTGAACTTCGCTGACCCGCCCCCATCCCCGCCGCCCGGTACCTTTTTCAGCTCCAGGTCCACGGGCGCCGCCATTTTGCCTTCTTAAAAGAAGACTGCGCCTGCGCGCTAAGCAATTGCTTCGACTGACGGTGTTTACTCCGCTTTCGCGTGCCTCGGGCTGCGCAGGCGCACTCGGGAAATTGAGGCGGTTGGCCCGAGAAATAGTGTCCGAATTTGCTGCTTTCTGGCTCTACGCTCTCTCCCGTTGTTGCTAGCTCAGTTCAGCAGGACTACCCGTGGTCATTACGTTGGCTGCAGGAGATGCGTGAAGAGCTTTCTGGGCGACACGAGCGCGTAATTTCTTGAGTCTATTTGAGAACCGCTTTTGGTGGTACTTTCAGGTCATTTCCGCGCCACACTCTTATAGCGCGACTATTCCACTTTCAACATCCTATGGAATCCTAGGGTTTGCAGTTTAGGGAGGGGCCTTTAGACAAGGGTCTTTAGAATTTAGGGGGGGCCCTTTGAGGCCCCTCCCTAAACTGCAAGCCCCAGGATTCCATAGGATGCTGAAAGTGGAATAATTGTGCTATAAGAGTGTAGTGCGGAAATGGCCTTAGAAGCAAACCCTTCTTGGCACCTTCCCAACTTCTTCCTTATTGTTCAAGCTGTCTGGTGGTAGCAGGAGCAAGGCCCTGTTCTTGTCCAAAGGTCCTTTTAGGAAATTGCCGTGGAATACAGTCCTGACACCAGTAGGATCTCATCTTATTAGAGCCTCCCCTTCCAGTTCATACAGCATTGACTAGACTTCTTGGCCCAGTGTGGCCATTTCCACACTACACTCTTACAGCACAATTATTCCACTTTCAACATCCTATGGAATCCTGGGGTTTGCAGTTTAGGGAGGAGCCTTTAGAAGACCCCAGGATTCCATAGGATGTTGAAAGTAGAACAATAGCACTATAATAGTGTAGTGCAGAAATGGCCTACATTGCCCTTTAAGGTGGCACATTTGCTTGGGAACTAGTTGAAATAATGAATGCTCAGTCCCTCCGGGGGCCCAGGCTTACAGTTAGCCTGGATTGGGGGCAGGGAGGTTGTTCTGTGCTGTCCAAATTTACTTAATTCCCAGGTGTACTGCTCCAAACATAATTTTTGCTTTAAACCAAAAGTTTGGGTAACTTTATCTCCTTTTTTAAAATGTAGGAAAGGATTAAAAAAAATGTAACTATGCAGTGGCTAAGGCTATGACAATAATTAAAGGAAATAAGAGCAAGATAGTATTTTGGACTAACCGTACAAAGCAAGCCATCCTTTCCAAACAATTTCTACCTGGTAGTCTGAAAAATCAGTAGGACTCACAAGGAAGGAGTTGCTGCTGCTACTTAAGCCTGCCATGTATATTTAAATGAACATCCCCAGGTTGTTGGTGTAATGCGCACAGCTTTCCCCAAGGAAGCATTCTAAAATCAGAAATTTTCTAACAAAAGCTAGTCTCACTGATGAGGGAAGAGATAGAAAAACATGATTCTCAATTATGTTTGCCATTTACATTGTCCACGTGGCACAAATATTTTCAGAAGGGGCAGATCAGAAAGGTAAAAGTGCAGGATCGGTGAATAATAGCCATAATTAAGGGGTTGCCAAAAAAAAAGGGGGGCACAACATCCACAATTATTTTCTATTGAGAGATAATATGGAAATTAATCAATCAATCAATAAATATACAGTGGATAATTCCACTGTATGATATAGAATTGGGCTATATTGCTTCAGTCCTGAGCATTGTTACTTCAGACTAAGTCCCACTGAATTCAGCAAGACTTGCTTCATTCTGAGTACTAGTAATCAGCATTTGCCTTGGCATATACATGCCACGTGATGTAATCTTTACAGTGCATGGGCGAAATGGGACTTTGTAAATTCAGACTGAAATCATCACTATCATAAAACTCAGGGTGTTTTCACGCTACAAAATTATAGCATGATGATTCCACTTTAACTGCCATGGTTCCATCCTATGGAATCTTGGGATTTGTTGTTTAGGGAATGGTATTTAGAATTCTTAGCCGGAGTGCTCCAGTCCCTCCCTAAACTACAAACCCCAGAATTCCACATGTTGCGGCCCTGGCAGTTCAAATAGAATCACCATGCTGTAATTGTGTACTGTGAAAGGTCTCTCACTGTGTGACTCTCAGCCAGATCTAGCTAACAAGCCTTTTTGTGATGATGAAGTGCAGATAAATAGTAATAATAAATAATATCCTTCCTTGAATTCATTGGAAGAAAAATTAGATAGAAATGCAAATAATAAATGTACAACTAGCCATAATGCAAAAGCTTTACGTTCTGAGGAAACAGGTTGAATGTTATCCCAGACTGTAAATGAAATGTTTTACAGAAGGCGTTCAGAGTATTTTCCTGCTATGTTTCTTTACTTTTCTGCTGTTCATTTTCTATACACTTGAGGACAGAAATAAGGGACACCTGTAGTGATCAAAGCCGTTTCCATTTTGAATTATTTTGTTACATTTATTATCTTTATTCATTTTTACATCTGTATATTAATACTACATATGCAATTGTGCCATTACTTTGAAGACTTATTAAAAACTATTTTACAATGTAAACAAATGTTGTTGATTTAAACTGCAGATTCAAGGGTGAGAGCTGCTGTGATAATATAATGGTGAAAAAAGAGAAAATGAATGTGTGTGTTTTGTTCAATTTTTAATTAGTTGCCTATGACTCTGTCATTTAAGCTCTGTTTCATGGATATTTTAATGTATATTTTTCATCTAACCAAAACAGTGTTATTACACTAAAGGATCAATTTAAAATATTGATAAAATAGTACTGTCAAGAAAGATAATAGGGTAGCAAAATCACATTAGTTCTATTTGCCTGATAAACTTATGGCATCCTCATGAATTTCATAGGTTTTCTTTGGCGGTGAATATTGAGAGATAGTTTCCTGTTGCCTTCCTCTGAGTAAATTCTTAGGTGATTAAAATAAATGAAGAAAGTGGAACAATTCAGCATTAAATGCCTAGAGGTCATCCACACTGGTGATTTGTGTTGATCTGCATTGTACCATTTAATGTCACTTCTGTGTCCATAACCTTCCCTGACTTTTTAGAAAGGCAGCACATTTCTACATTTCATATGTGGGCATCTTGCTTGCATCTTGTTTGTCTGGGTTGTGATATTAGATATAGTTGTGTCCAACTTCCTCAGATGTGTTTCCATATGGTTTGCTATCTTCACATTGTCTCCATTTGTTTCTCCCCCAATGCCTTTTTCTCTTGAGGCATTGTACAAAAGTGGTGAGCTGTAACAGTGCTATTGCTGTGTTTGTTTCCTTGCAGCAAGATCACCCCACGTACACATATGTGTGTGTTCCCTCTTTTCTTTATAGCCAGGCTCCTGTAGTATATCAATCCACACAGGGAGTGCATATTTTGGGAGAAGGAGAGTGGTGATCTTGCGCAGAGGAAACAGACAAACAATACCACAATTATAGTCTACAACTTTTGCACAATGCCTCAAGAGGAGAAAAAGGGCTGGTGGTGGGAAAAACAGAAGGAGGACACATGTAGGTTGTAAAGTGAAACTCATCTGGAGGCAAAATGGGGAATGTGTGTGGGATTGGACACATTTATTCCTCTAGCAGCTTACAGAATTAGCATTAATGTTCTAGAGATGCATATACTTTCAATATCTCTCCCTTTGCAGGAGGAGAAAGACATTTCGCGCAAGATATATTTGGGGCTTTTCGCACTATGCAGTTATAGTACTATGATACCAACTGCCATGTCTACATCTTACTGAATCCTGGTATTAGTAGTTTGTTGAGGCAGTAGAGCTGTTAGGTTGAAAATTCTAAATATCTGGCACTAAATTGCAAATCCTATCATTGTGTAAGCTACTGCAATGGCAATCAGTGTTGACTCATTAGTGCTATAATTGTATGGTATGAAAGGGTCTCTGGTGAAGTGAGGAAATTAAATTAGATCAGGAAGTGCTCAGCAAAAACATCACTGGGCATTGCCTTAAAATAAAAGGTAGGAAGCATTTGGGATACACAGGGACTTAAATCTTCCCATTTGCAACCACTGCTCAGTTTTTTGCTTGTAGCAACTCTTGCCCACTCTCCCACACTACAGAAAGATTCCCAAGTTCCTTCACCCTCTGTTTGAAAATGGAGCTCAAAACCATGTTATAAGTAGACAATGAAAAATTAAAATCCACAACCCAGATCACTGCACATGGATGGCTCTGCTCAAAACAAAATGGACAATCATTTTATATGTGCATACATGGATTTGGAATTCAAAATCTACCAAAATATACTGGTAAAATATTTTTTAAAAAAAAAGTACTGCCATCATCTGAGGAATTAAAAAAAAATCCAGCCATTGACAGGAACTACCAGGAAATATACCAGCACAAGAGAAACTTCATTTAGGTCTTGGAAATAAAAATGATAAGTAAAGCAATAGGAAATACAATATCCTGACCAACTTGGCCAGCCTGGATAGGTTCCTAGTATGGAAACACTTGAACACATTAATTGATTAACATTCTTTTCTCAGCTGTAGAAAGGCTATATTTGAAAATGGGCAACAAAACCAGGCCAGTCTTCCGCTGGCATAATTAAAACATCAGATTTTTCAGTCATGAGTTTGCCCATGCTAGCCAAGATGATCCTTAAGATTGACTAAAGACTCCATACTTCCCTTATTATCTTTATCTGTGTACCAATTAAGCTAAGCAAAATATACATGGAGACTAATTCTCAGTGATGTATCTACCATTAATGGACTCCCCTCACAAAGGAAATTTACGGAAACTTGCTCTCTGAGGGTTATTTTTCTTCCATGTTTGTTTTCTTTTTCTAACTCGTCAAGTATAAACTGGAGATAGAAGGGACAGAGCTGTATGCAGTAATTTGTGTCTAATGCATAGAAACAGGGATAGGGTGTGTCGGGTTTGGCTGGGGTGTTACTTTTTCCACTGAGAATACATTTACACCAGGGAGGATGTTTGAGAAGTAGGCTGTTGTAATTTCCTCAGAAGGACTTTTTCCAGTTAGCATTTGAAAAGCCATGAAAAATGCAGTGGTCAGCATCTTGGCTTTATGGCATCTGGAAATTAGATTCCCCCAGCTGCAGAGCGCCCGCTACTGCTATGCAGGGCTATTGATTTAATAGTGAGTCACAAGGAATGGATGCCAACAAATGAATCATTCACATCACATCCTACCATACATATGAGAGTTTTCCTTGTAACCCGCTCATCAAAGTAATAACTGTACTCTACTCTTATAAATGTGAGACCTCCTGGGCTCTTTGTGGCCCAGCTGTAGCAGCCTTTGAGATGGAAGCTAAAATTAAAACAAAAGGAGGAAGTAAAAAATGTGTACTCTTCACAGTGTACAAGTCATTTACTACAGAATTAGTTAAGTTACCTAAAGGTTGCTAACATATGTTTCCATTATACCCTACAAATGAGACTCTTAATTATTCCTGGTAAATTGACTTAATTAGAATTACAGCTGTTACCTTTTAGAGAAGTAACAAAAATGATATTAATACACAAGGAGTGAGGGATCACTAATGCCGAGGCAGTTTCCCATTACATTGAGAAATAATTTCTTTAAATTCAGACTTAAATATTCAATTTATGTTGATACAAATGTTAACACAATCAACAGTACAGATGGCCTACGTACTCTACTCACCATCACCTTGTCCCACTTCACTTCTTCCAATAAAGGAAGAGCATGCACAGGGAGCCAGGGCCATGAAACATGGGCCATTTCCGCACTGGACTGTTATAGCGCTATTGTTCCACTTGCAACATCCTATGGAATCCTGGAGTTTGCAGTTTCGGGAGGGGCCAACTGGGTGGAACAATAGCGCTATAACAGTCTAGTGCGGAAATAGCCATATTTATGAACTGGATTTTACAACAACAACAAAATCACAAAAGCATGGAACAGGGGAAAGTTCATTATGCTTGGAACATATGGTATGCTTCCCCCATGTCCTTGCTTTGAAAGATTCCTTTAAGCAACAACAGGATAATCACAAATCAAGAGTTATCAGACTCCAATTTCCTCTTCCCTTGTAATATTTTCATTGCCACAACGCATTGATGGTTTTTAATTGCCAAAAGGATTGATTTACAGAGAATGTAAAATGTATGCACACTATGCTGTTACTGCAATTTGATGCCACTTTTGACTGTCATGGCTCTTTCTACATAATTCTGGGATCTCTAGTATAATGAAGTATTTGACTGTTAGAGGAATATCAGGCAGTACGGGAATGTGTTAGAGCTATCTCATCAAACTACAAATTCCAGGATGCCATAGGATGTAGCTATGGCAGTTAAAGTAGTATCAAATTGTTATGACTGTGTGTCTAGAAAGACTGCCAGATTCCCCCTCTCCTTTTGAGTCAGGCTATGTTTAGATTCCATTCCAAAAACACAATTCCCCAATCCCCCACAAGCCCAGGACTAGCATCTGTGTGGTACCCTCTGGATAGCCAGAAACAAGAAGAGAGAAGAACAGAAATGTAGCCCTTGCTCAGAGAACTGGTAATGTTTCCAATTCCCTCAATTCTTACTATGTCCATATTGCAATTATAGCAGCAACCTCCTGCACCCTCTCATACATTTGTATTCCATCTTTCCTCTAATAAAGCATCCTCTTAGATTAAAAAAAATACAAAGACCCCTTCTGAATTAAATCAAGATCCCTTTAACATAACATATTGTTTTTGACAGTGATTAAGTCCTATGGGGAAGTTTACAAATATGTAACAAGAGCATGATGGGAATTCCAGTGTTGCTCCTAGTAATTCAGCATTAAATTATATTTGATTTCAAGTTCATAATTCTGTCCATGAATTGTGAGTTGTGTTTTGCACATTCACAGCAGAGAGGCTGTGGCTAGATTTGGACTCCTAGGACTGAAGCATTTAGAGGAGAGGGATTTAACTCTTCAATCCCCCTCCTCCTGTCAACAGAAACTGATGGTTAATTTTTTTAGCATTGTAAACTATAGGGATGGAGATCCTAATCTTGACTGAGGCCCCATATATCAAAAGAGCTTGGAAATTTTACATTTTTATTATATCTCCCAAAATCCTAGTGTCCATAGTCTCTTGTGCATTCTGGGAGTTGTACTGCGGAAAATAACTTTTCCAAGTTCTGACTTGTGTGTGAAAACTTTGTTCTCAAGGGCAGACTGACATCAAAAGTCTTCTGTCATTTGCCCCTCAGTAACACATTGCCTCTGAAGGCACCAGAGACCATACACATGACTTGCAGCTATTGATGGGCTTGTCTTCACTAGTTTGTTTAATCCCCCTTTTGAAAAAAATCTAAATTACCATGTTTTGTGACAAGGAATTTTGTAAATTTTATAAATGAACTGAGTCATGTAGGACTGTATATTATTTTCTCCATCCTTCTGTTTTAATTTAAAGGACTAAATTCTAGCAAAAAAGTCTTCTCTTTTGTTATTTTATTGGTATCTGATTTTCTAAGGAGTGGTGCCCCCACAAGGAGAGATAAATGGTTTGGGGCAAGATTTCTTGGTCTGGTGCTGTGTTCAGACATTACTTTTTATGAACCAGGGACTCTCATTGAAGACGAAGCACCTGCAAACACTGCATAAACCCACCTAGGAGTTATGGATTGACTAAACTCGGCCTCTTTCTCTCCAAAACCTTGCAGTCAGTGTCACCACCTTTTGACAGATTTCTTCAAGAAACTTACAACTTCACTTTATTTTTTTTTTGTTTTCTGAATTTTTCATTTTCTGAAGCATTTATCCCTGGAGGAAGGGAGCCAACTCAAGAAGGAAGAACATAGTTTCCATATTCTGATTATAGTTGTTTACTTCAAATATGTAACCTTTCACACTATACAATTAGAACATTATTATTCTGCTTTACCTGCTGTGGCAACACCTGTGGAATCCTGGGGTTTGTTGTTTGCTGAGCCAGAAGAGCTCTTTGGCTGAGAATTCTAAATATCCCTCCTTAAACTGCCAATTCCAGGATTGGATAGGATGTTGCCATGGCAGTTAAAGTGTAATGAAAACATTAAAACTGCATAGTTTGAAAGGGTTCTAATTTGCATGGCAACCAGATTCTTTATTTCAAGCCTCGCTGACTTGTGGCAGCCAGAATTGCTTTGGTGCAGTAGTACAATGTGGTCAAAATGGCAGTCTGTGGACCAGTAATGGGGTGCCAGCTATTGGATACCAGTTCACGGCAAGTTTTCAGCAAAGAAAGAGCTGTAGTCAAAAGACACAAATATAGTACCCATTCCTGGCACACTGGGGAGAAAAGCCTGGCACTCCACTATATCAGAAAGAAGTGCTGTTCTAGAAGGGAGAAAAGGTAGCAGAGCTATTAGAATGCTAGGAACCTGAGAAGCACCTGGCTGCAGCATCAACACATTCCTCACAACACTGCAGGCTTCCTTCCCTCCAGCCTCCCAGCTCTTCTTGTTAACCATAGCCTAGGATGATGAGGTAACCTTGTGTGCCAGAGGCAAGAAAGAACCTTCTGTTCTGCCTCAGGTCAAAATGTGCCACCCTGGAAGAATGCTTTACCATTCTTTTGGCATGCACTGCCTGACCCCTGACCTTATCGTTGTAGACTGTGTGGAAAGACCCTCAACTCCAACAGCTTTTCCAGTCTGGTGACGCTGATCCCCTCTTTGTCTGCCAGGACAGAGGCTGAATACAGCAACTGCCAAGCATGATACACATTTCTTTAAAATATGCAGGAATGTGAGCTCAAACCTCCTTCGCTATTGAAGTACATCTTCTGGCACGTTCTTTCTTGAGCTCAGAGCCAGGGTCAAAAATACAAAAGAAATTCCCTATTTGTCATGAGCCACAGCATTTCCTGATTGAATCAGCATATGGAAGAAGCAAGAGCAGATTTTGACCAGAGGAAGAAGCAGAGGGCCAAGAACACAGCAAAGCAGCAGGCAATAAAGGCAAAGCTGGCAGGGAGGGGGCAGAGGATCTAAGTCCAACACAATTCGTGCCCAGTTGAGTGGCAGAAAATGTGGTTAGCATGCAAAAAGTCCCAGGTCTTGTCTCTGCTATCTTGAGGTAGCACTGGGTAAGACCCATGTCTGAAAGCTTGGAAAGATTATGCCAATGAGAGAAAACTGATGCCAGCATCCAATTTGGGATCTCTTTGGGGCATTTTCATTCACAGGAAAGTATGTATGGGCCTCATACAGATTGAGGCCACTGCATTCTGTTAGGAAAGGTTTAATCCTTTCCCAGTGTCCCCCTCCCCATAAAATCTCCCTAACTGGGGAGGGGGGCTATGATTGATCCAACATTTGCTTTCTTAATAAAAGAAAGATCCTAAACTTGCACTATATACATTTAATATATGGTGTAGTTTAATCTTGCATGAGAAGAGTAGTAAGTTAAATGGCCCAAGGAGTTAGCAGGTCATCTGCTACTACCACCGCCTCTCCTTTCTTCACTGAGCAGAAAGAAGCAAGCAATTTGGGTGGCTGGGGGAGGATATGAGAGATGAAAGTGGTGGACTGCAACATCCCATATTTCTCATCTGTAGCTATGCTGGCTAAAGGTAAAGGGAGTTTGTAGTTCTACAACACCTGGAGCAGTCGTTGGAAGTAATGAGATACACAAATGAAGTTACTGCAAATATGTGCAATGAGTGAAGTTACTGTTCAACAGTAATTAATTGAGTAGGAACACAACTTATTTTTGGTTTGGCAAGTTTCATTTTCTAGTTACTTCCATAAATTACTTTTAAGGGCCTCTTAAGGCATTTTAGAGGCATTTTTGTTAGGTATTTTTTTAATTCTCTCAAGCAATTCTAATTTTAAGTAATAGTAACAACACATCAACAAGCAGTGCAATAAGTAATGCACCAGGTTCCTTTCTCCACCATTGTTTTGAACAGCAGTGGATTACTTCCCAAAAAGAGTAATGAAAACCAAGAATGAATTACCTTTTTAAAAGACCCTTCCAAGCTTTTATCTTGAAGGCCTACCTAATCGAGATTATTGACCATCTCCATGTTACTGTTGCTGTACTTACTATATTAATATTACGTAGACGTTTCCTAAGTATTGTATTGCTCCTTGGCCATCGAAGCACAACCCCGATCCCATGCAAATGCTAATCTTTAAGCCATAGTTGTTCACCATCTTACTTTTTGGCATACTAGTGACTTCCCCTTTAAGTCACTGAATTTTGGAGAGGAGCTGAATTTGGCAGTCCCCATCCTCTACTCAATTGCACAAGATGGACAGACTGAAAGACAGAGGAATGATGGAGGGGTGGGAGAGGTGCTGTCTGTTTCACTCTCCAGCTGGGTCATAGGCTTGACAAGGGGGGACAAATTCACAGCTTCCCATGCATATCTGAAGACCCAGAATACCATCTGTACTGTAAATTGAACAGGAACGTTTTAGCTAGCTATGAAAAGATGCGTTTTATTTCTAAGCCAGGCTGAATATGATTTAACACAGTTTTTGTACCTCCTCCTGAAGAAAGGTGCCTTCATATACAAGAGATCCTTGCTAATATAAGATTGCTTGCTTAGAATAAAAACTTGCTTTCAACATTTCCCCCCGCAATCTTTCTCCATGCCCCTTTGCTCAGTGTGTGTGCAGGATTCCCTTCTCTCATGAGGAAGGGAGTGGAAAAGTCTCTGCAAAGTCAGAGTTGGAAAAAGGGCACAGTAAACTCCTCAGTGATTTCCTATTTACCTAACTGAATTTCAGGGAGCAATTAATGGATGGTGGCAGGTGATAGGATTTGGAAATCCCCCTTCTCCCACTCAAGAGCAGAAGACAGGGAGAAAACCCTTCACGTGTTGACCCACCATTCAAGACATACTCTAGGAATTCCAAACGTATGTTTAAAAACTCTTAATGGTTTTAAATACAGTTTTTAACATATAAGAAGCATGACCACCCAGAGCTTGTAGTATTATGTTTGAAAGTTAGTTTGATAGGGTTAAAGAGTACTGTGTTAAGCTGTTTAATATATTTTATTGGTATTTGTAGTTTGGCGAGGCACTAGAGGACTCTCTGGCTGAAACTTTTAAATACCCCTCCCTAAACCCCATATACAGAGCCACTGTAGTGTAGTGATTTGAGCATTGGACTATGACCCTAGAGAACAGGGTTTGATTCTCTGTTCAGCCATGGAAACCCACTGGGTGGCCTTGGGTGCATCACACACTCTCAGCCCCAGAAAACCCAGTGATGGGTTTGACTCAGGCCATTTCCGCACTAGACTGTTATAGTGCTATGATTCTACTTTCAACATCCTATGGAATCCTGGGGTTTGCAGGTTAGGGAGGGGCTGGCCAGCCCCTCCCTAAACTGTAAACCCCAGGATTCCATAGGATGTTGAAAGTGGAATCATAGCGCTATAACAGTCTAGTGCAGAAATGGGCTTAGATTCCCCATGAGTCAAAATGACTTGAAGGCTTCTAACTACAAAAACAAACTACATGTGTGAGAATTTCATAGGAGTGATAGTACTATCCCTGTATAATGTGAAAGACACCCTTAATGTGTTTCCATGGTCCTGTATGCATGAGAGGGAGCCATCATTCTGGTCATGACTTCTTGAAACCTTGTATGGATTCTGAAGATACTGTTTTCTCCCTCCTTCGTTACTTTAACTCTTCTTTAATGCCAAGTTCAGACATTATTGTAACATGGGGCTGCCACAGAGAAACGTTTCCTAAACGATACTATCCGACCCGATTTTCTAGAACAGGTTTAGGGCAGGTCAGACAGATAGTGATGTAATTATTTCTATCAGCACTGTGCCTCCTGAGAACACCAAAGTGATTCTAGGCAGTCATAACCCTCTCAGCTGTGTTTAAATCAATCAACTATACAAAAATTGAGGCACATTAAGGATTTAAATGTGTTTGTTAAGTAACTATTGGTATGAACCCAGTCCCCATTTTTAAAAATTATTATTCCCTTAACTGCAGCAAATCGGTGTCTTCACTGTTACCAGAAAAATATGGACACAGAATGATACAAAGGTGTGTGCCTTCAGAGCATTAAAGACAAAGTTGGAGTTGAAATTAAACTGGAGTCCAAAATAGATGACCCAGACAACTATAGACAGCAGCTGATGAACTTAGGTTCAGAGGAAACTTGGACAGACCTTGCTACTTGCGGCCAATACCCCTCACCCACAAAAGCATGCTTCTGGGGAGATGCCCATGAACACACCCTAGCAGAAACTGCTGAGTGTCCAGCAGGCAGGATCCCCTTTCCACATAGCGCCTTTGAGGCAATAAAATTAATGGGTGCCTGAAAATAGTGAGCTATGTGATTAAACAACAATGCTAGCCTGTCCTGCAGGCATGAACACAGTTAGACCAACCTGTTTGCTGGCTGAAGGGCTCAGTGGCTGGCCAGCCTGCTTGCCTGCCTATAAGGGAGCTTGCAGCTCTGGGCAAAGTTTTTGGGCCCAAATAGACTGTTCTGTAATTGTTTAAAAGCCTGTAATTTATTGTAGTTTATCTACTGTTTTATTTTGTTCCACAGAGAACCAAAAATTGCTGTAATTATTATTCAGCCTTTTCTTTTTTAATATTGTATTTATTTATTTAGTAGAAGATGACCCTGTTTGTTGCTATTTTAAGTTTTTTATATCTACAATATGTGGTTTTAGTAATAATGTTTAAGACTTATCAATGTTTTACAAGAATTAACCATTACTCCGTTTACTATTCTTTACCATTGTTACTTTTGGTTTTAAATATTATGGTGTTAATATTTAGGTTATAAAGCTATGATACCAATGTTTAGAATTAATTCAACTCAAAATAAGAGAATTACAGTAGTAATTGTATATTATTCATAATTACTATTTTTATTAACTTTTTATTAACTAAGTACATTATTCTTTGAGTTATAGGGATAAAATTACAAGGATTATTGGCGACGAAGTTAATTTAGATTTCTACTAAGGATTTAATAGTTAAATGCAAATATTTACTAAGAGCTATATGCAACAAGGGTGGGAAGCAATTTTTAGTTATTTGTAGTCATTTATTTTGTTTATTGTTGTCTTGTTAGACACATGTAGTTTTGTTGTGTATGTGTTTTTTCTTATTTGCATGGTTATTGTTATTCTTATTTGCATTGTATTATTATGTGTTTGTAGTTCTATGTATTATTATGTAGCATTGTTGGAGTTTTTTTCTGTTTAATAAAAAAATGTTTTTAATAAAGGATCTCCAGACCAGTAAAAAAAAAACTTTATTTGAAGTATTTCTGGGCTCCTGAGGCAATGAACAAATAAAAACCAATTGAAACAATAAAAATTTAAAAACATTTTTAAAACACATTTAAAATACTCTTTTAAAACTCCTAAGTCTAAAAACGATCTTAGAATCCAGTTTTAAAACAGTTAAAACAGGAATTTCAAACACTGAATGCCATATGGAACAGCACTGTTTTGGCTGCTTACCAGAAGCTTAAAAAAGATAGGGCCGGCCTAACTTCCTTGGGTAGGGAGTTTTACAGCCAAGGCATGGCTACAGAGAAAGTTCTGTTATGTGTATCCACTATCCCAACTTCATGAAGTGCTGGGACACATGACAGGGCCTCCTCTGAAGATCTCAAATTTCTGTCAGGCTCATATGGAAGGAGGCAGTCTTTCAAATATTTTGGCCCCAAGTTGTTTAGGGCTTTGTAGGCAACACCAGCGCCTTCAATTGAGCTCAGAAACATATTGGAAACCAATGCAGTTCTTGCAGGACCAGTGTTATATGGGCTCTAAAATGTACACCTGATACTAGTCAGATGTGCATTTTGAAAATAAATAAAAATTCCTTTAAAAATAAGATGTGACACATATGGTTTTTTTAGGACTATAATTCCTGAACTGGGGATCAAAGCAGCAAGGAAGTCATGGAGGCATTGTTAGATTATCAGTTATGAAGGAAAACATATGGGCTGCTGTAGTGTGAAAAGATGTAAAGTTAAAAAAAAAAAAGATGGGTGCTTTTTTTTTTAACAGAAAGTACAAGAAGCCCAATAGCTTTCTTGGCATTTTGCTCCCCCCTCCCACTTTTTTTACATTGCTTTGTTTCATTTCTTTGCTCCCTTTTGTTCCAGAAAAATCTTCAGTGCCAGTCTGCACACAGTAATATAAAGTGGGCCTGCTCCTATCTACTCTTGATACATTACATTGTTCTGAAATAGCAATGAAAGAAGAATAAAAGAACAGCTTACTTGAGGAGAGGGTACCTTTGCTTTGTTTTGCCAGCAAACCAAATAATGAGATTCAATGGCACAGTATAAGAAAGTGGAAAGGAGATTTAGCTGACATTGATTTGCCAATAGTGCAGATAGTGAGATCTTCCTTATCCCACTTAAGATTTTTGGTGATCTAGAGTGGCACTGAAATGTCTGTTTCATGGTCTCATACTTCCTCCAGCTCATCTCTTACATTGGTGCCTGCTAAAGGCTTGTGGTAGGGTCAGGGGCCAAGAGCTGCTTCTGTCAGATGATTCAGCACTTTTTGTCTGACTATTGTGGCATTTCTGTCTCTGTCTTGAGCAAGACCACTTAGTATTGCCTCTTAAGCTGTTGGAACAGATTATTAGTGCTGTAATGCCCTGCCAGTTTACCGCTTCTCATTTGTTACCTACACTGAAGGCAGATAGCAGTCCTGGGATCTGTTCCTACATCATAGATTGCTGAAGCCCAAGAGCTCTCTGGCTGAGAATTCTAAATGCCCCTCCCTAATCTGCAAACCCCAGGATTCCACAGGATGTTGAAAGTGGAATAATAGCACTGTAAAGTGTGGTGTGGAAATAGCCTTGGATTAAAAGGTGGCAGAAATCCTTATTAAATTTTCAAATGACACACAACTGAGAGGGGTGGTGACATGTTGGAAGACAGAAAAAGAAAAAAACCCTAGATAAACTAGAAAATTGGGCAGAAATTAATAATATGAAATTCAATAGAGACAAATGCAAAATTCTACATTTAGGCCACAAAAATCAAACGCACAATTATAGGATGGAAGATACATGGCTCAGCAGTTCTACATGCAAAAAAGACCTTAGGATTATTGTTCATCATAAGTTGAATAAGAACCAGTAGTGTGATGCTGCAGCAAAATATGTGAGTGCTATTTTAGCCTGCATGAATAGAAGGATAGTTTTGAGGGAATAGTCCCACTGTATTCTGCACTGGTCAGACCTTATCTGGAGTATTTTCAGAAGAATATAGACAAGGTAGAGCAGGTTTTTAGAAGTGCAACCAAGATGATAAGAGGCATGGAGAACAAAGCATACAAGGAAAGGATGAAACAGCTGGGCATGTTCAACTTGAGGGGTGACATGATTGCAATCTTTAAGTACCTCAAGGGCTGTCACAGAGAAGAAGGGGAAGGCCTGCTCTCTGCTGCCCCAGAAAATAGGACCAGGTCTAATGGTTTGAAGTTACAAGAGAGTAGGTTTCAACTGAACATTAAACAGAGCTTCTTGACTGTAAGACTGGTTCAACAATGGAATCAATTGCCTAGTAAAATGGTGGGGTCTCCTTCTCTGGATGTCTTCAAAAAGAGGCTGGACAGCTACCTACTAGAGATCCTTGCACTGAGCAGGGGTAGGACCAGATGGCCCATGATGCCCCTGCAGTCTATGATTCTGTAACTCTATGGCCGTTTCCACATGGGGCGAGGGAATCGCCCCGTGCCGGTACTTACTGGATTTCCTGGCTCCACGCTTGGGTCCAGGCTGGTCTGGAGCAGTCCGTGGCCGCTGCTCTGCACTGTTCTGGGGACAAAAATGGCGGCTTCCGGTTGGTCGAGGCTATCCACCAACCGCTGAAGCTCGCCAGCCTAAAGCCCACCCCTGGCAGATCGCAGGCTCGCACTGGTGTGAGCCTGCAAACCTGCACTGGAGCGCGGGCATGTAGTGGCACGCTCCCTGCTTTTGAAAGACCTATTTCAAGCGGTCTTTCAAAAGCACGCTGGACAACCACTTCAAGTTGTTCCGGAGTAGGCTGAGGTGCGGAACTACACTAAGTAGGTCTGACCCAGTCCGCTCCTAGGTGCAGACGTCCTCCCTGGACAACGCTCTGCATTGTTTCTTTAAGCCCTTGTGGAAATGGCTTATGATTCTATGTTTGTAAAAACAAACAGAGAAAGAGAGAGAGAGAGAGACGGAGACAGAGACAGAGACAGAGAAATTGGACTGAGAAAGGAAGAGAGGGAAACAGAAGATCAAGTTTTGATGATAGCAAAAAAACCCAACCCCTGCCACTGCTCTTTCAGTGATCTGTTGTTGTTGTTGTTGTTGTGTGCCTTGAAGCCATTTCTGACTTATGGAGACCCTAAGGAGAACCTATCACAGGGTTTTCTGGGGCTGAGAGTGTGTGGTGGGGCCCAAAATCACCCAGTGGGCTTTGACAGTCGAGCAGGAAATAGAACCTTGGTCTTCAGGTTTGGAGTTCGATGGTCAAACCACTATAAAACACTGACTCTCAGTGGTCTACTCACTAACAAGTAAATTTAGCAAGCAACCAAAGGAGTGCAATAGCTTCAGTGACCTCACACAGTCTTTCCCCATAAGTGTTATATTTGGAAACTACTGATGAGATTCTTGCTCCAGATTGCACATTAGAATTGTCAGTGAGCAAAATCCATCTTCTTCTATGCATTATACTTCCTGGCAGGGCCCCCAGAACTATTTTTAGGGTGGCGGGACTCAGCATTGGCAAGTCAACATTGATTTTACCTGCTTGCTGGTACATGTTTGGTTTTTTTGTTTTCTACAAAACAAAAGAATATAGAATGTATTGCATTAAAATAACAGTAATACCCAATTGACGCAGGAAACAATCTGACTGCCATGTAAGCAATGGCAAAATAACAAATGAAATGTTAAAAAAGTTAATTTACAATTAATCTAATTTAAAAACAGCCCCAATCCAGATCAGTGATTTGTTAATATTGAACTTCTTGATGAAACCTATAACTTCATATTCTGTCACAACTTGAGCTCCTAGATCTCTAGTCATTTCTGCCCTACGCTGTTCTAGTGCTATTATTCCACTGTCAACATCCTATGGTGTCCTGGGGTTGGCAGTTCAGGGAGGGGCCTTTAGAATTCTCAGCCAGAGAGCTCTTTGGCCTCAGTAAACTGCAAACCCCAGAATTCCACAGGATGTGACAGTGGAATAATAGCACTAGAACAGTGTAGTGTGGGAATGGCCTCTGAGTCTGTCCTCCCTCCTTCAGGACCTAGGTTAAGGGGAGGAATTTAGGAATTTGAGAGGGAAAGCACTGCCTTGACAAGAGACCTTTTCTTTTTTAGATAGCATGTGGTGCTGCCGTGTCCTGATGCAAGCTGTTGAATCTCTAGTGAGTCTCTCTGGCCACATCTTCCCCTCCCTGCTAAACTAGACTGCTTTGTCTTAGACCACTGCACACTTACATTTCCTCAGATTTGGAAGCTAGAATATCTCTGAAGTTAACTCAGATTCATGTCTTCCCCAAAATTTATTTGCAAGGCCCTATTGATTTGATTTTGTGTCCCAGTGTCATCCTGAGCATTTTGGCCTGACCAGCAGAGAACCATAGTCTGTTCCAAGTACTTTGCGTTAATGTTTTGCCTTGGTATAAAGCCAGTGTGGTGTGGTGATCTGAGAGCTGGACTAGGATTCTGGGAGGGCAGGGTTCCACTGAAGAATGGGAACCCACAGGGTGACCCTTGGTACGTCATGCTCTTTCACTCTACAGTCATTTTTGCACTAGACTGTTGTAGTGCTGTTATTCCACTTTCAACATCCTATGGAAACCTGGGGTTTGCAGTTTAGGGAGGGGCCTCAAAGGCCCCAGGATTCCATAGGATGTTGAAAGTGGAATAATAGCACTACAACAGTCTAGTGCAGAAATGGCCTAAGAGTAAGGCAATGCCAAACCTCCTTTGAAGGAATCTTGCCAAGAACCCCCTGTGACAGTTACCGTAAGTCAGAGTTGACCTGAAGGTGCACAACAGTGGTTGCCACTCACATCGATTCTGTGCAGGAGTCTATTTACAGAGTTCCAGTTTGTTTGACACTGTCTGTTGAGGAAATGGTTGTAACTAACATGCTTGTTTGAAACAGTCCTCCTGCTTTTCATGTGGACTCTGTATTGTAGAGGATGGACAGAAACAGCCTCCTTCGCTCTCTGCTGACATTGTCAGTACTGATGGGAGAACAGTGCTGTGGATTCAGTACAGCTGGTTGGTGAACTGAGATCATTATCTTACTTTCCCACAGGCTAATTAATGAAAAAGCCTTGGCTTCTAAACACTTTGACCATTGTCATGTTTTAAGAGTTTGAAACAGGGGAAGGCTTTATATCCTTTTACTAATCTTGAGAGCCAGTCCTCTTTGTTAACCACCCACAGTTGACATTAACATAAAATGCCAAATAGCTTCATAGGACTTGCCATTGGCTCAAAGAGTGATGTCACCAAGCCATTAATCAAGGAATGTGGAGCCGCTGCTAAGGGAGCAGGGGTTAATGCCCCAGGATGGATGGATGGAGAAGCAGGGGAGGAAGGAATTCTGAGCATCAGAAACTGCTTGTTCACTATCCTGAAGAACTTGGATGCCATATAGCCAGCCACTGTGATGGGGTTTGGTAACCCAGTAGCCTCGTTAGCCTGTATACAGAGAGAGAGAGTTGTCCAAAGCTGCAATGTCAACAAGCATAATGAGTTTGCCTGGTAACTGACAGATCCTAGGTTGTGTTTTTGGGCCACAGTAGACTGGCAGGTAGCCTGACTTGCTTGGCCAGCTTGTGGGAAAAGTCTCTTACAGACTCATCCAGGTGAACCACCCTCCTTTTGGGGTTCCCCAGGTGGGCAAGGGTGGCAACAAGTGCAGTAAGATTATTCTAACCTGAAGTACAAAAGCACTTTCCAAACTCAGTCACAGCACTTGTGCAGTGTGTTTTCAGTCCAACTCTCCTAACGGGGGTTCAACCAACAGGCATATTTGTCTCCCAGGAAGGGATGCCAACAGATTTGCTATATGAGCCCTTCTTTTATACATAATTATCAATGGAGTTCCGGACTCCGAGAAAAAGGGAATTCAGCACCAGACTTTCTGCCTTGCACACAGAGGCTTTAGTGCATTGTTGGGAGGCTCTATTAAGCAGGATCCAATGACTAATGCCACATTGTCAGCAGTCAATCAAATGGAGATGCATGACTTAAAAGAAAGGGAAGGAACCTTCTCTCACTTTTAAAGAGGCTCTGGGTTGATGACCAGAATGCATCCTCTGGGGCAATCCTATTCCCCCACATGCCATTCATGTTCCTCAAATGTGGGGTTGACTTTGTTTTTCTAATGAGGTTTACGTAGAAGCCCAGTGGAGAGCAACACATGCATGATGTAGAGAATGCAGCTGTCTTTCAGTTATAGAGAAACATGCTTTTCTAGCACTTAAAATGCACCCTTCTGTCCCTGGGAAAATGCAGTGTTCAATCCTTCCTCGCATACTCAGCATGTGGAATATTTCTTGTCCTCTGACACATCACCAACTACACTGGCTTGTAGTTTTTGAGCTCCAATCAACTTGCTAGTGTTGACTCACAAAGCCCTGAACAGCTTGAGCTAAGTTATCTGAAAAAACTGCCTCCTCCCACTTGAGCCAGCCCAGAATTACAGATCCTCAGCTAGCATCCTGTTGTATGTCTTATCTCTCAATAGGCAAGGTTGGTGAACACACAAAACGTGTGAGTTTTCTCTGGATCAGTATATCGATTGTGGAATTCCTTCCTAAGAAAATGTAGTCTTCCTTTAACCTTGCTGAGCTTCCAATGCAAAGGTGAATTTTTATTATTCCATTTGACCTTAGTTTTTTTTAAAACTGGTTTTACAAATGTTTTAAATCATGTTTTGTAACTCAAATAGATAATTAAACCAACAGTATAGCTCAACAGGGTGGAGGAAGAAAGCAAAGAGAGGTACTGACAGAGCAGTTATTTCAGGGGTGGACTATAACTCTTCTGGCATCACCAGAGTCAACTTTTCCAGCCAGGCTATTAAAGAGGCCCAAATCCTGTTTTTCAGCCTGGGAGTGATTCCCAAGGGGGCTGGTGGTTCCTCTACAGTCATCCCACTGATGTTCTGGGTCCCCACCCCTAATCTGGCATGCACAGGCTGCCAACAGTTCCTCACTGCAGAATGCCATTGCTCTAGGGAGAATGACCAATGATTAAAGTCAACAAGTATGATTTTATAAGAAGTCAAACTATTTGAGAACTGTTCAAAACAGAATCTCAGCTAAGTGTTTGTTATCTACACCCTGCTGACTTGCCCTTCCCCTTCAAGGAAAAAAAACCCACTGCATTCATTTATTGGGAGTCATCTCCTATCCTAGAAGTTTGAGATAAGCAATAATATTTGTGTTACACAAGATAAAGGTCTGTTTCTCACTTAGCTTGTAAAGCTGCCTCTAGGAACTCAGTTTTGAATGTGTATGTGCATCTTGTTATCCCTTAAAACATAAAACAAGCAGTTCATGAAAAGGACTAGGCCAGAATACTTTTCCTTGATATCTATGTTTCCATTTTGAGGAATTAATTTTGTTCATATTCCTTCATGTTAACCCCTGATCAGAGCACTATGGAGCGAATCCAGGTTTGCCACCATAGCAGAAATGGTGCTTAAAATTCAGCAACAGTAGTTGTTGCTATTTTCCCAAGCATACTAACAAAATTATATGCTTAGAAAAAGGTTAGCGCAGGACTCAATAAAGTTAGAGCATCAGAATTTGCTATAGAAATTAGATTGAAATATATGATATATAACTTGCACAATTCAACTTAAACTGAAGGAAACATTATTTGGTTTGCAACCAGCCCACCAAATTGGTTCACGAGAACCTCTAAGCAAAATCAAATGTTATCCCCAGCTGTGACAGGTTTGCCCCGAGAAACAGTCCAGAATAGTGCCCATAAAGCATATGTTTCTATACAAATATAAGACATTATAAGGATGTGTCATTAGAAATTCTTGCTTTTCAGCTATTTTAATCCATTCATCCCAAAATTAGTATTCAAGTAACAGCAAGTATAACAAAGGGTTATTTATTAGAGTGTTACACTGCACAATCCTCCTGTCTCTCTCTTTGACTTCAGGACAGGATCAAGCCCTAAATAAATAATATATACAATGTATCTAAAATAAATATATAATTTAAAATGAAATATCTTGTTAAATATTTCCCCATTTAATTAAGTTCAAAATTAGATTTTTTTCAGCGGAGCATAAGTCTTTCACAGTTATATCCTCAGTAGGTGCCTGAAGAATCCAGTTTGCAGGTTTGCTGTTTGCTCACTTGTGAAGACGACACTTTCAAATGGTACCAAGACAAGTCTGGCTTTTCTTCTTCTTGCACTGTGGCTCCACATGAGGGACACGCCCTTTGCAGAGAAACGTCTCTCTCTCATTCTCTTGGAATTTTTTTTCCAATTCGGAGAGGGCAAATTGCTTCTTCAACAAAGCAAATAACTGACACAATCCTCTTGAAGAGCACTTCCTTCCACTTACATAAACTCCCTTTTGACTTTGAAATGTGTCCTAGAAAAAGAGTTTTATCTACTGCGTTGAAGTAGAGCTTTTTCACTGCTGAATCCTGAAATGAAAGGATAGTTCACGTCAAAACTAAATATTCACTACACAATACCTCATACAAAATTCAATTTTAAAAAAGCTTCCAATTCAGCCTGTTTGGAAAGCATTCTTTCCCTGCTCTACTGTTAGTCCGAGCCACTCGAAGGCCATTTCCGCACTACAGTGTTAAACTGCTGCTATTCCACTTTCAATGCCCTGTGGAACTCTGGGGTTTGTAGTTTACTGAGACCAAAGAGCTCTTTGGCTGAGAATTGGAAGTGCCCTTCCCTAAACTACAAACCCCAGAATGCCATAGGAGGTTGATAGTGGAATAGCAGCACTTTAAAACTGTAGTGTGGAAATGGTAGAGACTCAAGCAGAATAGATAGCTGGAGGTCTAAAATGGCACATTCCCACGGAATCCAAGAGCATTTGGCCAAGCGTCACTACTTGTTAACTCCCTACATGTCTTCTCAGTATACATAATACATACCTATACTCATCCTGAAGAATTTATCTCGATTAAGGAAATATTTTAAAAGATAGGTTTGGAGAATTCTCCTGTTCATAGTTTATCATCTACCCCCAAGTCCATACTAAAATAACATACTTGGGGGGGGGATGAACATCTATTTCCCAAAGACACCACCACTATGATCAGCAGCTTCGGAAGGAATCTGGTTCAGGAATCTGGTTCCAGCCTCCAGGGAGGGCACAAAGGGGTGAAAAATATTTTCCCAAAGCAATACTGAAAAAGGAAATGTGACTCAGAAGAAGAAATCACATTTCAAGGTACTAGAACATGTGGTGGCCTCCCAGCTCCTGGTATTCCTTGAAAAAATGGATTATTTAGATCCATTTCAATTTGGCTTTGGGCCTGGTTATGGGACAGAGACAGCTTTGGTCACCTTGGTCGATTATCTACATAGGGGACTGGGCAGAAGGAGTGTGTCCTTGTTGGTTCTGCTGGACCTTTCCGTGGCTTTCACCCATGGTATTCTTCTGAGTTGCCTCTCTGAGATGTGGCTTGGGGGCACTGTTTTACAATGATTCCAGTCTTTCTTGGAAGGGAGAACTCAGAAGGCAATGCGGGGGAATGCCTACTCAACACCCTGGCTGCTATCCTGTATCAGTGTTCAGTTCCGTCTGCCATGCTATTTAACATCTATATGAAACTGCAGGGAGAGATCATCCTGAGTTTTGGAGTTCAGTGTCATCAATATGCTGATGACACACAACTCTATCTCTCCTTTCCATCTGAATCTCAGGTTCACAGCTTGGATGTGCTTCTGGACTCAAATCTGAGCCTGGATGCCCATGTTTTGGTTGTGACCAGGAGTGTATTTGCACAGTTGAAACTAGTGCACTAGCTGCACCTATTCCTTGAGAATCTGGCTACAGTACAGGCTACAGTATCATGTGCCTTTTACTACAGTCAGCCCGTCACATTCCCTAGGGTTAGGGGCACAGGACACCCGCAAAAGTGGAAAAATCACAAATATCGAAATGTGTGTGAATCTGTGGGAAGGGGCTAAAGCATGGGGCACCCACAGTCCAAAGCAGGTCAGGGAAAAGAGAGGGAAAAGAGTTTGGGTTGGCCTGCTGGCCCTATGCTTCCTGTCTCTTGCCCATCTCCTTCCTTGGGATGGGGAGAAGCACTGGGAGAGGGCTTGTGGGGCCGAGAAATTGGGCTGCATGCCCTGATCAAAGCAACCAAGAGGGAAGGTACCTCTGGGAAAAAGCACTTCAGAGGGGCAGGTGTTGGAGAAACTCACAAATAACCAAATCCATGAAAATCAAACCCACAAATGTGGAGGGCTGACTGTACATCATGTTTGGACTCTTTAGTTTAAAAAGCTGAGGAATGGAGTCTAGTGAAACCCCTCTGGGAAAACCATTGGGGAGATAAGAGCTAAAGATGACTTTAAAATTTAAAGACTCGGGAAGGAGATTGTAAATAAGCGGAAAATATATATATATATATATGTATGTATGTATGTATGTATGTATGTATTTTGTATGTATTAAGGAGGCAGTAGTATTTGTTAGGAAATATTAAAGAAGAGCTGGTGATTTACATGTAAGTTATATTGGTCCACAAATACGGGGAATGAAAATAAGGGAAGGAGGGTAAGTATTTGTAAGATTGCTTCTTTTTGTAAGAATCACGATAAGTTTGTAAAAGAGATAACATTGAGAAGTAATGTATATTTTATTTGTATTTTGTATGTAATAAAAATAATTTAAAAAAAAATAAAAAGCTGCATTGGCTACCAGTCTGTTTCCATGCAGAATTCAAAGTGCTGCTTAGGCCTTTAAAGCTCTAAACGACATGATCCAGATCATCTGAAAGTCCTTACCTCCTTATATGATTCTTAAGATCTGCAAGGGATGACTTCTCTCAGTCTAGCACCTTTGTTGCTGTGGTTGGTGAAGACTTGGGATAGAGCTTTTTATTTGGCTGCTCCAGACTGTGGAACTCCCTTCCATGGTAGGTGAAGAAATTTTTATTTAGGCAGGTGCCTGAATCTTGAATTCTAATTATGGGATGGTAGTGTAAGTGGTGTGCTGTTTTAACCTTTTTATCTTGTATCTATTATTGAAAATATGTTTTAAACACATTTTAAGTGTTTTTACAATTTTGAAGTATGTTGTAATAACTGTGACATTTAATCTCTTTTTAACTTTTGTAAATAATGTTTTTAGTGATATCTTTTTAGATACTACTAAGCTGCCTTGGATCTCATTTGGGAGAAAGGCGGGAAACAACTCTGCACAGAAGAAGGATGAAAAAGTGGCCATAGATGCAGCAGAGAAGACATTTGCAACAACAGAGAGAATCTTGGTAAAGAAGCTGGATAAATAGGGCACTGGGAAAAGATCACACCATCTGGAGGGTGGTCTCTAAAATCCACAATAAATCTGTTATGGCTAGTGAGGGGACCAGTGACGCAATGCAGAGACAGATAAGAACTCCGGTATATTCATTTCTCCTCAAAGCCTAAAGTCCCTTCAATAATACAAGCACCTCCAAATTTATCTTGGCCTTAAGAGAAAGACTTTGCTTCAGGGCATGGAAAGAACAGACACCATTGTAATCTGTTCTAGCCAGCTCACAGGCCATGTGCTTGCAGGGTTACCTTGCAATGTCAGGATGTCTCAGTGGCTGCCAGTGCTGCCCAGTTTCACTTTTTCTTCACTCTCAACATCATATACACCTTGTTTGTGGCACCTGGAAAACCCAAAAAGAAGAAGGTCCAAGATGAAGAACAATCTGAACCCTGAACAGAAAATGGTCATATTGTTACCACACTATCCTTAGGCAAAGAGGTAAATTACTGCTTCCTTCTGGTATGATAAACTGAGAATCCTGTAATTCTAGGCATAGAACCAGTCACAAGATATGAGAGACCTTGGACTAAGACTAGACTTCAGTTCCTTATCTGTTGGCTCCCAGCCCAAGCCACCTCAGCAGTATGCTCAAGACCACAGAAGGGTTGGTACACCACTTACAGAGTCATTGAAAAGGAAGAGATTTCAAAAGCCATCTAGTCCAACTGGCAATACCAAAGCAGGACTCATTATAAAAGTTGACAACAGATCAAATGCCACAAGGACTTAATCCACCTCACACAAAGGCCCAATGAAAGGAAGTGAAGGACAATGAGCAGAAGATTGGAGTTGGGCTTTGTACAGATCTTTCTGTGGTACTTTCTGAGTGGTCTTGGAAAGAGATCTGTCAAGTTCTGTTCCTTGCCCATAGTGTTAAAATGTGTCACAGTTTTAATACTGAAATGAAGGAGGTCTGGTCCTGGCAGTGCCTTGGAGAAGAAGCTGTCTAGAACCTGATATCTGCCACTCTGACCTGCTCAGAAGAAAGCACAGGCTAAAGTTTTTAAAAATGCTACAACTCTTATTTATTTAATGTATTTCTTAGCCTCATTTCAAGACTGCAGTCTCTCCATGGGACCTGCAATTCCAGACTATGGCATACCTACATCTCAGCTTTCTTGCACACCAAACAACTTACCTGAGCATCAGCAATGCAGCAATGATGATAAGACACAGGGAGGAGAGCACAACTGCCGTGACTGCCAGTATAGTTGTGTGGTCATAACTGTGGGGTCGTTTTTCCACTGGAAGACTAAGGGCATGGCATCTCTCCCCATGGTACCCCAGATGGCATCTAGAAGTTACAAGTGGAATTAGAAACAAGACATAAGGCTAATTCTAGACAGTACAGTGATAGCCATTTGGGCTCTTCTCATTCCACTTTAACTGCCATGACAATATTCTATGGAATCCAAGGGATTTACAGTTTAGGAAGAGGCATTTAGAATTCTTACCCAACATCTGTTAGGACCTCCCAGGAATTCACAGAATGCAGAAACAGCATTTAAAGTGGGATCCTATAACAATATAGTGTGAAAGGGCCTTAAATGTGATGCACAAATCCCCTTCCTCTCAGTCTACTAAGCCTCTTCTGAATCACTCTCCCAACGACATTTTCACTAGCTGTCCACAGTCCACATCCAGTCCAGTTCACACAGAAACTTATTCTATCTTAATGTTATCTGCAATACCCAGACATTAATTCAAGAATTAGCAATGCCTATGGAGTCACAGGCACTCAAGTTAATTATGTGTATCAGTGTTTGGATGAAAATCCATTGAGGTGTCACACAGACTAAGTCTAAACAGTGTACTGCAAAGTCAAAATCTGCCTATCGTCAAAAGAGACATGCTTCCTTGAGCAGAAGTAATTTGGTATTCTTATTAGTTATAGTTTATTTAGCATCATTAGCATACATGGATTCTTAAATAGTAACATAAGCCAAGCCAAGTTGTTGCCCCCAGACAGAAGATGAGTGTGCAGATTTCAATGAAAACTGAGGTGTTAAAGTCTTAGCTAGCCAAAGGTTTACACCCATAAGACTTAGTCCATATTCATTTAGTTAAGAGACTTCATTCTTAAAGAGAAGAGAAATTGCAGCAATTGACTTCATGTTGTTGTGTGCCTTCAAACTGTTTGCAACTTTTGATGAAACTAAGATGAACCAATCACAGGGTTTTATGGGGCTGAGAATGTGTGACACACCCAAGGTCGCCCAGTGGGTTTCTATGGAAAAACAGAAATCCTCTGGTCTCCAGGGTCATAGCGTAACACTCAGACCACTACACCACACTGACTCAGTGACTCACAGTTTTCTGCCCTCTTCAATAGGAATAATTTCAATCTTCTTTTGCAACAGAAGCATATTTTCTAAACAGAATAACCAAGCTTGCCTTGTTCAGATTTCTAGCTAGCTACTTGCATGATAAATAAAAAGTGATGGGACCCACTACTCGTATTCTCTCATTTGCACATGGTGCTGTAAAAAAAGAACTCAAGTGAACAGACTCTGAGAGCTACGGAATCCACTATGAACCTTTCCCAGAGAGGAAAGAGGTTCTTTCCAAACATCCAGATCAACTGTCTCATGCTCAGAAAGGGCCTGGTTGAAAGCAGCACACTTCACTCATCAATGTTATCTTTGAACTTCAATATTCAGATTATAAATGAAGATTACAAAGGAAACCAAAGGATGATGAGGAGTGATGAAACAGCTCCCATCCATCAAATGCCTCACTGCTCTTCTCAGCCAAGAACTAACCAACCTCAGCTAACTATCCAACATTATGCATGATGGATCCACTCTAGCAGTGAGCTGGGCAGGTGGGGATACTAAAAGACTCAGCTGCAGGTAACACACAGCAGCCATCTGCTAAAGCAGAAGTCGAAATCCTACAGCTATGCAGTAGTTGTTGGATAACACATTCAAGCAGCCCTAATCAGCACAGCAAACATGGAGAAATGCTGGTTGCAGCCCAATATCACCAGGAATACTGCATGATTCCCTTATTTATTCAGAACATTTACACCCCACCCTTCAGCCAGAGGCTCCCAGAGCAACCTCCTTCCCCTGTGCTAAACTGGCCTGAGAATACTGACTTTGATTTTAAGAAAATCAAGATCAGAATCCTCTTAGTAACATACACAAATTACACCTGTGTATGTTTTTTAATGATTAGTGCAAAGAGGAGTATTTAGCACTGTGATCCACAACCATCCCACCACAGTTATTGTTCTGGTGCCAGGGTGCTTCCCACAGACATTTAGGGAAGCATTGGTTGTAGAAGCATCCAGCTGTGCTTCAGCAACCATCTGTGGGAAGACAGGAGCAACCTCCTGGGAGGTCCTCTGGATGACATTGCTGCCATGCCACCTCCCCCATCATCCCCCAGCCACCAAACAACCATGGAGAGACATTCTGGCACTAGAACAGCATGCTAAGAGTGTAGGGAGAAGTGCCCATTATGCATTAACTAGTGTTATCTAGGATCTTGGTCCAAGCTTTCATTTCAGGAATGGTGCTTTGTGCCATGACCCATGTTGCAAGATTTTGTTTTGTTTTTTTGACATCTGACAAAGAGGCAATATTCCCAGCAGCTAAATACAATAAAGTGTATGGGATAACTTCTCCTACACTCTTCACAATTGCCATATCCTCAGGTGAACTTTTTAAATTGTTTGGTTTTGAAATTTACTTTGAGGACCAAGTACTGCCTCACTGTAAATTTTACAGCCCAGTAGCACAGACTTTCTGGGTGGTAATATAACAATCAGTAAGAGTTACTTCTGAAAGGGTATATATGAGTTTTTACTATAAACTCCATGTACCTTACTATACAAGCAATAACTGAGCAAACTGTGCACCTTCAGAGTTTTTGTTGTCTTCCACTTAGATGCTTGAACACTCCCCTCCACACCCTATCTAGCACAAGCATGTGCTCATACCCCAATTTTTTAATTAGAAACAAGCTTTTGACATAAATGGATTTCCATTTCATGAGCAAGTGAGGAAGGATGATATGATTCTAGTACTAGCATAAAGCAAAAAGAGGAAAGGAATTTGTTTTTGTTTTTTAATCTGCAGAAATATTACTAAGACAGAACATCTGTGATTGACTTACATGCAAGATGGAGCTTTTAGTGCTTTGATGTATTTGCATTCTCCATGAAAACAATAATCTTTGTATTTTCGCAAGCAAGGATCTCTTTTTTTCCCTTTCCCCTTCCTCCTTTTCTTTCCCTTCCCTTCCTTCTTTGGTGTCACAGGATCCTGTGGCTTGGACAGGAAAGCAACTAGAAAAAAAGAAGGAAACACCAATATCATGTTATTGTATTTTACACTAATTAACAATATATTAGACCAGTGTACTCTTGGGTTTTGGGAAAATGTGGGATATTAGTAAATACTACTACAACAACTACTACTACTACAAACAACAACTACTACAACTCCAGCATTGTATCCTCCCTGGCTTTGGGGATTACCACATCCCTACACTCATAGAAGTCATATTAATCTGATGCCACTTAACAACCACAAACCTCTACTCAAAATTCACTCTGATCTGATCATCCATTTACAGCAGGGCTGGGTGAATTTCAGGCTCATGAGGCCTTATTTTGGACTGGTAGGCCCTACTTAAGATGCAGATACAAAATATTGGGCATGCACGCAGGTGGGGGAAGAGAAAACCATACCTTTAAAATTAAGGAACAAAATGCCAATGTCCTTGTACTTACCCTAATTATGCATTTTACACACCAAAGCTGAACTCACAGTATTTATATACCCACATACAATAAAACCTGACTCCAACCTTTCACCCAAACTTTAGCAGCCTTCTTTGAGGGGATGTTGTTGAGAAAAGACTTTTTGTGGTTATTTTTGCTAATTGAGAAGCCTAAATTCTTCCTGATCTACTATAAATCAAGCAGAGATCTGTTAAGAGATCCTTATCAACTGGAACTAGAAACCCCCCAGGCAAAACCAGATTCACCAGCCACTTCTAACGTTGTCATTTTTGTCTCTGGATCTTTTGAACTCTGATGACTGCCTTCTTGTCCCTCAATTTCAGCATCCTATGCTGGTCACAACATCCTTCCTGTTGTTTTTGTTAGTTCAAATCTCTTGAAATTCTCCTGCGCACACACCAGTTGATAAGAAAGGCTACAGATGAAACCAAAATATGCACCAAATGACTCCCAGGTTGCTTCAAGTGCAAAGAAAAGGAGTCTTCCTCCTCTCTGTATCACCTCAAATCTGGTGCATTTTTTGGGGGGAGGGAGGGGTTCAGTGAAGTGGATAGCCGAGATGAAACTTCAATATTCTTGCTGACACTTTTGCCAACTGTAATTGTGCTCACTTTTCATACACTGCTTGCATGTTTTGAGGTCTATGCTGTCACTTGTTGTGCTCTAAGCCTTATTTTGCATAGTCTGTGTAGTGGCTGAATAATGGCATTAAAAAATAGATCTAGATCCATTTGTAGCCCCACTTAAGATTAGAGGTTTAAACTTGAAATGGTAGAACTCTCTGTGGCACATTACTGTGTACAGTTATGGAATTCTGATTCATACATTGTCCTACTGGAAATCAAGATAAGTTATTACAAATTCAAAACATGCAGTTTGCACAAGTCATAGACTGAAGGCCTCCAAAAAGAACAGAAACAAGGTGTCATATCTGGATCTGTCCCGAATTTCTTTGGCCTTTAGCATAATACTGTTCAGAATACTGTTCAAGTCATTTGGCTATGATGAATTGATTACTGACTTAGCCCTGAATGAAATGTTGCTATACTGCCAAATGCAAGGTTAGGCTGAGAGATGTTTCTCCCTTACATGTACAACTCAGGAGGGGAAATCTGGATAATTAAAAAAGGATTTGCTCCAATTAAAAATTCAAATTTAAATGTTTAAATTTAGTTTCTAAATTTTAATATTTAAAAATCTTTCTAAAAAAGTTTACTCCAGTTTAGTACTGTCCATGTCCAGCATCCAATAATACAAAATACTATGGCATGCTAAGCATTATAATTAGTATCTTTAATATTTTGCTTCATAGATATTTTTATCTTGTACAGGCTTGTCCCAAGTTAGAAATAAACCAAATATTCAGTATTAGTTAGAAATGACCTGGGCTTTTAAAAATGTGAGAGTCTCAGTGTCATTCTGAGTAATCTCAGAAACACTCTGTTTTAACATGTTTTGCTTTAATGGTGTAACGTAGGCAGGAAAACATCTGGATATCCTGCCTGTCATATGTGTAAAAGCACCAGCCAGTAAGAAGCAACTGCAACCTCCTAGTGGCACATTATTTACTCCTCTGTAACAACGTAAGTCATCCCTTAAAATGTGATGAAAATTAGTTACAGAGAGGAGTACTTTCTTCTCTGAATCCCTGCAAAAGTGCAACACAACATCTAGACAGAGAGAGCCATAAGGCTACTTACAATTCTCCTCCATACAGCTAGAAGGCCACCACGCTTCTTGCCCTCTTACTGGCAGCTCCCCACACTTCCCACTCCTTTCTGAATAGCAGTTTGCTTAGACTCACTCTGCCCAAGGAACAGGAAATCCTACAGGGAGCTCTTCCACCTTCTGTCAGACATTTGTGCTATTATCATCTCCTGCCAGGCACTACAGCTAATAACACTAAAGGCTACTCTAGCTTGTGTGCAACTCAGGGAAAAAACATCAGCCCTTCTTGTTCTATGGCTTCTTTGGTGTTATGCACCCATCCCATCTCTTTTTTTATCTAAATGAATCAGAAATTAGTAGAAGTCATCATACAACCCTGCAAAACTGTTGCATTTAGGGCAGGAGCAGTTCTGCTTTATAAAATCACTATTCCATTTCAGCCTCAGACAGCTTCACAGCCCAGAGGAAGGGAAGAACCAGTGGCAACTGATGGCTTCTACATCTATAGAATAGTTATTTGTTCTGGGTTTTAGTGTGAACTTTAAAGGAGTAACTGAAGTGCCAACATCTATGCCTTCCAATTAAATTCAGCATTTTGGATAGCTCCTACAAAGTCTGGAGCAAAACCTGGAACAGATTCACAATGTCACTGATATGAGACCCTTCAGAAACTCTGGAAAGAACCCAAAAGAAAGAAACTTGGGGGTTGTGATCTTTCCCCCACTGCTATGGATCTGCAATGTTCATCCACTTATACTGGCACAACAGCTGGACATGCAATGAATACCTAGGAGGTATATGGAGAAGCCAGGACCAGAGAAATGCTGCAAGGGTCACAAAAGATTTAGAGGGAGGGAAAAAAATGAAATTATAACCACAACTAATATTCAAGCCATTTGGTACCATAAAGATGTCCTACCAATGCTCATTCTACAGAACATTTAACTACTTTTTAATAACAACATTTATATATTTCTACTGATGCTTTTGTATTTCCATCTATATTTGTTTTAACTGGAGGAAGACAGAGGATATCACCTAATCAGCTCCTCTGAATTTGTAGAGCCATGTCATCCACCCTCCCTTGCATCGTTGGAAATCCCTAGTAGATACTGGAGACCTGAAGAGAAGAAGCACAGAAGCTTAACAGGGAAGCTGAAAGAGAAGGAAAAAGTAGTCAAAGGGAGTCAAAAGCACATGGATGAAAGATGAAGAGGGAAACACAGAGGCAAGGAAGAGTGATGACATGGTACACTTAAAGCAAATGGAGAGAAGGCTATCTGTGAAAGATGGAAATTTCTGTATTGCTGGGCATATACAGTGCCTTCAGCTACCTGGCATGTTTAGTTTTGCAGCCTCAGGTCCAGATCTTCCCAATCTGCCTAAATGAAAAAGATGTTTGCTCACATTCAAGACTAAAGGGATGCAAAGTGGGACATTAAAAAGTAAGAAGGAAGGGAACCAAAAGATATCAGCAGCCTTGCTGGAAGGAGGCACACAGCTCTTTTCCTCTTCACAGATCAACCTGGTTTAGCTGCTGCAGTTTTTATCACACAAGGCTAAACCCTGCAATGGCTCCTGCACTGGGACCCATATTTGGCAGAAACCAGGCAAGAGAGTTGAGACAAAAATGGGCAAAGAGGATGAAATGGAATCCAAGCCAAACACCCCCGGATGGCACAGCTTTGCCTAAGTGACTAAGCTCAGCAAGGTAAGAAGAACCACACTGTGTGGGTGGGCTACAGTGAGTCATCTGTGAATCCCCTCCACCAATTAACAGCTTTGCTTGGCCGGAAAAAGAATACTTACATACGGATAGACACAGACACAGCAATGTGGGCAAGGTAGTAAATGACTTATTCTACATACTTTTGGACCGCTGCCCAGCAATTAATCTTGTCTTAAACTTGCCTATGACTTGAATCCTATAAAGTGGTACAAAGGCCAACAAGAAAAGCCTCTTCTCCTTTGTCATTCCTAAGACTGCTGTTGCTATGGAACACCAGCACTGGCAAATGTTTTCCAGAAGCGGAAGAAGGTTTTTGCTAATGCAAGGAGGAAGCATGAGGGAAATGCGGAGGCTGCCAAGTTTTCATATTCTTGGAGAAAACTAGTGGAGCAGGAAGAAGTTAAGAAGCGAAGCCACTAACAGCCACACTAAGGTGCTTGTGAGGCAGGAGAGCATGGAAATACCCTGTCACCAGCAAAACAAGTTGTGTCTCCACACAGGAGAGTGAGAACCAGCTTGTAATAACTGAAGCATTGGCTCCACTTTGACATGCTCTTCAAATACCACAGCAGCAGGCAAGCCGCATGAAAGATAAGAGCCCACAATATGCAAAGGCATTTTCACCAAAGCAGTCCTCTAATTTGTTTCATTGCATTTTGAAGTGCAAGGGCTTGTGATTATACCTCCTAAGAGGAGTAATCATTGTGGGTAGCACAGGATACGGCTCTAAGGACTTGTGGGCAGTTGGAATGTGCGGCTGGCTCAGACTAGGGACACTGGGGCCTCCAGGGAAGCAGCTAGCTCAGAAAATAGAAACAAGGAACTACTAAACATCAGCACACCGTGACATCAAGCAAATAAGGCAAGAACTTCCGTGGGAACATTCCAGCCTGGTTCCCTGCCTTATACTGGGGATTCACTCTGGTTGCCAGAGTTGTGAACACACCAATGAAAACATCCCACAGTTTGAACTTTCACCCAACTCTGAGATTAAAATCTAGAAAAATAGTCTACTCTGAAGCATACTTTTAACTTTCCTATAACTACTACCACCGCCTCGTCAGCTTTCTAGCAACAAGCTGTACAAGAACTGGAGTGACAAGAAACCTCTGAATTACTAATGCACTGTAGGGCAGACTTTTGACCATGCTTCAGTGGAAGTAAATTTCATTAAAATCAAGACAATTAGCTTTCCAGTACATATGTATCCAAGGGAATTCTTGAAATTCTCAAGTTCCCCTCTAACTCCAGACAAACAAGGATAAATGAACATCCCTTCATGCCAGCATTCACCCTCATGCTCAGCAGGTCAAGGAAAACAGCAAGCCATACAAGGCAGACCTGTCTCCACCATGCTCTTTGCTAAAACAGGTGGAAAGTAACCTAAATAGTTCAATCTGGTGGTGGTGGTGGTAGTGGTGGTGGTGGTAAATAAGCTGTTGATTCTTATAAGACCCAGAACCTCCAGCTGGTACATAAGGCAAAGATTTCTCTCAATCTCTTCTGAAATGTTACTGTTCAGATTTTCTGAACAGACTATCCTTCCCAATAACATATCAGGGGAACAGAATGTATTTGATCCCAATTAGTAGGATAAGCTATAAAAACGCAACACAAGACACTGCCTTATACTACATCTCCAAGCCCATTCTAGCTTGCTCTGAACAGCAAAAGTTCTCCACAACTTTATGGTTTTTCCACATCTTTAAAGCGAGACATCAGGAGTTGGAACCAAAACCTTACATACATTAAGTTACAGTTAACTTGATAACATACCAGATTAAAAGATGCTTAACTTCTACTTAGCTTTCTCTTCATTTATATTATAAAAACCCTATCAAAAGATGACCTTTTATGACAGAGATGTACATGATTCTGTGCCAAATTTGGAGACTGCCACGCCTGTGAGAGCATTTCTTTCCCAGCATCTGCAACTTGACCTTGTGTCACTCAGAGATGGCAATACTAGGCAGAGATAGACATCCTTCAGTGCACTGATTTCATTCCTCAAAATCAATGAAGGTAACTGTGCTTAACTCTATGTTAGTTGGTACCATCAATGGCATCAGAAATTTCGCATGCATCCACTGACATCTGTAGAGGTCACAGCCACATCTGCTGTCAGGCAGCGGACAAATATTTACCCTCCTCGCTCTCCTATGACACCCCTGGACATACCTCGAGGGAGATCACTAAAGTTGTCACCTGAGGATGACAGGGGTCCTTCTCTTTCAACTTCACGCTCCAGTGTGTCTCTGGCTAGAAGCAGCTGGGCGTCAGCCCAATCTTCTCTGCCTTCTTTTTTGTAGACTTCATTCTGGAACACTCCCGTCTCTTCACCGTTCACCAGGAAGGCGAAAACTACAAGCAGAAATAAAGGCATCTGAACAGGACAAATACACTCCAATCAATTCACAAGCCCTTGTCCCAGCTTTTGAAACCAACCAGAATGTGTGCAATCCAGGCTGACGCTGCCTGTCTGATTCCCTCACACAACAGCCCAAAATAACCTTGCATTTGGAGGGTGGACAGCATTATTTATAGAAGAGCTACTGTACGGCAAAAACAAAGCTCAGATCAAAACCAAGGTATGACTAAAAGGATGAAGGGCCACACACTCAGGTACAGCCTATGTGCCCACTTTTTTCAGTAAGAATCACACACATCTTTTTAAGACACGCACGCATGCACACACACACACACTCAGCTTGCCCATACCCTGATGCCCACCCAGGATACAAGTCTAGAGCGTTCACCACCACACTGGGACACTCCTTTTACGCAGCTGTTCCCAAGCCTGTTTAACACATACTTGCTAGTTAGGCCATTTCCACACGACACTGTTACAGCGCTATGATTCCACTTTCAAAATCCTATGCAACCTGGGGTTTGCAGTTTAGGGAGAGGCTGTGGGGGCCCTCCCTTAACTGCAAACCCCAGGATTCCATAGGATGTTGAAAGTGGAATCACAGTGCTATAACAGTCCCTTGCAGAAATGGTCTTAGATTCGCAACTTCAGGAGCTTTTGGACAGTCTAAAAGAATACTGTGGCTTGAAAATGGATCCAGGTGCCTGCTTCAAATAACGACTATTCAGCAACTAGCAACACAGAGATGATTGCAATTTGCTCCCCCATAGAAGGAGGATGGCACCGCCGCGGGTCCCTCTAGCCCTGAAGTCTGTCTCGTGGTGGGAGTCATACCACACTGCGCTCCGCCGACACCCACCCGAGCGATTCCACCTCATCTGAGCCCCATCGTATCGGCTATCAAAACAGGCTAAATTTGGCAGGGGCGCAAAGAAGCCGCGGCGCTGCAGACGGACCTCGAACGCCGCCCGCGGACGAGTGTGGGCGGCGAGCTAACATTAGTATTTTACGCTACTGCCAACGTGCCTGAAACATCGCCCACGACCCCTGGCCGAGGTAAGTCCCCCCGCCCCAGACAGCGTTTCAACACATTTCCACACTAGCCTGTTCTAGCGCGATGATTCCACTTTCAACCTCCTCTGGCATCCTGGGGTTTGCAGTTTCGGGAGGGGCCGTCCGGCCCCTCCCGAAACTGCAAACCCCAGGATGCCAGAGGAGGTTGAAAGTGGAATCATCGCGCTAGAACAGGCCAGTGCGGAAATGGCCAAAGAGTGGAGACCCACGGGGCTCGACAGCAGCGGAGGCTTTTGAGCGAGTCCCGCACGCCCGACGTTTTCTCTCGCCTCCATACCGCGCTTTCTTCCCTGCCTCCCTCCGGGCACCGGGCGCGTGGAAGCCCCTGCCCTCCGCCCGGCTCCCCCCGGCGCCCCCTCCCCTCCACCGCCCTCGAGCCTCCTCCCTCCTCACCTGCGGCCAGAAGCGCGCTCGAGAGCGCCAGCGAGCTCCTCATGGCGCCCCTTTGCCCCGAACGGAACGCGAGGAGCGGGTCCGGGCTGGCGGCAGAAACCCGGCTGCCGCACGCGAGCCCCTGAAAGGCAGGGCGCTGGGGGACGGAGGGAGGGAGGCGCCACTAGCCCCGGGGGAGTCCTCTCGCCGGCCGCAGCAGTGCCCTCCGGGTGGCGGTCCCGCAGCCCCTGCCCTCGCCTCAGCCCCGCCGCCGGGCGTCCTCCCTTGCGCGCGCGCGCGTTGCAGCCGCCCTCTCCGCTGTCCGGCGGACTCTGAGCGAAAGTTGCCCAGAGGCGGGAGGCGAAGCCCAGCTACAAGCGGGAGGGGAGGGGAGGCGGGCAGGTTCGTCAACGGCCGCCCCGCCCATTCCGGCTCGTCCTCCCGCGCGGAGCGGCTCGTCCGTGGGAAGGTCTTTCTCCGCGCCCTGCCCTCGGGTGCGGCCGGAGATGAAGGGAGCGCGGCGGCGGCGGCGGCGGCGGCCTCTCCTGGGGTTTCCCCGCCCGTCGAAGAAAGAAAAAAAACAACAGGCAGGACCCGCGTGTTAAGACACCGCTTTCAGAGTGCCCGGAGGGCAAATGCCTGCTCTCGTTAGTCCTTTTTTTTTTAATTATTATTAATTTTTTTTATTTTATTGATTATACAGAAAGAAAGAAAAACATAACACAAACACAAAAATAAAACACCATGTGATGCAACTAATAGTAAAACAAAAAGATTTCAACCAAAAGCAAACTTACATTATTATTTCTCTCTTATATAGTTACAATCAGAAACTTATTCAGCTTATTCTATATTCTCATCATACTCATTATTATTATTATAGTAAGATCATTCTTAATTCTATATTTTTCCCTTAAATTTAATCTAATACTATTACTAAATATAATCTTTTTACTTAACATACTAAATATAATCTTTTTACTTAACTATCTCGAAGGGTAAACCCACTCCCCAAAGCCGATTATATTTTAACTTGTTTTTTTATTTTTGTTTTTTGTTTTTGTTTTACAAAATTAACTCAACTCCAATTTAAACAAAACAACACATTATTATCACAAAAAAAAAGGTGAATAAACCCACCCCCCAGAGCCAACTTTTTATTTAATCCATTTTCCAAAATTGCCATTCTTCTTGTGAAAGGGTAGCTTTACCATCTCTTATCAAAGCTTTTTCCAAAAATATTTTCCAAATTTCTTCAAAATCATTCCCTTTTACTAAACCTTTCATGAATCTAATTCTACATGTTAATTTATCATTGATTGCAATATTCCACACTTCTTGCTCTGGTTAGTCCTTTGCACCCCGGGATACGGTGGCCTTTTGGGGCTCCAGACGGAGCCACAGGCCGCGCCTTCGGACTCCCGAGATTGCTGCTCTGCGCTCTGGCCTCAGACACTTGTCCTGTAGTTTGTTTTGCTCAATCTTGAATGGCAGCCCGGCTTAGCTTGGTTGGTGTGCTTTTGAGCACCTTGTGTTTAAGAATGAGAAGGAAGGCAAGATAGAAAAAGATTGAAGCAAGAAATAAAATACATAAATCCAACATTAGTGACTTACTAGCAGAGCTGCTGTGGTGGTGATTGATTTTTTGTTTTGTTATCGTTATATCCCACCTTTCCCAAGTCTGAGGCCATTTCCGCACTAGGCTGTTATAGTGCTATGATTCCACTTTCAACATCCTATGGAATCCTGGGGTTTGCAGTTTCGGGAGGGGCCGGCTGGCCCCTCCCGGAACTGCAAACCCCAGGATTCCATAGGATGTTGAAAGTGGAATCATAGCACTATAATAGCCTAGTGCGGAAATGGCTTGAGAGGCAAGGGGGCTTAAAACCCTTGGGAGGGATCATCAGCAGGCATGGGGCTGGGTGCTGTCGGTAGGCTTGTGGTACCCAAGTATATTTTTCCATGCGTTCCAAAACAGTCTTAGCTAAGGCCAGTACGTCTGAATGAATGCTTGGAGGAGGTCATGGTCTGGATGGAGAAAAACAAATTGTATGTGAACCCAAATAAGACAGAAGTGCTTACTGTTTAGGATCCTAATCTGGGGTTGAAGGTATATCAACCAGTTCTTGATGGGATCACACTCCCCCTGAAAGACTCCGTTAACAGCTTGGGGATGCTCCTGGATCCATCCCTCTAAATATCTACTCAGATAGGTGCAGTGGTCAGAAGTGCTTATTATCAGCATCAGCTAGTACACCAGCTGTGCCCCTTCCTAGAATTGGAAGACCTAAAGATGGTAGCGTATATGCTGGTAACCTCAAGGTTGGACTTCTGCAGTGTGCTGTGCATTGGGCTACCTTTGTACCACGTTGGGAAATTTCCAACTGGTCCAAAATATGACAGCCTGCCTGGCTACAGGCACATCAAGGAGTGAGCGTATCACACCAATATTAAAATCACTCGACTGGCTACCAGTTAGTTTTGGGGCAAAGTAGAAAGTGTTGGTTATTACCTTTAAAGCCCTACAGGGATTCGGTCCAAGTTGCCTGCAGGATGACCTCCTCCCTTACAATCCACTCTGTACACTCGGGTCCTCTGGGGCCCATTTACTTAAACTGTCTAAACCAAGACTGGCAACAGTCGCCCAGAGGACCTCATTGGCTGCCCCTGGGCTGTGGAATGATCTGCTAGAAGAGATGCGACAGTAAAATAGGCTGCCTGAATTTTAAAAAGTAATAACAAGCTATCTCTTCAGTCAATTTTTAACCATGAATTTTAAATGGATGAATTTGAATGGTTTTATTTGCTTTTAGTGTATTCTAATCTACAATGTGTTTTTAGTTGTATTTTATGCTATACCCCTCCTTGAGCCTTGGAGAGGGGTAGGTAAGAAAAGGTTATTATTGTTATTGTTATTTAAATAGTGAAGCTTAATTTAATTTTAATTTAATTAATTTAAAATTCACACCATATAAAAAGCAATTAAATAGTCATAAAATTAAAACCAGTTAAAAACATAACCCTTTATGTAATAAACTGTTGTGAGAACCTCTGAAATAAGGAAATGTTGGTTGCCTGCTCTGTGCTGCACTAGTGATTTAACCAGTGCTGCTGAGCAAATGTGGAGAGACTATAATAATAAAAGCAATGTCCTCTTTAAAATTACCTATGTATATAACTCTTTACAGGTCAGTTGTTACCACATAGGAGTAGCTTAGTTTGCTGCCACTGTCCCACACCATTCCAGTAATATTAGTGTAGTAGAGGTGTGTCTGTGTCTCTGTGTGCAGAGAGGGACCAACAACATGTTCCAGTATTTTGCTTCCCTGAGTATCTCCAATTACTGAAGTGGCAGCGGGCTGGCGCCACATGGGAACATCAACTGTGCCGTTCTCATGATGCAGAACCATGTCTCAGACATGTAGGAAGTGTCCTTTTTCTCATGTAACATGAAACCCGAAGGATGAGAGAAAGTGTGTGTCAGGGACAACACTAGATCTGAATATTTAAGTGAAGTACAAAATGGGGATAGTCTGTATTTGACGGTATCCAACAACACAGAGTTGTTATAAAGTATTACTATACTTGGGCCTGAGAACAGGGTGAATCAAGGCAAGCATGGCTTCAAGTTATTTGTTTCTTTTCTTCAGAAATAAAGGGAGAGAACCGAAGTCTGGAGACATCTCAGGCCTGATGGGAGCCCACCCATATTCTTCCTCACATAGACTCCACTTTTCCAACAGGATCAGAGATTCCTACAGCTACTGTCTGGTTTACTTTCCTTGAACAGTGTGTGGCTCATTGACTTCAAGGGTACAGATTCCTTGGGCAAGTTAAAAACCAAGCTCATGTCCATCACAGCCACCTACAGTGACCAGATCAGACTAGTTCCAGGGTGGGGAAGTGTGGACCTCTGAATGTTGTTGAATTGCAGTTCCCGTCATCCTTCACCATTGGTTTAATTGGCATGGGCTGGTAGGACATGAAGTTTAACAACCTCTGGATGGCCACAAGAACTTTTGAGGTCCTAGTCTAGCCAGTGCCTCCCTTCAGGAGAAAGTGGGTGTTATTGTTTAAAGCTTTTGGCTTGCAAACTGCATGGATCACTGGGCTATATGAACTGTGCTGGGGGTAGCCAAAGAAAGAGGCTAACTTGTTGATTCTCCTGGCCCTCTCAGCTAGCTTTGATATCATCAACCATGGCAGGGCCCTGTGAAGCTGTGGCTTAGTTACCTCCTGGAGGCGGGATGAGTTCTACCTCTGGGAGACGGATGTCCCACCTCATGGCCTTTGGTCTGCTACCATTTGCCTCCAGGTTATTGTCTTCTCTGTCACAATCTTTAACATCTACATGAAACCAAAAGGTGAAGTCACCTGGAAGTTTGGGTGGTAGTGTCATCAGTATCAGTCAAAAGCCCCAGGAAAGTGGTGGAACTGATTTACCACTCCACTGCTAGTGAGCACATATTTGGATGATCTGGCTGGGGAGATGTGTGGAATGCGAGGAATTTCTAAATGCTCTTTGCAAGTTTCTGATTAACATGAGTGGCACTGGCCTCATGAGGCTGTGATGACATTGAAAAGACTGTGGGCATAATTGCACCCCAGCATCCTGTCCAGCACTGGTTTGCTAAGGATCTAGAAGAGGTGTAGGCACAGTGCAGCCTGAGGGCCATTTTTGTGGCCTCCAGTAATCAATTTTTTTTCATTTTTCATTTTATGTACATAAGAGCCTCTAACTGGCCAAATGGCCTGGAGATGGTGAGGGTGGTTCCCCAGCCATTTTCTATATTCTAGTAGCTATGTAACATGAGGCCAACAGCTAGAACCCAGATGCCACAAAGTCGGTGAATGTAACCAAAACCAAATGTCTACTTTGCAGCAGAGGCAAAATGGTCGTATACCTCTATTGAATCCTCAAGTATCTTTCCATTTGTAAACAGATTGATGAAATATTACCTAGATGGGGACGTATTTTGGCCTCTAGATTTTAAAAGAAGATTTCCTGCCATGATCTATATGAACCCTCTGGATAAAGTCATCAGGGGATCTCTAGCAAGATGCCATCAATATGCTGCTAAAACCTAACTCTGTTTCACCTCAGTGGATGTGGGGCTGGACAAGTATTTGGAATTAGCAATGGGCTTGATCAAGGCTGATAAAATGATGCTGAATCCCAACCAGATGGAGTTATTGGGTAGGTGATTCTCATGTCTGGGAACTGGATATCCTTCCTTTTCTAGATGGTGCTCTATTTCTCCAAAAGGGTAGGTCTGTAGCTTGGGGTACTCCTTGATCCAGTATTGTCACTTAAGGCTCAGGTGACCTCTGTGGCTAGGACTACCTTTCATCATTTTGCTGGTTCACCCACTGCAATTGTTCCTGGACAGGGATAGTTCTGGGCACAATGGCTCATATCCTGACAATTTCCCTTTTAGATATGTGGGACTGTCCTGGAAGACAAATTGGATGCTTCAGTTAGTACAGAGTTAAAAGTGCTACAGCCAGGCAGAATCACAGTGTTCTGTATGTGCGGAAGGAACTACCCTGGTTGCCTGTTTACTTCTGGGTCCAATGTAGAGCTGCACTGGCTGCCTATTTCCTTTGGAGTTCGGTGTACAATCTTTTTTTTATTATTATTATTAATTGGAAAGCATTAATAATGAAAGATGACAGCCACTGTTTACTGACAACAACCATGGTGACCACCTTTTCTGTGGGTGACCGCTGAAGGAATGGGGGAATGACTCCTGTAATAAGCCCAGTCTTCATGCCAGATTGAGGAGTGTTCATCCAGGAGTGTTTGCTGTGTTTCTCCTTCTAAGTTGCAGCTTGATCTCAAGGACAGTGATCCCCAGCTCCTTGCATCTTTGTGTTACGTCTTGGGAAGCCAACATATTTATACTTATTTATTTAATGTCCTGCTTTTCTTCCATATGGGAGTAAAGCAGCTTACACATTAAAACATTAAATCAATATAGCTAAAACAAACTCAAATATAAAATTTAAAAGAGCAATAAAAAAGTCACTTAAAAACATTAATTTAGAACTATTAAAAACACATTAAAACCTTAAATGTATTAAAAACCAGCACATTCCTCAAGCAGTTAAAAGCTGAAAGCCTGTTTAAATAAGGTCTTTGCCTGCTGGCGAAGAGAGAGCAGAGTAGGAGCCAACCTGGTCTCTCTTGGAAGAGAGCTCCATTGCATGGGAGCAACTATTGAAAAAGCTTGTTCCTAAGTCTTCACTGGATCTGTCTGTGATGGTGGGACCTAGAGAAAGCCCTCTTCCAAAGATCTGAAAATGTAAGTAGGCTCATACAGGGTAATATGGTCTTTCAGACAGCCTAGACCTAATTCCTAGAAGCATAAGGAAAAGACTTACCTCTCCAGGCCTTCATTTTCAGGCCACCAGTCACCCAGCAGTTTGTTTGTCTGTTGCCAGACAAGTCAGGTACATGGACAGAAGTATCACTAAAGGAAGCAACGATGAGCAAACTCTGAATACCTTTTCTGCTTCAACAGCATGGAGTCCCAAATTGATGACCTGCTCTTCCTTCTTTTCCTTACCCTTGCAAGGTGTCCATTTCTGTGGCCATTTCCGCACTAAGCTGTTATAGCCCTATGTTTCCACTTGTAACATCTTATGGAATCCTGTGGTTTGCAGTTTTGGGAGGGGCGAGCCACCCCCTCCCGAAACTGCAAACCCCAGGATTCCATAGGATGTTGCAAGTGGAATCATAGGGCTATAACAGTCTCGTGCGGAAGCGTCTTGTGTCTTTACAAGTGACAGCTAGCACTGAAAAGGAAGAGTGAGCTTAATATGTAATCTTATAGTCCTCCCATTTCTACAGTGCAAGGATCCTGGAAAACTGCAATCAGAAGTCACTTTTGGTGGCAATTTTCAGCAAGTTTGGTGGTTGAATATGGCATCAAAATGGAATAGTGTGGCCTATCACAGTAAAAAATTAGCCTCTAAATTTGTTGCGGTTGCCCTGCCCATCCCCAGTATAACGGTGCTACCTTCAGAGTTTCTGCTTTGCCACAAACTTGCCACGCAAGCAGAAGAATCCCATCCTTGAATGCATGAGTGCTCAAACATAAGATGATTGATTATGCAGCACAGGTGCCATTGCTGTTATAGACAGGTACCTAACCTATGCAGTTACCTCAGTGCTCATCTTAAGTGCAAACAGTACATGCAGAGGTGGAGTGAGGTTAAGAATGTGCAGCCTTTTTTTGATCATGTTTGTGGGGTTAGGTCTCTTGCTTGTCTTACGCACAGCTTTTTAATTACTTCCAGCTTGGTTTTTGTGAATGATATGACTGAAATGACAACGCTGCTGGGATCACACCTTATTACCTATTTGGCTAAGAGCCATCTTGGATGACTTTGGGCAAAGAATGAGGAAATAGCTATAAAAGTCTTACACATCTCTCCAGATCTGGGAAAAGCTCTTGAGAAGGCACACCCAACCTGCACCCTGAAAGAAATGCTTCTTGATGACAAGCATTGCAACATAGATGATGAAAAGGTAAGGAAGAATCCCTTTTCAAGCTGCACTGTTTTATCCCAAGGTGAGAGTCAGTGTGGTGTAGTGGTCTGAACATCAGATTACAACCTTGGGGACCAGGGTTCAGTTCCCCCACTTGGCCATGGAAATTCACTGAGTGACCTTGGCTGTGTCACACACTCTCAGCCCCAGAAAACCCTGTTCACCTTAGGGTTACCACAAGTTGGGAATAACTTGAAGGCACAAAACAAGAACAACAAGGTAACGGAGCCCATCTGATCTTGGAAACTAAACAGGGTCAGCCTGGGTAGCACTTGGATGGGAGACTGCCAACGAATACCAGATATAGCTGTAGGCTATATTTCAGAGGAAGGAACTGGCAAAGTCACCTCTGATGATTCCTTGTCTAGGAAAACCCTATGAAACCATGGGGTCACCATAAGTCAACAGGCAATTTGACATATACACACCCAAAATATAGTCTGGGTTGAGAACAGGAGAGGCCCATGTTATGCTTTTCTTATCTGGTAAATTTGTCCACATCAGGGTGGGAACTCATGAAACTTCTACATAATTCATCACATGGGACAACTGCTTTGGTTGTTTTACTATGCATACATGTTGTTGTTGTTGTTGTTGTTGTTGTTGTTGTTGTTGTGTGCCTCCAAATCATTTCTGACTTATGGGGACCCTAAGGCAACCCTATCAAAGGGTTTTCTGGGGCTGAGAGCTTGTAACATGCCCAAGATCACCCAGTGGGTTTCTATGGCCAAGCAGGGAATCAAACCCTGGTCAGGGTTCATCTATTCCAAAAATGGTGTTTTATTGGTGGCCAATCATGTGAAATTGAGAAACTTGCACATAGCAAGACTTAGCAGGAGTATTAACCGTCATGGTCTCTCACATGGCCTCTGAATATGAGGTTCTGCATTTGTGGCTAATGCCAGTCACTGTCATTCACATCACATTGAAGAGTGTGCAAAACTAAAGCAAAGACCCATTTCATTTCCCCCACCCCCATTTTATAGGCCTCTCCACAGAAACCAACAGAATTCAGTCACTCTGAATAATAGCCGTCTTCTGTCCCTTCTCAGTCAACCAGTATCTGCTTCCCTGGGAATCTTCACTGATTTCATCATCTTCATGTGTTTGTTTCTACTCATGCTCTGTACAGTCATTCAGGTGCAACTCCGGCTGAATGAGAAAAGAGCTTCCTCCAGAGATTGCTGCAGGCTGACATTTGAAGTTATTCCTATTAAAAGTAGCATGTTCTTGCTGTGGAATGGATGATGTGGCCTCCACTTATACCTCTTTGGATAGTGGAACAGGTGGAGGGAATGACGTGGGATATTAAATATGCAGTATATCATCTAGAGTAAGGGGAGGCAAGAGGACAAATAGAGGCTCATAACAGATCAGCTTTGTCTCAGTGAGGAGATCCACTAAGAGACAGCCATTATACTAAATGGAAAGGTGTGACCTGGTGGCTTCTCCCTCTGCCCCGGCTTTCAAATACATGAAGCCAGAGTTAGTGGTGATGGTCAGAGTATACAGCAAACAATATACTTCCAGTAAAGTAAGAAAATATACATAAATGTACATAATATACATACAACATAATATACATAAAACAATTCAACTGTTCAGAGCAGTGAAAGAAAACCTAGAAGATGCTTGCACTGAAATCTGGCACCAAAGATTATATTAGAAGCTGTAGATTTAAAGTCTGCCAGAATTGTTTCTCGTCTTAAGTTTGTGACAAAACACAACAGGGAGTGGTAGTTCTAGATGAATTCTAGAGTCATGGCATCATCTCAGAGAAGGCAGTGTTTCCAGTACTCAGCTGTAGAATGATATCAAAAACTGGGGGCCTTTCTGCATTACATGGTTATAGTGCTATTATTCCACTTTCAACATCCTGTGGAATCCTGGAGTTTGCTGTTTGGGGAGGGGCCTTTAAAATTTTCAGTCAGAGAGCTCTTTGGCCTCAGTAAACTACAAACCCCAGAATTCCACAGGAAATTGAAAGTAGAATAATAGCACTATAACAGTGCAGTGTGGAAAGGCCCTGAGTCTCTGAAGATTATATTAATTCTTTAATTTGATTTATCTGGGAGTAGGTAGTTCTTACTCCCTACCTAAATAGTCTAAAAGCACCAGATTCTGTCTGATCTTGGAAGCTAAGCAGGGTCAGCCTAGTTAGTACTTGGATGGGAGATTGCCGATGAATATTAGATGCTATAGGCTCTATTTCAGAGGGAGAAACTCACAAAAACCATCTCTGAGTTTTCTTGCTTAAGAAAACCCTATGAAATTCTTGGTGACAGGCAGTTTGAAGGCATATACACACCAAGTTGGTCCCTAAAGTGACAAGGCTCCAGATTGTTTAGAGCAGAGAAGCAACACATAACCAACTGGTCACCTATGCCCTTCCAGCAGTTCCTATACTGTCACAGAGTCCCTGCTATTGCCCAAACTCAGGGAAGTGTGGCATGCAGGAAACACACACTGTGATCCCAGCAGAGTCAGTGGGCTGCTAGGAGCATGATTCTGCTGGGATACAGAAGCATGGACACCCCACATGCACCATGTTTCCCAGAGGAGTGGCTGAGTTGTGGTGGTGGCAGCAAGAGGTTTGTCTGGCAGAGGCAGCAGGGGTATACTGTGTCCAGTAGGTTCTGAGGACCAGTGCACTTTATCAAAATAATGGGCTAGCCTAATTTAGGACTTTATAAATCAAGAGCAGCACTTTGAACTGAACCCAGAAGCCACATGGCTGACAAAAGATTTGTTATACCAGCAAAACTGACATAAGATTGGACTTGTATGTTCCAGTGGTCTGACTACTTCATTTTGAAGTTAAACTTCTGGATGGGCAGTACCCACACAGAGAATATTGCAGTAATCAATCAAGGAAGTATGGAAAACAAACTTTGTTTCTCTATGAAAGGCTGCAGTTCCTCAATCAACCAGAAAAGCAGATCTTGGTAAAGTTACTTTTATGGAATACAACTCCCAATTGTAACTGAAAAAAATGGCAGTTTTCCCATTTCTGGAAACTCCCTTGGCTAGAGATAACAACAAGCCCAAGAATACCTGCAGATGTATCATTGGGTTTTCTGAGGTTGAGAGTGTGTGACATGCCCAAGGTCACCCAATGGGTTTCCATGGCCAAGCAGGGAATCAAACCCTGCTGTCCAGGTTCATAGTTCAGTGCTCAAACCACTACACCACACTGGTTCTTCATAGATTGGTATTCTACTGTCTTAGCATCTAGGCTAATTCTTTCCAGACACAGTTGAAAACATTTGCTCACTAATCAGAAAGACCTTTGAACATCACTGAACTATTCAAAAACAAGAAATAAAACAGGTAGTTTGAACAAGAGTAGCTTCTTGAAGCCTATATGCAGGCAGGTTGGTACAAACTGGAATCTTACAGTCTTTGGAAAATAAATCATTATCTCTTTATCTCTTGTCCTTCTTATGGCACAAGTCATACACTAGCACAACTGAGGCAGGTTTTGTGCCAAAGCCAAGCCTGAAACCTTACATGGTAAGTATTGCTGAAAATGTAATGCACATGTCTGGGGTTAAGCACCACTGAAATCAACAGAATTTCTTTCTGAATAAACATGCAAAGGACTGGGAAATAAGTAGATTCTTTATTGTCTGTCTTCAAACTTCGCCCCAAACCCTTCATATTAAACTTTTTTCAAAAACTGAATAGATCCTTTGTTTTATACTGTAAAACAAACACTGGGCCCATTGTCTAAAAGTTTTTTCATTAGCAAAAGAAGACTTGTGTTTTGTAAGATTACAACTAACAAGCTAACTTAATTATTTAAAATCAATAAAACCGCACAAAACAATATAGTTAGAACTGAAATTCTTCAAGAGTGCTATCATGTGCAAATTGTGGAGGTAGAGTTTGTTTACTCAGGACTTTTCTGCACTACATTCTTATAGTGCTATTATTCCACTTTCAACATCCTATGGAATCCTGGAGTTTGCAGTTTAAGGAGGGGCATTTAGAATTCCCAGCCAGAGAGCTCTTTGGCCTCATTAAACTACCAACCCCAGAATTCCACAGGATGTTGAAAGCAGAATAACAGCACTATAACAGTGTAGTGCAGAAAGGCCCTCAGTTGTAGGTATGATCAGTTTCATTGGGTCACTAACCAAAGAACAGAGGCAAGCCAGTTGCAGGATCTCAAAGGAGAGTGATAAGTTGAAAATATGCTTTTTTTGGTGCCAGTAGAAAGGAGTGCTAGTACAGGTACAGAGAATGATGCAGACAGAGAGAAGTCAATGTCCATAGAAGGAGTATATAGATACACTGTCTTCCACAAGACCGACCTGAAGGCAAGGTCAAGAGAGACTTGCAATGTAGCTAGACTGAGGCACAGTTGAAGTTTCAACTTTTGATAGAGCTTCTCTTTCCTTACTTTTCTCTCTCTCTACTCCCCTGCCCCATGCAGATGACAGCTGCTTGCATACATCAACAAGCTGTGGTGTACACTGTTCCCCTTCAGTGATCTAGTCACCTAGTCATGTCATCTTTTGGAGATAATCCATTTAATTTCCCCTTGCTACTACACCTGGTTTCCTACCTTGTTCCTCACTATATACCCAGCAATCTATAACCACTGGAACACATTCCAGATCTCACTTGGGTGTTGTTTTTTCTTCCCCAGGAGATTTTTCCTCAAAATATTTTTTTCTCTTTCTACAAAACCTATAGTTCCCCTGAGTATGCTGATACCTCCCTTTTATTTCTCAACAACCTATTTTGGCCACACAGCCATCCTTAACTCAGCACCTGAGTGCACTGTGAGTATATATATATATATATATGTCATGGAGCATGAGCCACCATGCTGGCTCGAACATTGGACATCTAAGTCCAAAAGGCTTGGAGGGCAAAATATTCCCCAGCCTTACAGCAAGCCTGGGAAAGGACTCACATCCCCTAATAAATGGGAAGACTCTTCTCACACACTTAAGGCACACTTTTCATGGGCTTTTGGTTTGATTAACAAGGAACTGTGAAGCAGGACAGGGGGATGGAAAGAGAGATATGATGGCACATGAAGAGGACCTAAAGGCTGCTGGTACATGTGCCACTCTCCTTGATTTGTTCAAATGTTCCAGAGTGCAGGAGCCCTTCTCTATCTTTCTTAGTGAGAAGGTTATGCAAAAGGATCCAGCATTTGAACCAGAGTCGTCTCACACGAGAAGCCTGAGTTGTTCCAACAGGATACCGTAGGTCTTTTCCTCTAATCTGTGTCATCAGTTACTCAGAACTGAATTGTTAGGTTTCTAGCTGGGGAAACACAAATGCCCCCTGAAGTTTCTGTTTCCTCTGTATTGTGGCTGAGTAGTTAGAGGTTGATGTGTTGTCCTTGTAGAGCAGTAGCACAATTGTCACAAAAGATTCCCTCTGTTGTTCATGATAAGGTCTGAACACACATCTCTGTTTTCTTAGTCTCGTGCCCTATTTGGTCATCTTCTGGAGGAGGAGGATGCTGTCCTCGTGGCTTTTCTCATGGTTTTGTTATAGTCCCTCCCTTTCCCTGTTTGCCAAAGACTTTTTCTCTCCCTCAGTGGGTCTTGAATAAGGGATGAGGGAGGGGCATAAAGAGATTCAAGTCCTTCCTGCAGAGCTACTTGGGGGCTCAGCATTAGCTGCCTTATTCCTAGCTGTACCACAAGAGTTCATGGATGTGTGTGTATGCTGTGGCATTGTGTAGGGAGCAGGAAGCTGTCTTAGGTATCTCTCTCCATTGCCTTCAGAAGCTGGGCAGCAGCCCATAATTAGCAGACACTGACAGTGTTACCATGGGTGTTAAAGGTGTAGCTATTGTCCCTCCTCTGTAGATTGTTTTTCTTCTAAGCTAACTGAATATATGATTTGGCTGCTATTCTGCTGGCACTGGAGTGATGTATCTGTCTCTCAAGAGTAATTAATGTATAGGGCTGGTTAATGTTGAAATGATCTAATATATTTTCAATAATAGTCCATTTTGCCTAGTCCTGATTGGCAATGTTTTCATGAATTATTGCTGTTCTTCTATAGGTAATTCTGCTCCTACTTCTTACAGGCTCTGATTATTAATCCTTTTATCTGTTAAGGCAAACCCATGTGCTATTATGGTGCAGTTTTTAGTCAGACTGCTTTCTCTGTGAATCTAAGATCTAAAATTATGATTTCTTCTGATATTATATATGTTATCTAATATAGTATATTTTTGTCCCTTATTGTTATAGTCTCTCTAAATATTATTTAATAGAACTCTCCTGTTATCTTTTTCCTCACTAGATCCAAGGAGCCAAAAGAAGTTCTACTCTAAACTTCCCATGACCCAAAAATTATTCTCCCATAGGCAGAAGACCAAAAAACAGACAACAAACAAAAACCCCTCATCATCCTCGCTAAACATGCTTGTGAGGGAGGTGGTAGAGAGAAAAATATTCCCCCTGAAAATCCTAGGACTTAAGCAGATTCATACACAATCTTCAAAATTCTTAAATAACCCTTGAAATAAAAATCTAAACCAAAGTTTCAAATATCATGAAAAAAATCAAGGAAGACAGAAGCTGTTCCTGATAAGACAGTTCTGGCAATGATATTCTATAACTGGGGTTGACAAAGTGTTGCTCGTCTGGGTTGGACTGCAGCCCCAACTAGCATATCCAATGGTAAGAATGCTGGGAGATGCAGTTCCCCTCTCCCTCCATTTCTCTCTCATCATATATTATTTAGAAATTAGTTTGCAGTAGAGCCATTAAACAGGAAGGTATAGTAAGATTTTGCAGTATGATTGGGCAATGCTTAGACTAAATGTGTGGAACAGCCATAAATGCATTTTGCATTTTGCACTGTTAAAAACAAGAAGCACTTTAGACTGAGACCATAATTGTCTGATGGCCTCATCATGCCACCTTGTGGCTGTTTTAAAATTCTGCTTACATTTTAAACACCACCTGTTTTAACACAAACTGGAAAGAGAAATCTATATTGGACAGTTAAATTAATCTGTGTTTACTGAACATTTACGGTATGAAATTTCACATTTGTCTGAGAACCTCCTGAAGCCAAGAGAAAGAGGTGACTTCTCTTGGCAATAAACAAGCCGGCTGCATTTTGTTCCAGACCAGGTTAGCCTAATGGTAAAAAACAGATCATCCTGCCACTCAAGCCTAGAGCAGCCTGCCATTGTTACATGGCCATGTTAAAAATTTTTTTTAAAAAAATCCAACAAAATGAGGAGTGGTCCTGGCAGTAACTTCTGTTCCATGGAAAATTAGGGCTTCACAGTCCACAAAAATGGAAATGAAGAGAATGTTGGGCTTGCCCTCCTAGGTCCGGTTCCAACATGGAAGCTGCCCACAGCTTCTTTTTATCTTATACAGATCTCAAAAATGGGAGAAAAATATCATCTCTCATCCCACTCTTGTGAGGAATATACCTGAGCATCAGATGCCAGTCAGACACACACATCTACTGAAATGAAGAGATAAAACTCTAGCTGGAATTGCAGTTCCACTCCTCATCCTTGTTTTGCCTAGCTCTCTTCAAGGATGAAAGCTGGATCAGCACTCATGTGAACAGATTGCTTGCCCATCTGAGAGTCAACCAAAGATGCAGGAGAGGGCCACTGAAAGAGGTGAGCACTGGCTTCCTACTGCTGACAGTTCCTGTCTTACCAGGCTAACTAAGCAATGGGGCTGGCCAAGTCCATTTACTCTAAAATAATCCCTGCATCCTAGAAAATGTTGGGGGCACCCCTCCAGTGTTTCCTTAAATCCTGTTATGTGTAGAATGGAGAATGTACAAGGAGATCTGGCTGAGGACCTGAAGTCGGTCATGTAAATTACAGAGGTGTGTGTGTGGGGGGTAAAGTCATTCTACAGACAGGAGAAGGTGGAAGCTTTTTCTAAGTGAGACATTGGATGAGGCACTGTTGGTTCATTTCATCACAGGTAGGTCTGAATCCAGCAGTGTGCAAGCCTCCTGCAAGCATGGCCTGCTAGATTTGTACCACAAATGTCAGCATTTGCTGCCACATTTCATGCCACCCATCTTCCAAGGAGTGTGTAGTGTTCTGTATTTATATATGTACAGTATATTGAGTGCTTATTATAGGCAATAGGGTGGAGTATTATAGGTCTAATAGAAATATTAAGGTATGTGGTCTGTTGAGAGTGTGTAGGATCATAGAATGTTGGAGATGAGTGGTGATGACTGGGCTGCGAGTCTGACTTGATTTGAAAAAGTGAGCATGCCAGGCAGTTAAGGTCAGTTGGAGTTGAGAGTTCAGTTTAGATAGTGGTAGAGAGGGAGGATGGTGTTACCCTGATTTCTGGGGTCCTTTGGGGAACACCTCAATGTGCTCCATGTGATGGGGAATGGAAACCAGCCAGAGCACGAGCAATAGCAATGCGAGAGGCAAGGTAACCTAGCAGGGTCTTTTTACCCAGTTTTTATGGGGTCAGGCCAGGCCAAAAACCAACCAAAAATGTCTAATAAATGATTTTATTGAATGAAAGTCTCATGCACCAACGCAGTCACTCACACACTCACTCAAGACCTGTTAAGAAGCAAAAGAGAGGAAACTGGATAGGGGAATATTGAAGAGGGTGTTGCTGGGGTAATACTGCACCTTTTCCTGAAGTCCTTGGTCCAGGAAGGCAGTGGAGAAGTGAGACTCAGCACGGAGAGGGCTGAGGAGATTACTCAACAGACAGAGCAACGGTCTGCTGGGATGACCAGGAGCAATCCGAAGAACCACTCAAAGACCTTTTTTGCACATTACCCGCTCGCATGGCTGGGTGGGGCTTCTCGCGTGAAAAGCCTCAGCAGGAATGCTGCTGCTTCCCTGCTGTTTCAGTTCTGCAGCAGCTTCCTGGTCGCGCAAGTGCCAGGCGAACGCCCTGCCCCTTCCTACCACAGTGCAACCTGGGAATTGCAGGCTAGCACTGAGGCAGGAAGCACGACCGGCCGGGCTCCCAACGCACCGCACGCCAGGTAAGTGTGCACGGGCCCCAGGAGCATTGCGCGACTGCGCACCATTTTCAGTTTTAAGACGAAAATGAAAAGATGCATGCGCAGTCCGTGTCAGGCCCTTGAGCGTCGCATAAATGGGAGTGTGTCATGCAGACCGCTCCTCCCATTTATGTGACGCTCAAGGGGCCCTCTTGCTTTAGAAACGGCGTGCGAAAAGTCCAAAAAACTGGGACTATTTGTAGGGGGAAAAGTACCTGGAGGACTAATCCTTTCCCAGGGAGAACAATGACAAGTCTGATACTGGCTATCTGTGGTGCCAGTTTCAGTTGTAGTGATTAACTTTGGTGACTGGCAGTGCATTTGGATAAAGCAACCTCCCCCCCCCGCAAAAAGGAGTCACAAAGGTAGATGTCAGAGAATATGGC
>CAOLHI010003511.1:0-172724 GCA_948474755.1 Ctenosaura bakeri | reverse complement strand
GAAACCATTCGCACGACTGGCGTGCCTTTCCCAGGTGTGGGCATGGGTGGGTCACACCCGAGGGTGCTCTCTTTCCTTCTCGCTCTTCCTTGCCCTCTTCCCACCCTGGTCCCAGGTCTCCACCTTGGCCTCAGGGTCTGGCAGGCGGCCTATTCCACCCCCCAAAAACACACACACACACACTTCCTCTCCCCTCCTGACATCTGTTCTCTCGGCAGGCTGGAATCTGTTTTACAGCTGATGGCGGTGATGACTCAAGGCCAGGAGGAAAAACAGCTAGGACACATCCCAGAGGCGATGTGGAGGTATTAAAGGGGGCCTTAAGTGGAAGCCGAGGAAAAGCTGGGATGATCCGAAGCCCTCCTCGGGAGGAATGGCTCACAGGATACGGGGAAGGGGGAGGGAGGCAGCCAGACACGGCTTGCTGATGTGGAATCCACAACCCTGGGGGTTATTTAATATTTTTCATCCTTCCTGCTTTACAGCAAGGAAGGTGTCTTCGCATGTGGAAAACGTATAAAGGCTGCTCGGCTTTGCTCCTGATGCTCAGGACTCACAAAGCGCTGGGCGGGCAACCGTTTCACAACAGCCAGTTAAGGTAGGCCGATGCTATTCGAATGCCGGAATTCACAACAGCCAGTTCAAGTAGGCTCGTGAGGATGTTCTGTGCCTTCAAGTCGACGCCAATTTTTGGCAACTCTATCCTGGGGTTCATTATTTGAAGCAGGGCAGTTGCAACAATTGCCTTCCTTTGAGTCGGAGGGATTAAGTCTGCCAGTGGATTTCCCTGAAAGAACAGTCCGCTAGAGGAGTCATCCTGCACTCCAGTCGGGACACTGTTCTGGGTCTTTGCTGCAAGGTACCAAAAAGAAAACCAAATTTTTTTTTTAAAAATCTGAGTTTGCTCTGTGAAATGAAAACATGATGATGATGCAGCAGCAGGGAAAGGCAGACATCTAGCCGACAATCCACATCCTCACCTGGTATCCAAAGGCGCAACAACCGCTCCCAGCCAGCATGTAAATTCCTTTCTTTCCATCTCCTCATCATTCTCTTCCTGTGGTAGTGTCCCCCCCAACTTTTTGAGAAGCAGCTTCAGCTGCTCTTCTTCATAAATACACTTCTGAATCTTTTGGGTTTTCTTTTCTCTTTTTTTTTCCAGGGAGGGGGAAAGCAATCTGATACCTTCCATCTTGGCAGAGGAGGTGGGGCTTGTACCAGTCCCACCCCACCCCATCTTCCCCTCACTGGCTTGAATCTTCTCTACTACACCACATATCTCCCCAGCATCCCCCCCACACACACACACACTTACTGAAGCTAGAAAGCAAGGAAGAGATCCACAAAATACCCTCACCTCCAGCATCCTTCTGGATTTTTTCCTTTTTAATTTTTTTTTCAGCAGTTTCCCATGCACAACTTAGAAAGGGCCAGAGTTAATGCGAGGGAAAAGGAAAATCACAGTCAATGACAGTTGCAAAGGAAGAACAGAGGAGGAGAGGAATCTACTAAGGAGCTTCTTTGAAAGGCACCAAAAAGAGCAACTTTCAACCTTGAGGAATCAGTATTTTGCAAAATAATTTTTTTTAATTTCAATTTTTCTCTTCCCTGCAACCCTGCTTCGGCTTTCTTCCTCCCCTTTCTCCTCCTCTCCCTGAAGTTTCACTGAGTTGAAGCTGGCAGCTGGGGGTGATGTGAAGAGCAGGAAAAGTCACTTGTGTGCGAGAGAAGCGTATGCTCTGAAGACACAGCAGCGGTGAAAACCTCCAGATGCATTTTGCAGAAAAGGCAGGCTTCTGGGGTGAGTTTTCTAACAGAGGGGAGGCAAGTTTCGTCGAGCCTCTCTGAGCCTGTGGATCTTGGGGCTTTTTTCCTTCTCTCCTTGGGAGGAAGAGAGCAGAGAAATAAAGGAAAGAAGAAGAAAAAGAGAGAGAACGAGAGAAAGAAGAGAGAAAAAAGATAAGTCAAGTTTATTCTTCCTTAACCGGGCTTTTACGTCCAGCCATGACCACAAACCAATCTCATATTCCCACATAACTAAGACAAAATAGTTGAACTGGGAATAAGAGAGAGAAAGGAAGGAAGATTAACTGAAGGGATTCTGTTCTTTTAGATCAACCAAGGTGGCACAGGGAAATACAGAGTGCCAAGGAGAAGGGCAGCTTGCAAAAAAGGACCACCCTACGCCAAGGTGAAGTTGCCAGGTGGTGCCAAACCTGTCCGAGCATCCGCCCAAAGCAAAGAGGCCACCTGCTCGATCGACCAAGGTGGCCTCTGACCTCCGGCCAGTGGGGAAAGGGGGAAAGTGAAGAAAGAAGAAGCTGTCCTTGGTAACGCTGTGATGGTCACATCAATTTGGAGCTTCTGTCTCAGTGCCATCGAGAGACTTGTTGGTGTCTGTTCTTTATAAAATCACTGCCCCTGGGAGGAATTGTACCCAGGAGTTTTCGAGATGGATCACGAGAGGGAAGCTGTTTTGGATGGGCCAGAGAGGAGACCAGAAGCAGGAAGGAGATTTCACCAGCTTGGTGAGCCGAAGGAGGATTAAACGGAATCCAGTGGCATTTTCTGGGCTACTTAGACAAGTTGCTTTATTTTATTTTTCTAAATTCTGTGGTGCTTTTGGTTCTTGCTTCCTGGGAGAACATGGATGGTCCTTCAAGGTGACTTCTCTTTCCCCACCACCCCACTGGGCCTCGTTGGTTTTTCTCCTCGGATTTGGATCCTTTTGGGTTTTGCGGCGTGGTTGGTTTTGCAATTCCTCATGGCTCTGGATCTGAGCGTCCGCAAGAGGGCTTGTTGACAGATGACTTTGGAGGGACAGGACTGAAGGAGAGAGAGAGGTAAGAAGTCTTGTTCTGGTCAGACTCCAAGCCGGAGGAAAGGTGGGGTTGGAAGGAAGGGGAGGTGTGTGAAATGGGGAAAAATAGGAGAAAAAGAGATTGCCGTGCACTTGTGCATTCTTCTTTGCCTGTCTAAGGATATATAGTTTAACTTTTTTTTTTAAAACAAATGCTTCTCAGTAGAAGCACTTAATCCTACAAAAAGGGTAGACAGAGATGAGGGGAGGAGAAACAAGTCCATCTCCCAAATTTTTCATTGTCCGATCAAACCAGATCTATTGATGCTGCATAATGAGGAGGCCAGATAGAGAAAAGGCATGAAGAAAATTGAATGTACCCATGCTGGCTTCAAGTATCTGTGTGAGAGTGTGTGAAATCATATGTTTTGAATTTATCTGTTGAAAATAAAGTAACAACAGCAAAAAACAAAATTGAACTCTGCAAGTAGAAATCTAGCATGGTGATTCCCCCCCCCGTGATGCTAGTTATCTTCTGGCAGGGAGTTTGTTTTCTTTATGTGCATGGGAGGGAGGCTAGTCAATATATTCCCTCATCTACCATCTGTGAAAGTCAAACTGGAGGGCTGACTGTACAGCTAAAATCTATTGGTATGAACGCTTTTTAAAAAAATCTTAAACAATGCTGTCCATTGTGATGGTGTTGTGCACCTTCTAGTTGTTTCTGACTTATGGAGATCCAAAGGCCACCCTGTTGTGGAGTTTTCTCAGCCAGGTTTCTTCAGAAGAAATTTTCCATTGCCTTCCACTGAGGCTGAGAGAGTGTGACTTGCCCAGTGTCACCCAGTGGCCAAGTGGGATTCAAACTCTGCTCTCTCAAAGTCTTGTTCCAAACACTCAGCCCATTGCAGCACACACAACCCTGTTAATAAAGTGTCAACAATTGAAAGGCATAAAAATATTGCTAAAAGGTTCTAAGTGGATGAAACAGACACTGCCATTAAAAGATCCTTGTGCCACAATAAGTTCAGAGCCAAAGAATTGCTGCTGCAACAACAACAACATCTTTAATGACACAGTCCATTGTTTTAACTTTGTAAAGATCCAGGCAGGGTATCAGATAACCAATACAGGAGACCAATACGGCTTTCTACTTGGTAGCCTGTAAAAGGACATATTCCTCCAAGCAAATGAGTCCAGAAATACTTTATATCGACTCCTCCTTTTTTCTCAAGGTTCTTTGGAAACAAGAAGCCAAATTTCCCTCCACAAACTTCAAAGTTCAGAAGTGCAGAGGGATTCCCCCCACTTTCAGGGTTACGTCTCTCTCTTGCAGAGAAGCTGGGAGCGAGGGGGGTGTGAGGGAGTTTGCATATAAACATCCCCACTGGCTTGGTCTTTGAAGAAACCATCAGGTGCTCCTGAGTGGATTTGTCATATAAAGTTTTTACTGTACTGCAGTTTCAAGTGCTTTCTGGAAAGACGACGGAGCGCTGCCAAGCCGCCTCGGGAGAAAAAGGCCTGTTTCGGGAAAGTGTGTTTGTTTCCCAGTGTCCATTCCATCTCTTCCTTGTCTGCTTCTCTCAGCCTTGAGGCTGAGAGAGTGGGATTTGCCTCGGGTCACCCAGGAGGTTTCCAGGGCTAAGCAGGAATTCGAATCCTCGTCTCCAGGAGTCCCAGTCCAACACTTGAACCTATGGTTTTCTTGGCAGGCTTCATGCTGAGTATGTTTGCTGTTGCCTTTCTCTGAAGCTGAGAGAGTGTGGCTTCCTCAAGGTTACCCAGGAGTTTCCATGACATGGATGTAGATGTCGGCGGCAAGGTGTGTGTCAGAAACATGGCGGACTGGATCAGACCGATCTCTGCTGCTTCTACGCTTCGTTCGTTAGAACGGATAGCGAGATGCCTGAAGGAAGTTCATGAAACAGGGCCTGAAAGAGCTCACTTTCCTTGCAAAATGTCTCTTGGCCAACTGCCCGTCTGCTTGAACCCCTGATGTATGTTGATTGCAGAAGGTGGCAAAATCAGGTTATTTTCTCCTCGTATTAATGCCTGAACAGCGTTTCTAAATCCACAACAGACATTTAACGTTACTGCAGGACTCAGCCCGTTGCTGAGTTGAATGCCAGCTCCCTTGGCACTTCAGACTCAGATTGCAGCGCAGGAAGTAGGCTGAGGACAAAGAAGGAAGGTGAGAAGAGGAGAGAGAAAAACTGAAGCATTTTAAAGGTCGCTGAAAAGGTGGGGCAGCGGAGGATGAAGTGGGACCGTTCCTGCCGAATGTTGTGCCGTCCGAGTTTAAGAACTGGGCTCAAGGATGTCTTCTGGGTGGGGGGCAGCCCCAGTGGCATGGGCCCGTCTGTCTAAACCATTTCCACCCTTGCATCAAAACGTACCAGGGCTGTGTGCCTCTCTCTGAGCTCAATGGATTAATATTCGAACTCAACGCCAAGGAAACAGCCTGGATCCATTATGCAAATAGAAGGATACAGCCCACACATCTTCTTTCATTTTGCATTATTCCGGGTCTGCCAATCAGGAGAGGCCGGGAGCAAGGCTCCCTCCAGAAACAGAGACACCCATCACCCATCTATTCCACACACATACACGCACATGTTCCTGGAAAAGCTCTTGGGCAGATTCCAGACGTGCTGCTCGAACTTCTTCTTAGATCTGGTTGCTCCTGTTCGAAAGGCACAGCTGAACCGGTGGGGAACGGAGAATCCACTCCAGGATTTAGTCTGAATTAAGTCTGGGGTAGTGCCGAACCTATTTCAGAGTGATGACATCCAGGTCAAGGAGTATAATAGTCCCTTCCAATGATGATTATTAATATGTCAGTTCAACAGTGCAACGCACTGCTGCGGGGATTGTGGTGGAGTCACCTTTGTTGGGGGTTTTCAGCAGAGGCTGGAGGGCCGTGCTTGGTACTTTGATAGTTCCTTCCTCCCTGGGAGAAGGGGGTTGGACTGGATGACTCCTGGGGGTCCCTTCCAGCGATAGTATTCTACTCAAACCAACCAAATTTTGCAGGAAGCTGAATCTTGAGCCTGAGATTGCCTCATGTGATTTTTACAGCACCCTTAGGGAATCAGAACATTAAAAAGCAGCCCTAGTTTGGACTTTTCTTTCCCACTGAGTTTGGAGGCTGGTGTTAAAAATGGTCAGGATTCTTTTTCTTCTCTTTCTCTTCCTTTCGCTGTTGTAGAAATAAACCACTTCCTTTGGGCTCTCTCCCGTACTTCCATTTTATCATCCACTGGGCGGTCATAAAGACTTCATGGTGCTTTATCTTTTTACAAGTTGGAAGAGAATTTTGGAGAGGAACTCATGCGAGCTTTGGAATTTTTCCCTCCCTTTCTTCTAGGAATACAGGCATACCTCAGTTAACAAAGACTCTGACAATGAAGGTCCTTTTTATAAATTCCCTTTAACTCCTGCCATCCCCTTTCCCCTCCTCTTCCTTTGTCTATCCGAACGGTTTTAGCAGCATCAGCTTTGGGGGCGATGGTGAAGGAGGGCTGGATAAACCCAAGCTTTTTGGTGTAGAGTTCCAGCAGTGTGCAGTAAACAATGCCACATAGTTTGAGTTGAGAACCAGTGTGGTGGTTTGCCCATTGGACTACGACCCTGGAACTAGAGGCTGATTCCCTGCTTGCCCAAGGAAACCCACTCTCAGCTCCAGAGAACCCGACAATAGGGTCGCCTTAGGGTCGCAAGTTGGAAACATCTTGAAAAAATGGGATTCCACTCCAGTTGTGTGTGCCTTGCCACAACAGGCGAGGTAAACAGCAGCTGTCTCCAGAATCCCAACTCTGCCTTTGTGAAAAGCAAAATGGAAAGAAAATGGGAGCGCAGAAAAGCCTGACACATCAGCTCTCCCCAGCAGGCTAAAAAGCACAGATCTGTAAGTTTGGCTATCAAAATGTGGATTGCATGAAAAACTGCAGCTGGTGAAAGAAAAACCCATCCCTGAAGGCAATTTTAGAAGAAGCTTTTAAGTTTTTCTGTAAAAGCTTTAACGTGTTTTTGTCTACTTATTCAGGGCTTATCTACCTATTTTATTCCACATGTGGATGTTGTTAGTTTTGAATAAAATGTTAGCTGAAACATGTCAAACTGATCTTTTTTTGTTCTGTAGGAAAAAGTGATGCCCAGGAACACATCTTATTTGTTAACTGAGGTATACTCGTTCTTTCTTCCTTCTTGTAATTTTCCTACCTGCACCTCCCCAAATCCATTTTTAGCCACTCAAAGGTAAAAATGTTCCTCCTCTAAGGAGACAACCCTAGAGTTTATTAACTCAGAAGTTAATTCCTATGAGCCCAGATAAATCATTCCCTACTACAGACTACCAGCACAGAAAAGCTGGTACCTTCCAGCTAAAAAACCCCAAACCCTAAAACAAAAGCAGAAGCAGAAAAGTAAAAAATCTAAAATAAATTAACAATATGACATTGAACTTAATCGCAAGATCTGTGCATCGACTCAGTGCCATCAAGTCAAAATATACTAATTATATGTCTGTTTTCTAGTTATAAGTGGTTAAAGTGGGTCAATCCAAAAGTTCAAATGTTGTTCTGCAGGTTTGAATGACTTGGTTTCAAAGCTTGTACATATGAAAAATGGATACCAGATGGAAGCAAATTTGTCTCCATGTATTTGTTCCTTTTTACCTGGATTTTAAATACCCTAAAAGCACCCTATCCTACCTGATTTGGGAAGGTAATCAGGGTTAGCTCTGGTTAGTACTTGGATGGGAGACTGACAACAAACACTAGATGCTCTAGCCTGTATTTCAGAGGAAGGAATTGGCAAAACCACCTCTGTGTATTCCTTGCCTAGAAAACCCTCCGGAATTCATAGGGTTGCCATAAGTGAACACACATACTTAGGGGCTTTTCTCCTCAATGCCGGTGAGATTAAGCCAGACCTCAAGGCATGCTTCGGAGATTTCTTTGACACTATCTGCCTTTTCAGTGCCGCTGGAGGAAAGGAGGAAAGATCTGATTCAGGGATTATTACCCTGAACCAAGATGATTGATTTAGGAAGAGTATGGGAGAAATGCATTTCTTCCCATAAAGCTGGGTCTTTGACTCACCAGCCTTCTCATTTTTCCTGGGGTTACCGGAGGAAGAAATTCAAGAATCCTGCCCCCAAATCTTGGCGCTGACTCTACTGAGTTAAACAGAACAAGGATCTGACTCAACGCCCGTTAAGGGAGCTTCCTCTGAGTAATGTGGCAGGTTGACAGAAAGCAAGACCTGACGCCTTGAGTCCGATCCACAAGGAAGCCCCGATTGAAATCCATGAGAGCTACTTAAGAGCACCAGCACTGCCAATCCAGTTCCTGGCCTTCTTTGCTTCCAAATGGATCGGTACAGGGCCACCCATGTTTGGCGTTAGAGGGGAAAAAGGGAGATGATGGTGAAGATGGAGCTGCAGTGATGTTATGCTATGAGTCGTGCCAGATGAAGAAGCTGGGATTAGTTTCTCTCTCTCTCTTCTTGAGAATTGAGCCATTCCAGAGCAGACTCCCTGAGCTCTGACTCAGGAAAAGGCAACATCATCTGTTCAGTATCTAATTCTTCTCTCATGGAATGCTTTCTTCGTTTTCCGAGTGGTTCCATATGTGTTTTCCCAGCGCGGCTGCGATCTGACTCTGTCTAGAAGCCATTTCCTGTGCTCCTACTTAAACCACCCTTTCTCTACAGCCATGAGGACTGGAGCCTTGCTTTGTTTTGTGGAGAGGAAAGGCCCGCTGCTTGATAGGCGGGCTGCGTGCCTCTCGCACCTTCCAGCTGTCACAGTTTGGCAGGGGCAGCCCCAATCCGTCCTCTGTCCTCCCACTTTTTCCACGCCTGTGTGACTCAGTGGTGCGTGCCTGGTGGCATTTCCTTCCCATTTCCTTTGCGCGCCAACCATGCATCCCGTCTTTCTGCACTGAATCCACCGGGTGCAAAGCTGGGCGCTGTCCCAGGCGAAGGGAGGTGATGCTGTCTCGTCTTGACGTGTTTGGACCTGGATCACGAGGGATGACGGGGATGGTCTGCCCGTTGGGTGACATCACCGCTGTGCCTTTGGGTGTTTGCGTGTCGGGTATGCGCATTGAGCACTAATTGTTTCTGGCAACCAAGGGCCCGTCCTGGAGAAAGCAGAATAATTTACCGCACTTGTGACTCAAAGGAATGGGTTTCCACACGATACCTGCTGGCATTGGATTTGTCTGAGAAAGGGAAGCACGTCAGGAGGTAAATAAACATACACACTTTTCTAAAAAGAGAGAATTCAGAAAGGGGAGAAGTGTCCTGATTGCAAGGAATCCTTTTTTCCAGCTCTCAGTTCCCACTCCACATTGAGGCCTGAATGAAAAGTACTCTGCACGTGCTCAGTTTCATCTTTCTTTATATTCTCTTCTTCCTCCCCTTTTCACCCTCAAAGACTTCTAATATTCAAGCCAGCTTTGAACCAGAGGCACTCTGTACATGCCAGAGATCCAGTCTTCTTTCGGATCGTCTCCACTTCTCCACTTTCAGACCTCAAAGCCCTCTTGCATTTCAGGATGAATGAAAGCCATTGCATACGTGCTTAAAGGTCCATCTTTCTGTAGCATTCTCTTCCTCGTTTTCCCTGTGGTTGTTGTTAATTGCTGTCAAGAGTCAACTTCAACTTATGGTGACCTTAAGGAGAGACTTGTGAGTCACCCTGTTATGAGCAGCCTGACTCTTGCAGATTCGGGGCAGGCCAGCCTTCGCAATCCCCTGGAGTCCATGGATAAAAACTGTTGGCATGGCTTGTTCTGTAAGGCTGCTTCCCTCCTAGGCAATCAGCCCTCAAAGTCCTGAAATGAAAAAGTCTGAGCCGCTCTGGCCTCTCTAGAAAGGAAGTTTCAGAGACTGGGGGCAGCCACCAAAAACACACTGTCTCCTGCGTCCACACCAACCTTACCTGTGATGGTGGTAATACAGGATTTCATCCCCTAGTTTGCAAAAAATGTAATCTTTCCAAGCTGCAATAAACAGGGTGCAAGAGGGAGAACTGGGAGTCAGCCATTCCAGGCCAACGTAAACCCCAGCACCTTTCTGGAGAGTTTTGCAAGGGAAGAAACAGCTCCTCGGCAAAGCAGTGGCTCTCTTGTTGCCATTTTGACAGTGTTGTTCTTGGCCAGGGATCCGGGAGGCCTTTTGGGCTATTTATTGCCGGCTCTTGTTGACTCCTGACCCGACCCCTGTCACTCAGGGAGGGAAGCCATCCCAGACAGACAGGCTGTGGAGCTGGCATCCCATCTGTGTTCTTGCTACCTCTTTCAAAGCTTTCCAGAAAAAACAAAAAAAGGCAGTCGCTTTGTGGGGGAGATGGAAACCTGGTCGTGGTGTGTTTTGTGTTTAAATCAGACTGTATTTTTTTCTCTCCCTGTTAAAGAGATGTTGTTGTTATTATGCGCCTTTGTGTTGACTCCAACTTCTGTCAACCTTACACAGCATTTCTTGGCAAGAGATATTCCAAGGCAGTTTGTTTTAGCCTTCCTCTGAGATTGAGAGTGTGTGACTTGCCCAAGGTCACCCAGTGCATTTCCATGGTGGAGCAGGGATTCAAACCCAGGTTTCCCAGAAGTCTCCAACAGCAACACCATCCTGGGTCTAATATTGTCATTTGTATGTGCCTTCAGGTCTTGACGAGATTTGCTCAGTGCAGGGCTCCCCTTTGCTTTCTTCTTTTCCTGAGAGAGGGTGATTTGTCAAAAGTCACCAAGTGGCTTTCTAAGGCTGGCCAAAGATATGAAAGCTGGTCTTCTACCTGTCCTTTTGCAACACTCAAGCTTCTATACTATGCTGGCTTTCTGTGGCAATCCTTCTCTAGGGTTTTCTTGGCAAGATTTCTACATGATCCATGGCCTTCCTCTGAGGCTGAGAGAGTGTGACAGGCACAAGGTCACCCAGTAAGTTTTCATGCCTGAGTAGGGATTTGAACCTCTCCCCCAGCCCCTGTGTCAGTGAGTATGGTTAAAAAACAAGCTGCAAGCAACTGGGGCTGGTACTTAATGCCTGACACTTAAGAACGTCACCAGGGGTTGTCCCCAACTCCCCGGTTTAAGGGCTTGGTACAATCCTGGGCTGGAAACTCGAAATCAGATCTTGAAGTATCTTGGCCTTGCTCTCCATGAGACCCCAAGGAACCACTCCCTGCCCCCAGCCCCAGTCCGAGAGCTCCCTGCCCCCAGCCCCAGTCCGAGAGCTCATTTTGTCCTGCTGTGTTCAAGGTGCCTGACGCTCGAAAAAGATTTGCCAATCCAGTTGTATAATTTCTGGGGGGGAGCATCCCATCCTGGGCTTGTGCGTGCAAGTTTTGTCTAGTGCATCTCTCTGACACTTTCCATGTGCCCCCAGGCACTCCTCGCCAGAGAGTTAATGGATTAGTGTTAATTAAGAGGAGCTGGCAGCCTTTTAATGTCTTCATCAACCTCCCAGAAGAGAGAATCACATTACCAAGGCCTCCGGGCTGTCAAAACCAGCGCATGGGAAAGCTACTCGCTTTTTGGACTCTGTGTGTGTTGTGTGCCTCCAAGTTGTTTCTGACGCTATCGTGACCTTATCATGAGGTTTTCTAGCCACGATTTGGCTGTGCCTTTGCCTTCCCCTGAGGCTGAGAGAGTATGACTTCCCCAAGGTCACCCAGTGGGTTTCTTTGGCCAAGCAGGGATTCAGAGTCGCAGTTCAAGATTCAAATCTGATATAGAAAGAAAGAAAACCTGATAATAGGTTCAGCTTAGGGTCAGCCTAAGTCAGTAAGAACTTGAAGGCAAACAGCAATAGCTTAGGCTGTATTTCAGCGGAAGGAACTGACAAAACCACCTCTAGGTATTCCTAGCCTTTAAAAAAACATCCTGTGAAATTCACGGGATTGCCCTAAGTCGACAAGGAACTTGAAGGCACGTTCACCAGTCAGCATGATGTAGTGATTTATGTATTAGCCGAGGGATTTATGTGTTAGACTTTCTAGGGACCTCTGGTCTGATTCATTTTCTTACAATCTCTCCCTTGAGTCCTGGCCTCTGAATAACCATTGCCAAGTGAGATGCAAAAGTCTTGTTTGCTGTGAAGTTCTCAGAAATGTTCAACTGGCCAACGCAGAGCGCAGAACACAAAGATCCCTGGTTTTGTCTAGCTTCTTTCAGGGGAAGCTGGTTTATTTTCTTACAATCTCTCCCTCAGGCTTCAGCCTCTAGAAGGGAGAATTTAAATGCATTTTTTGGACAGCCTATGCCCAGTTTCTCTGTGGAGAACTAAGCGATGATTATCGTTCCACCACCTAATGTTTTGCGGTACCCAAAGCATGTTGATACTCTCTCTCGGCTGATTTAAATGAGGCGGCTGAATGGGAAGGACGTGGATTTTACTTTCATTCCACCAAAAAAAAGAAAAAGAAAGAACACCACCACAACCCAAACCCCAAACCCAAATATACCCATTTCTGCTAGGCTTGTCACTTGCCAGACTTCAACTGCTTGTCCCCGTAGGCATAAAAGTGTTGAAACAGACGTCATTCTAATTTTAATTCTGGCACGGCAGTCGTACTTTCAATGGGTTTGATTGGATTTTATTTGCTTCTTCGGAAAACCATTTTCTTCACAGACGTGAGAGATGCTCGTACTTGTAACCCACTGTGGACCCCTGGAACCACTTACAAGGCACGTTGGAGACTGACCACTCGATTTATGCGTCACACTTTAAAGAGTTTCTCCCCACATCTTGTGTGGCTGGCAAGCACTTTGCTTGAACAACTGGCACTCTTTTTCCATTTCTGTTTTGTAGGCAACAGGGAGAAAATGTCTCTTAGACTGCACAGTCTATGCATGCATCTGTTCACCTTCTTCCTAAATCACTGATTTTTCAAATCACTTCTGTCTTCATAAAATCATAGAGTTGGAAGAGACCTGCAGGGCCAGCCCCCGGGCATGCAGGAATACCCACCTACGGCCCATTCCCACTACGGAAGAAGTCTTTGGCTGTTAATGCAGTGATGGATGCCAGCCTGTGTTGGCGTTGGGGTGTGCCTTCACATTATTTCTGACTTATGCTAACCCTAATCTCTTTGAAGACCAGCATTGGGTAATGGTCTGAGTGTCGGACGAAGTCTCCAGGGGACCAGGCTATGAATCTCTGCCCAGCCACAGAAAACACTACTGGGTGACCTTGGCCACATCACATTTTCTCAGCCTCAGAGGAAAGCCGTGGCAAACCTCTTCTGGGCTGATCTGAGTCGACCTGAAGGCACACAGTAGTGGCAAATCTTACGGAAAGACCTCTTTATCAAAGAAGATGCTCATTCAGTCAGAACAAGGGAAATTTGCAGGCAAAAGTCACTCTCTGCTTTAAAAAACAAAGATAATCCACATGGAACTGTCTGCTTCCTTGGGGTATATCTGATCCCTTTGCTAGAAGATATGCTAACAGACTCTGCTCTTCCTTGGCATCACAGCCGAGGGAATACACGTGACTTCGGTCCTCCAAACATGTAAATGGCGGCCTCCGCTAATTCCCAGCACATGTACAATCTTGCGGCCACATCACAGTCTTACCCTCATTAGCTGAGTTTCCCTCAGTGGCTTTTCCATCCCACTTGGAACGTCAAGTATTCACTCGCATAGCTGTGGTTCCTTCCCTCCGTCCCAGTAGGAAGATGACAGCCTTGCTGTCCAGAGAGATGGAGCAACGTAACCTCCCAGGGCCTTCTCCCTTTGGAACGGAGCACCTTCCCCTTGTGGGACAGCCATGCCTTCCTCCCAGCAGCCCTTTCGTCCGCACAGGTCGGTTATTTGAAGCACCCTATTCTCCCATAAGAACCTACTGTGTTTGGGGGTCTTTTGGGAAGGCCCTTCCCTCTGTCCCACTCCTCTCACAGGTATGTTTGGTGCGAACACAAGAGACAGGGCCTTTTTGGCTGCTCCCAAATTCTGGAACTCATTTTCCAGAAAGGTTGGACTGGCACCCTCCTTATTATCTTTTCGCCCCCAAATGAAACCTTTTTTGTTCCAGTAGAGCTTTGAGAATTTTATTAACCATCATCATCATTATTATTATTCTTTAGGAGAAACCAGCCTTGTATAATGTGCTGGACTTTTATTTGTCCGTGCGGTTTATATTTTTAACTGGTTTTAATTTTATGACGGCTTAGTTGCTTTTTTGCTTTGTCTGCTGTGAATTTTTCACTATGACTTTTAATAGTTTAAACAGTTTTAACTGTAAATTTTAACAGTTAAAACCATTGTTTTCACTGTGGTAAGACTCCTTAGAGAGCCAGTGTGGTATAGTTGGTGGTTTGACTGTTGGATTACAACTCTGGAGACCAGAGGGTTCAATTCCCCGCTCGGCCATGGAAAGCCACGGGGTGACCTTGGGTGAGTCACACACTCTCAGCCCCAGAAAACCCCATGCTGGGTTCACCTTAGGGCAGCCATAAGTCAGAAATGGCCTGAAGGTACATAACAAAGAGCCGCCTTCAGTTTCAAACAGAGAAAAGGTGGGATAATAACAAAACAACAGCAATGGCGACAACAACCTTCTCCAAACTAATTCCTGTTTTCCTCCTTAAAATGGCACATGGTGTTCCAAGACAATTGACAACACTTAGCCCTTCTCGAGCTGTTTTATGAGTTCTTGCTTGCTTGCTTGCTTTCCTCTGCCCCCGTAAGTTTTCAAATATTTTTGGAATCACTTCTGTAAACCTTGTGGTTTCCCTAAATGTAATGAGGCCTCGCTCTCTGTTTCTCAGCGGTCTCGTTTTAGCTCTGCGGCTGTCAGCACTCACCAAATGACTTCCCCGTTAGCAAGAGGGGAGGCGTTTTCTGCCAGGGGGAGAAACACAACACGGTGTGTGAGTGTTTGGTGCAGTGCTTCTCTGTGCAGCTCAACTTTGAGGGAGAAGAGAGGGGTCAAGAGTTAAGTGGGGGGCTCCATTCTGGTGGTTGTGTGCCTCCAAGGCCATTTCCGCACCAGCCTGTGATAGTGCTATGATTCCACTTTCAACATCCTCTGGAATCCTGAGGTTTGCAGTTTCGGGAGGGGCCACCTGGCCCCTCCGGAAACTGCAAACCCCAGGATTCCAGAGGATGTTGAAAGTGGAATCATAGCGCTATCACAGGCTAGTGCGGAAATGGCCCAAGTCTTTTCCGACTTATGGTGAACCTATCAACGGGAGTTTTCTGGAGGCTGAGTCTTTGTGACTTCCTCCAGGTCACTCAGTGGGTTTCCATGGCCCAGTGGGGAATCGGACCCTCTAGGGTCGCAGTTCAGGCCCCAAACCACGGTGCCACACTGGCAGTGGGACAGCACTCCAACATTTCACAAATGAAAACTGGGGCAAGTGTGGCCAAGACGTTTCTAAATGTGGTCAAGATGCGGGAAGGTATGAATATATACACAAACCAGGAGAAAAGCAGTTTGCTTTCCAGTCCTTCACCTGAAGAAGAGCAAAATTCCACCTTTTCGCCCTCCTCTGCCTCTGACCAAGTGCAAACCAGAGAGTGTGTCTTGCTAACCGAGTGCAAACCCAAAATAGAGGATTTCAGCAAGGTTGCTTATTGTGCAAGCAGGCAAAAAGAGACACCTGCTGAAATCTTCTCTTCTATACGACCATTAAAAGTACCGGAGCCCTCTCCAGTTTTCAGTCTGGCAAAACCATAAACATCCTTGGATTTTTGGCCTTTAGTCTTGTGGTAACAAAACCACTGCTCGTAATAACAATAATGAAAATATATTTTTTTTAAAAAAGGAGAAACAGAAGGTTATTTTGGCGCAGCCGCCATCCACATTTCTTTGCAAGGACGACCAAGAAAACTTCACCAACTCCTGGCCAACTGATCTGAAGATAAATCTTCATTTCCCAGTAGCTTTAATCTTCTCGATGTTGCCAAGACAAACGTGGAAACTGGGGGTCTTTTTCTCCTTTTTCTTCTCTGCATGTCAAAACCTCTACCTCTCCCCCCCCCCAAAAAACAACCCAGATTAAGCTTGCCTCTTTCATGTTGGGGAACTCGGGATCCAAAGTTGTTGCTCAAGAAGAAGGGAGGCCCGGTTATCTGCTGCCCAAACAACTGGGGCTTTCTCATTTTTTTCCTCTGGATAGCTGGATGAGATTCAGAGTCTAACCGGAAAACAAACAGTAACTATCTCCACATTGGGATGAAAAGGAATGTGGGGGTTTTACCCCCACTCTGACAAAGACTTGAGTGTCTTCTTTTATTCCTGGCTGAATGTGAGGCAAGTTCATGACAGGTCCAGGCCTGGCAGAGAAATGCTACTGGCTTTGCAACACACACCGCACAAGTGTGGCAACAATTAATCCATTAACCTTAGCGTCCTGATTCTATCTATGAAATTATCTGAAGGGCTGTATTCTCCTTGCACGAGCCTGCCCGTGTTTTGAGATCTTCCGGAGAGGGGTTCTTGGCTGTATTTCTTCAGAGATTTGCCCTTGCCTTCTTCTGAGGCTGTGAGGGTGTGACTCGCCCAAGGTCATCCAGTGGGTTTCCATTTCAGAGCAAGGATTCAAACTCTGCTGGTTTCCCAGGCCAACATTCAAGCTGTTGCACCTCGTTGGCTCTCAAAGCCTCATAGAATCCTAGAGCTTGAAAGGATTGCAATGACCATCTACCCCTACCCCATTCTGCCATGCAGGAGTATACAAAGCATTCCTGAGAGACGGCCATCCAGCCTCTGTTTAAGAACCTCCAAAGGAGACTCCACCACACGCTCAGGCAGCGTATTCCACTGTCAAACTGCTCTTACTGTCAGGAAGTTCCTCCTAATGTTTAGATAGAATTTCTTTTCCTGAAGCATGAAGCCGTTGCTCCATGTCCTAGTTTCTGGAGCAGCAGAAAACAGGCTTGCTCCATCTTCCATATGACATCCCTCCAAATATTTAAACATGGCTATCCTGCCACCACTTGACCTTTTCTTCTCCAGGCTATACATACCCAACTCCTTAAGCCTTGTAGGGCTTCGTGGTTTCCAGTCCTTCTACCATTTTGGTTGCCCTCCTCTGGACACATCCTAGCTGGTCAATATCCTCCTTGAAATTTGGTGCCCAGAACTGGACCCAGGTTTCCGGGTGGAGTCTCACCGAAGCAGAATAGACATATATTGGTGAAAAAAAGGAAAGAAATATATTTGTGAAGGCTGCGTGTGTGTTCCAGTGAGCGCAAATTTCCATCTTGTTTTCTGCAAAGATTGCAAAAGGCTGTAGCAATTGGGGCAAAGCTACCCAAGGCCCTGATAAGGGTGATTTGACCACTCATTTGTCTTTCAGAGAGAAGTGACGATGTGACCCATCACCCCCACACACCGTGAGGGTCACCCCATGTTCCTGGAAGTCTTTACAGGGGCTCTGCATTCCCCGAGAGAACAACTGTTTTCATTTATAAGCTAAGAAAAAAAGAGAGATTGAGAGAGAGAGAGCGAGAGAGATGGAAAATAAGTAGGCCTGGTTTACTTTTATATTAGAGATATTTCTCCCCCCTCCCTTTCTGCGTAACTTTCTCTAAGCTTCCTAATCCGGCCCTTTCCTAAACATCTTGACAATGTCTCCTTAACAGACAGGCGGGAACACTCTAGGCCTTTTTAGTGCCGAGTTCGAGAAGGGGGGGTTAAATTGAAAAAACAGACCCGTCCACCCTGGCTCTCCCCCTTCCCTTCCGCCAGCCGCCAAATCCGGGCTGCTGTTTGGCTGATTTCCTCCCTCCTTGAGTTTTATTGGTTTTAAATAAAATGAAAATGTGTGTGTAATCAGGGCCGCTAGTGGTGGTATGGCTCAGTGGGTGGAGCAGGTCTTTTCATAGCTCATATTCTGCCATGGATTCAGCAGAACTGGGGGGAAAGGTTCTCTCCCTCCCCTTCTCCCTCTCTCTCTCTTGGGTTCCTTCCTTTGGCTGGAACAATTTTGGGTTGTACTGTCCAGGTACTTGCGTAAGGAGGTGTGCAATGCCTCCTTAGGCAATCTGATGCCCCATTTCCATAGTTTTGCTCTTCCTTACCCCATGATTGGAGTGTTCTCCGGAATGGTATCCGGAACGGTTGGGCAGCCGTGAATCCCATCCACTCATTACCAGGTACAGAGGAAACATGGTTGAGGGCAGCGATAGGACACATTACTTTTTTAGAACCATAACTTCATCCGCTCCAATGTGAAAATGGGACAAAACGTGTGGCCAAAAACTTCTTTGGTTCTCAGGGTGAAGGAAAGAAATCTCACCTTGACAGGTGTGTGACACAGATATATTTTTCTCATTTGTTTGACTTGGTCCACTTGATTGCTTTAAAATTTCTTCCCCCTAGAAAATAATAACTCTTTATAACAAGCAACAAATACTAGAGGAAGCAAAGCTCTGTCTGTCTATCTTGGACTGGATTTACTTGCTTTGTTGCTGCTATCTCATTTCCAATGGCTTTTTTGGGGGGGAAGGTGGAAGGAATTGGGGCAGGGGGTACCAGTTCTCCTTTGGCTCTCCATTAGAAGTCATTAAGCCCACAAAGAAGAGGATGTTGTTCTTCTTTGCTTGGCCTGCTTGGCCCAAATGGGTCATACTTATCACCTTTTGAATCTTGTCACAAAACCAGCCAACTCCTTATTTAAAAAAGAAAAAAGATAATGAGAGAGGAGTCCATATTTGGCTTTTTGCTCTGTCCCTGAATTGCTGTCGCCTCTCCGGGGAGTTTTAAACAAATAACCAGCTTAGTTTGGTCTCAGTTTTGGCTTTCTTAATAGGCACTGTGTCTTGTTCTGATGTTCAGTGATATGTGTGACAAATAGTAGTAAAATAGCTTCTCCTCCACCTATCTTCCTTCCTTCTTCCCTCCCTTTGCTTTCCTTTCATCCACCTTCTCTTCTCTTCTCTCTTTCCTTCCTCTTTTCCTTTCTTTTCTTTAATTACTTCCATCTTTCTCTTTTCCTTCCTTCCTTCCTTCCTTCCTTCCTTCCTTCCTTCCTTCCTTCCTTCCTTCCACTTATCTCTTCTCTGGCTCTCTTGCTTGCTTCCTTTCTTTTTCTTTTTAGTGAATGAAGACCCTATCACACTACACAATTACAGCACTATGATTCCACTTTAACTGCCATGGCAACCTTCTATGAAATCCTGGGATTTCCACTTCGAGGGTACACTAGGGCTCCCTGGGTAAGAATTCTCAGTACTCCTTCCTAAACTTCAAATCCCAGGAATCCCTAGGAATCCTGCCCTCGGAGTTAAAATGGAATTGTTGTGATGTAACTGTGTAGTGTGGAAGGGCCCTGAGAAGGAGAGAAAGATGGCAGTGGGGCTTTTTAAAAAGTGGACAGCCAGGCTTTCCCAAAAAAGTAGTGTGGGGACATAGGAGTTCAGAAAAGTACTTTTGGGTAGTGCAAAAGTTCAAGTCATGCAGCATCTGTATTTACCCATTATCCCCTTTTCTTATGCTGATATTCTTGAGGGCTTCCAAAAAAGATCAGATTAAGAAGGACAAGGTAAATTAATTTCCTACATCGGGTGCTGGCCATGTTTCAGCACTTTGTTTTCATTTCAAATGATGGTGGTGACGAGGAGGAAGAATATTGAGACATCAAAATTGAGATTCTGTGCCTTTGAGGAAAGAAACCAAGTGTGGTTCCGGTGCTGAGAAGCAATCTGGGACCAATTCCAAACTGACTGATAAAACATCTGTATGAAATTGCTATAGATAGGATCAGAATAACACAATTACAAAAAGTGGCTCTACTTGGAACGAGCCACAGTGTCGGAAGAGACCTCGACGATTCCTAGATCTGTGGAGAGGATGTGAAACACTGATGGTCCAAAACTCCAGCCAGTAACATCAGATGGACCAAGAAACTGAGAATAATATCATCCATGCTCCTAATTCAGATAACAGTGCCATTGCTGGTGATGGCGATGCAGCCGACTGACAAAACGCCAGTGCTGATTATGTTCAAATACGGGTGGGGGTCCCTCTTCTGCCCTCCCTGGAAGACTGAATTTGATTGTGGAGAAGTTCTCCGCTTCTGCATTCGGAGACAAAGGGGGAGCACAGATGTAAATCTACACCAGCAAGGTGAAGAGGGTTTGAATGTTGGATTAGGATTCTGAGAAGTGAGAAGCAGAATGGGTGTAATTTCGGACCGCCAGCTTACAAGCTTATGGGAATGGAAGCAATTTTTTCCTTGTGGGCTTGTCTCTGCTTCCTCTGCCCAGAAGCCTTTGAGATGGAATCACTTCACACCCCAATTCCTTGGTGGCCAGACGCAGACTAAATAACCAGGCTGCCGAAAAGTGTGAAGTCACAGGCGGAGGACAGCGGCGGGGAGAGGCCAAAGCTTCTTGTAAGCGTGAGAGCACCAAAAGTTGCAAGGAAAGAAACCCAGCTTGGGAAATCCACCCAGCCTTGCTGGTATTCTGAGGTCCTTAGTGGAAGAGAATTTCCATCATGCATGCTATTCCTCTGAATTTCGCCTCCAGTTTTGGAATTACCCAGGCAACAGCTGTACTCATGAAGCTGATCCGTTCCGGGGTGTTAACGTCCTGAACAGACGATTTGGGAGCAGAGGCAGGGATAATGTGGAAAGGATAGGCGGAGGTTCCTACAGCACAGTGGGATAAAGAGATGGAAACTGGTGCATTTTAAAAGCAGCTGAAAAAGTGGATTAATCAGAAATATCCCTGCCAAGTTGGAATATTTGGAGGGTTTGCTGCATTTCTCTGAACTATCTCGCCTCTCATTTCTCGGCCTGTTTTCAAAGAGACTCCCGCCACATTGCACCCCAGATCTGAAGAGGGAAGTCTCGTTGTTGTCCTTCATCCTTAAACAATGGCACACTTTGCCCTCCTTCTCCCTGACTTCTAACCCCCTAGATTCCAAACTGGTTCTGTGCACAACCCTTTGGAAATACTCAGATGCTGGCTGTGATCCTACTAGGCCACGCCGACCTGCGAGGAACTTCAAAAGCCCTGGTAAGCTGCCATGTATGAAACTGGGACCCAAATGAAGTTGGCTGGAAAGGGATGCCCTTCCTCCTTAGCAAACCCCAAGGTCATGGCCGTCTCCCGTAGCCAGGAGAGAATCTTTCCAAGTCTTGTTTTGGAAGGAAGCGTTCCCTTTCCATGGTCTTTTTTACCTTTGGCAGGATATTTATTTTCGAGCCTGTGTTCCTTGAATCGGAGGATGCTTTTGGCTCCACCACCACCTTCTCCTGCAACCGCCTCTGGAATGACTTACACAAGGCACAGCTAATAGGTTTGAACTATGGGCCTCTTGACCTCAGCCGGCTACAGAAATCTCAGCCTGACTCAGTGTGTTGAAACTGGAGAGGCCTGAAGCGTGAGACCTTTGAAGACCTTCGGTAGGAGCGTGGACCTGATTCATACCTCTCAGGCATTAGGAAGACCAGAAGACCAGGCTGTAGGGCAGGGAGAGCCAGGGGAAGGGTTCCAGCCCAGGACTGGGTAAATCCACTTATCTTGGGTTGTTCATTTATATACTTATTATCATTCTGAGAGAGCCAGCATGGAATGGTGGTTTGAGCGTTGGGCATTTGCTCTAGGAGACCAACATTTGCGTCTCCACTCAGAAAGAAAGAAAGAATGAAACCCATTGGGTGACCTTGGGCAAGTCACACCCTCTTGGTCTCAGAGGAAGGAGATGGCAAACCTCCTGTGAAGACAGAAAAAGTGGGAAGAGCACACTCTCTCTAATTCAACAGAGGTGGTGAGAGGAAAGCAGGCGGGCAGCAACTTACGCTCCCCAGTTGGCTCAGGCAAAAGCAAACTGCCACAGCCCCTCCTCACTTGTGATTAATAAATTTGCCGTCTTGATCACATTCAGATGTGGCTTGGCCCCCTAAGTCCCCGTCTCCATGTTTGGAGGGTCTGGAATCACGAGGATCCCACTGCTGGGCGCAGGCTGGGCAGCTCATGTGAGAAAGCCAGCTGGCGGGTGATGTGTGGAGAGGGCCGAGGGTGGCAAGGAGATAATTCCAGGACTGGTTTCGTACGTGTGAAGAATGCCACCTCTTTTCCACTTTCAGCCACCTCTCTCCAAAATGCCACTTTGTCTCCTTTCCTCCTCTTCTTCCGAAACAGCCTGGCTCCTCTCTGGGCCAGAAGTGAGTCACCAGAATAATTGCTGTTCATCTCTCGGTGTTGATGGGAGAGATTGGCAGGCCTTGGAGAGCTGGGGCAAGAGCGGGGTGGGGCAGTAGTCCTTTCCCAGTGGGAAGAGCACTGCTGGCACTTCGCTGGGGAGCGATGCCAGCTTCTCTTTGACACCCAAGCGAGGTTGATTTCAGAATCTAAAGCAAACAGAAAGCAAAGTGAACCCTGCCATCTCTCTGCACTGAGTCCCACACACCGTTTAGAGGGCATTTAGGAGCAAAAAGTGTGCTCCCAGTAGAGACCTCTGTTCAAAATCAGAAGTTGTAAGAGGTCACTTCTAGGTTTGTTTGGGTTTTTTTTTAAACTTTCCAGAACAAAAACACTCAGGGATAGGGCAAAGAACCTGATAGAATTACTCCCCACATCCCCTAGAGAGCAGAAGGATCTATTTTCAGCTCCAAAGCATAGTAGAGAGGTAATCACTGCATGAGCCACCCATGGCCCAATCCCTGATTTGGAGCTTTGTTCTTTTAACTGAGTAAAAATCCTGGGATTTATAGTTTGGGGATGAGCTCCACGGCACTCTCCTTTAAACTGCACTTTCCAAAGCAATTTGAGAAGAGAGGAGTGGGGTGTCTTGGGAACTCCAGTTCCACATTCCCCAATGCTCCCGAGCACAAAATTCTAACCCTCTCTCCCCAAACTGCAAATCCCAGGATTCCCTGGGAAAGAAGCCTGGCAGTTAAAGTGGGATCAAACTGCTATAACTTTACGGTGTGGGTGCATCCTTTGAGCACAGTTGAGGAGCCTATCTTTGCATCACTTTTTGTCTTTTTTAAAAAAATGCCCAGAGAAAGGGAAATCACAAGGTGTGGGGAGGCAAAGCTGAGGTTCATGTAATTGAGATTGTCATTCCCTTCCCTGCCCTCCCTCCCTGTTTTGCAGAGTTTCAATGTTCTGACCCGTTCTACGATGAAGGTATGGAAGTTTGCAGCCATAGCCTCGATGCTCTTCAGTTCCATGCTCTCCGTTTTGGTTTGTAGAGACCTCTTCCGTGGGAGCTCCACACCGGCCTTCTTGCCCTCATCACTGTCCTTCATCTCCTCCTCCTCTTCCTCCCAGTCCGAAGAACAAAGGCGACACCCACGGGACCTGGGACGCCGCGCCTCGCTGATCTCCCAGTGTAAGTCACCGTAGCCTCGCCTCTTTCTTTCTCCGACACTCCCCCATGCCTAGGAAAGGGCAGCCAGATTCCGTGCAGTGGTGTCCATTCTGGGTTTTATTCCAGACTTTATCAGAGCCGCCAAGGACGCTGGACACCACTGGTGAAATAAGTTCAGCACCTCAGAGAGCTTCTTTGCTGTGAATCCACCCCAGGTTTTACCCCAGACTTTTAAAAAGCTGCTATCCATGGTGCTGAATCCACAGTAGAGTCGGCACAGTGGAGTGCTCTCTTAAAGTAAACCCGCTGTGGGTTTTAGTTCAGATTTTAAAAGACTTGCTGTTCAGGGTGAAGCCCAGCATTTAGGGGAGCTTTAGAGCCAACCTGCAGTGGTCCTTATTGCAGACTTTAAAGGAGTTCTCTGGTTTACTGAACTCCATCCTCTAAAAAAAGAGATTCAGTATCCTGGAGAATTCTCTTACAGCAACTCCACTCTGCGTTTCATTCCACTTTAAAGGGGCTTTCCAAAGGACAGAACCCAATCCCCTCTGAAATAGCACTTTGGAGAGTGTCTTTAAAGAGCTTGTAAAAGTTACTTTTTTGGATTGCAGCTCCCCTCCTAGGGGATTCTGGGAGCTGTAGTCTGAAAAAAGCTCTGTGGGCTTACCATTGGAACATCAGGCTGATTTCCACTGGAAACTGGATCCTGGATTAGACCGCTAAGTGTTTGTTGGGTTCTTCTTGTTGGAAGAAAGGGCTGTTCACCATAGCTGCCAGTGGCTGCAGTGTAGCCTAGTGGTTTTAGTGCTAGATTAGGACTCCTCCAGGAGACCAGGGTTCGAATCCCTGCTCAGCCAGGGAAATCAAGTGGGCAACCTTGGGCAAGTCCCACTCTCTCAGCCTCAGAAGAAGACAGGGGCTAAACTTGCCTGAAAAATATCTTTCCAAGAAAGCCCCATGTTAGGTTTACCTGAGGGTTGCTATAAATCAGAAACATCTTGAAGGCAGATGGCAGCAATAACAACAACAACACAACACAGTTCAAGCCTGAATTCTCACTGGAAAGGAAGATAACTAAACTGAGCCATCGTACATTGGACGTACCATGAGACACTGAGACAAGATGGCAAAAATTATGAATGAGGGTTTGTCCCAGTTTGAAAGGGAGACTTCCAATTAATCCTCTGCCATCTCATTTTTTCAGCTGATTTTGAAATGTCCTGGCTTCTCTCTCCTCCTCCTGCTTTGTTCTCAGCCAACTTCCGTTGCTGCTAACTGAGTTCAAAGTCCAAACATTGTTTGCATCCCATTAACACTGCAGGGGACAGAGGAGAGGAGAGCAGGGGGCAGAATCTTGCTCCTTCCCAGTGGGCTGCTTCAGCTTCCCCTAGTCATGCATTTTTCTTCATTCATACTTTTTGCCATCTTGACTGTGCTGAGCTTGCTTGGCTGCAGGCGTCCCAGTTTTCTTCCATGAGATGTTGAAGGTTACGACTCCTCTGCTGCATCACCTCTCTCGACACGCGTACTGGCCCAACTCTTTGGAATGAGAGGGACAATACAACGAATGCCAACAAGAATAATAATGTTAAACGCAGCATTCTGGGCCCGCTACCAAATTGGCTGTATTGGCTGTAGAGAGCTGGAGGTCATTGGAATCAGATGTGGTCTCCCTTTGTTCTTTCTCCCAGAGCTGAGACGGGAAGAAAAGCCCCTCCGGCCATCGGATTTCTTAAAAGCCCTTGGAGGTTTGAAGCGTCTTGTTAAATCCAGCCTGCAAACCAAGGCCAGGGCAGGTTCCCTTCATGAAAAACAGCAGATGTGGATTGCTCAATGCATGTTGCCTGGCTTTGGGCTGTGTGCGACAATGGTGGCATTTTAAAGCCCTGAACCCCATCACTGTGGGGCATGGAGAGCCACTGCGTGTAGGCAGAAAAGGGGGACACTGCTGTCACCAAACGAGAATTCTGCAAATGAAATTTTCCTTCAGTTCTCAAATTTGTAGCATTGCAGCCCCTTAAAGCTTCAGCTCAGCATTTAGAAACAGGAGCTTGGGCATCCAAAGAAGTAACGTTAATTGGTCACAAACCCAGAAGAGAGGCTATGGGAAGTACAGGGTGCCCTGCGCCACACTGGAAAAATGTCTCCACAGTTCACAGTGCCCCGTTGCGTGATGGGAAGAGCTGCTGTTAGGGGACAATGGCCTAATTTAACACCTCCCCACATAGCTAAACCCCTGGGTTAGACGTGTGTTGAGGTGGCCAGCAGCACCACAAGCTGTGTGCGGCAGGCATCAAAGTGACTGGGGGAACACAAACCCCTAAACTCAAGGGACTTTTCAACAGTTTAAATACAGCTAAAAATTAACAACATACTACTTTTGTACTTTTTAAAAATTCTATTCTGTTTTTGAAAGGCTCTATAATCCCATATTAAAACAAACAGATGTTAACTACCCCTTCACCTTTGTATCCCCCACCCTCAATATATTTTCTTTTTTAACAAAAACTCCAGACAGCACCTTGTTTGAGAGCTACACGGAGGGAGAAATCCACCAGCTCATCTCCACCCTCATTGAAAGGTACAGCCAGTCCATGAACTCCGGAGGGCACGAGCTGCCCCTCTTTGCCAAAGCCGGCAACCGGATGAAGCGCGCCAAGGCCCGCCACAAGCCGTGCTCCCTCAAGGAGCTCGAAGTGACTGTCAGCGAGCTGGGCTTGGGCTACAAGTCCGACGAGACCGTCCTCTTCCGCTACTGCAGCGGCACCTGTGACACGGCCGTGAGGAACTACGACCTTTCCTTGAAGAACATCCGGAGCATGCGGAAGATCAAGAAGGAGAAAGTGAGGGCGCGGCCGTGCTGCCGGCCCCTGGCGTACGACGATGACGTCTCCTTCTTGGACATGAGCAACCGGTACCATACGGTGAACGAGGTCTCAGCCAAAGAATGTGGCTGCGTGTGAGGAATGAGAGGAAGGAGCGGGGGAAACGAGGAGCGTCCGGTTCTCCGTCAAGCCAGAGGTGCCCGAGGGGTCAGCTGACGTGAGGGCGGTCACCCGAAGGTGAGCAAGAGAGAGAAAATCCCAAGGCAACAGCGAGTGAGACTTTTGGACTCAGAACAGCCAAGGGGATGACTAATTTCTAAGGCTACCTCAGTGCTTCAGGTGGACATGCGAAAGCCGAGGGGGAACTTTGGACCACCTGTGATGTTTGGAGCACTGACTATCCTGTGGAATAGGAAAAGGAATCTAGGAGCGATGTCTCCCTGTCGTCTACTCCATTATAGTTTTTCACAGGGGGCCACCATGTAATGCAACATCAGAAAAAAAAATCCCTCCTGATCTCTCGTGACACGTTCCCAGTTTCACCACGATTAAGAATGAGGCATTTTCCTGATAGCAGAAGGATGTCAGGAGGAGAACAAGCATCAACAGCAAGTTCATTCCAAGCTTTATATACTTATTTTAAAAAAACAAAAAAAACAAGGAGATCTCAGTCCTGATCCTTTTGGAGATGTTATCTGTTCATTTCTAGGAACAGCCATTTATAGACCGTTTTTATCAAGTTGGAGGCTTTTCTTTCAGTGATTCCATTGGGGAGCTTTGAAGCATGGGTTCATTGAACTTGGTGCATGGTGAACTTTTTGGAGGCGCGCAGAAGAGAGGACTGACAGATTCAAGGAACTTGCCCCTGGGACCGTAAGACCATTATCCTACCCTTATCTTAATGTACAGTTATAACAGCACTGTGTAAAAATATTTATATTTATATTTATATATATATATATATATATATATATATATATATGAGGAATGTAGACATAGTTTTAAAATATCAACAAATATATACCAAATTTTTCCATGCATTATCAGGTATTGCATCAACTTAATGGCATTTAGTTTATGGCATGGGGCTTTCTAAGCTTCCAAAGCTGAAGGACACAAATACTCTGACTTTTAACACTAGAGGAACATTGGGATAAAGATATAACAGAAAAATGGGGTTTTTTTGCTTTGCATACAGAAGGGCTCAGGTTCACTTCCTGGAAATCTCAAGGCAGTCCATTGGGAAAAGTTGCCCATCTGCAACTCAAAGGCCTGACTGTGAATTGGCTGTAGATGACCTGAAGGTAGATTTACCAGGGATTTGATCTGGTAAAAAACAGCCGCCCTATGCTCTGATTTGAACCCGCCCTTTATACAGAACTGTGAAGGGTAGGGCTTTAGTTTACATTTTGAGGGAGGACCTTACCTGCACACACTAGGCCCACGGCTCAACCCCTGGGCATCTCCAGAACAGGAGAAGTGATTCCCATTAAAAACCCCAGAGAGCTGATGCCAAGCGGTGTCGACAAATCAGAAATGACAACAGTCTGTCTCGCCCTGGACGGTGGGGCAGCCGTCCTCTTCTGCCCCAACCTCACTTGCATCCCTCTCTTTCCTTCCTCCTCCTTCTTCTCCTCCTTCGCCCGTGATGGATGGGCAGCCGTTCTTTTTATGGCCCGTCCTTCTGTTTAGCATTTTCCCAGCCCCGGGAAAGCAGCCAGGAACAAAGGGTTGGAAAGAAGAGGAGGAAGAAGAGAGGCAATGAAAGCTTCCAGCCAGAGAGAAATTAGTTCGGCTCATCCAGGCCAAGGCAGAGCAAGGCCAAGGGCTTGCTTGTTTCCTAATGGAGTAAACAGGAGTGACATTGATGGGAAAGGCGGCCTGTGCTGCCTCCGCAGAGACCCTGCGCTTGCCCAGCAGCCTTGCAGCAAGAGGCCTTCTCCACCTGGCTCTTGGGGTGCAAGAAGGAAAGAGAGAAGGATGGAAGGGAATGATCCCCTAGTTAAATTCACTCAGCCAAGGAGTCATAAGGGAAGCATGTAGGTGTCCCAGAACCAACTGCTAGTTTCCATGGTGTGTATGTGTGTGTGTATCTGCTCAGGGTTTTAGTCTGAAATTTAAAGGAGCTGCTCCACAGTGCTCAGCTGGTTTCATGACTGCTCAGGAAGGTTTCCTTGAGTTCCCTGTGTGTGTGAATCCACTCTATATTTTACTGTGAAGTTTAAATGAGCTGAAGTTGGTGTTAAACCTCTTTGGAGGAAAGATAACTTTCAGCACCTTGGATAGCTGCTTTCAAGTTCAAGGCGGGCCTTCAGCTCCTGACCCATTTGCCCCTCTCTTCTTTTAAAAAAAGAAAAGCAAGCTTCTAGTCCCCACAGTTCTGAGAATAAAAGGCTGGTTTTAATAAGAACAAAGGAAGCAGCTGGCTGATTTAAATAAAGGTGGTTTTCAATAAGAGTGGCCATTGATTAAGCCCACTAGCCCAGAATTGTTGGCTCTGATGGGCAACTGAGGCTCTTCGAGGTTTCAGAGACCAGACTAAACTCTCAGACTGTTCCTGTTTGACATCCCGTATTCTGAGCTGCTTTTAAAATGTCCCGGTTTCTCTGTCCCCCTCCTTTCTCCCTTTGTCCTTAGCTGTCCTCCGTTGCTGCAAAGGGTGCTCAACGTGCAAAAGTAGTTTGCACTCCAGTTAATTCAGCAGGAGGGAGACGAGAGGAGTAGGCAGAGTCTTGCCTTTCCCACGAGGCTCAGGCAAAAGGAAATGCAGTCTCTTGTCTGTTCTTCCTCATGAGTAACTTTTGACTTCTTGACCACGCTCCGAGCATCCTGGTTTCCATCTGTGAAAAGGCTGGACTGTGTCTGACTGCCCATGTCATCAGCAAAGGGGAGGCTTCTCTGATTGTTTATACAGTCAATAAAGTCCAATCTCTTTATCTCTGAAATGTTGGACGGTCTGCCAGGCTCTTTCCCAGCCCTGTTCAGAGATGCTATGAATTGTACCCAGGACCTTCTTCATGCAAAGCAAGGGGCCTCTTCCAGAGAGTGTGAGCCCTTCTTGTGAGTCCCAGGGGGTTCTCCCCGCTCAACAGGCATCCATTTTTCCTTCCCTGGAAGGCCTCTCTCAATCTCTCCCTCTTTTTCTTTAATTTGTTCAATCTGCCAGTACATTTCTCAATCAAGAGCAGCCTGTTTTGAAGATGCTCTTTTGCTGCAAAGTTTTCCAGCACAGTCCTGCTCCCACCCCCTCCCCACATGGCTTCCCCAGTTCACAATCTTCCATTAAATTGGCAGTTTTATTAACGACATGTTTTCTCAAAGAGTAGAAAGAAAAAGAAAGAGAGAGATGCAGGATGGATGTAAACAGCTGGCAGGCAAGATGTTCCCTCTTGCCATCTTTGTGCTAGTTGGCCCGTCACACATTTGAGATACCCGTCCCTTGCTCCCAAGCACTACAGGAAAGGGGTTCTCAGCCTTCAGGATTTGCAAGAACGACGCACGAGCGGCCAAGCTCCAGTTACAAGAGTATGTGACCATGTCAAAGAAGGGCCCTTCCCAGGGATCTGTTCTTTTCTTTGGCGCAACCTTTCCGGGATGTGTCCAGATAACGTCAGCCCGCAAAAGGTCTCTCGTTGCTGGTAAAAACATGGTTTCCCAAGACAGGAGAGGTCTGAACCAGAGGCCTCTTCTGGCCTCCGTGAGCTGCACGACCTAGATGGGTCGTGATTTTATGGCCTGGCAAAAGGTCCTGGGGGAAGGCCAATTTGGAGAGCAAAGAGATGAACGAGAAAGGGTAGGAGTGCTTCATATTTTCCCCACCATCAGATTCCACCAGCCCCCAATACAACACTCTCTGCTCAAATTGGGACCCCTGGTGCAGTCAGAAAGGAAAAATCAGAGTTTCAGAGAAAAGTTCACCATCACCCCTCCTTCCAGATGCACACACCAGTTGCACCTCCACAGTAGATCTTTCTTCGAGACACCGTACTATCTCTAGCTACTTTCTAGTTCCCAAACTGTTTTCTCTTTGGTTCCACTCTTGTACCTGTAGCTAACAACTATCATCCCTCAAATGCTATCTAGGGGTCAACTAGAGCCATTAGTGGCTATGGGGGAAAATCCTTGTCTGTCTGTCTGTCCTATCTATCTATCTATCTATCTATCTATCTATCTATCTATCTATCTATCCACCCATCCATGCTGCCATTCTTGAGTCTGTCTGTTTATCTATATAGCTCCCTAGCTAACCATCCACCCATCCTTAATTCTGTCTTCTTGTCTGTTTCTCTATCATCTATCTATCTATCTATCTATCTATCTATCTATCTATCTATCTATCTATCTATCCACCCATCCTTTCTTCTATCTATCTATCTATCTATCTATCTATCTATCTATCTATCTATCTATCTATCTATCCATCCAGCTATCCAGCTATCTATCTTCCTACCTCAGGCTCCCCAGAAAGGAGGCATTTGAGAGGTGGGAGGTGGGGCAGAGGTTGCAAATAATCAAATCCATGAATATTAAAACCCATGAATGTGGAAAGCCAGCTGTACAAGTTTCAATCCAACCCACTTATACATTTTTCCCCCTTGAAGCCTTACATTTCCCTGTCATCCAGTCATCAAAAATTATCTTGTTTCTTTAGGGGTCTCTCAGGGGCTCAGCAACATGGACTACAAAATTGCTTGGTTTACAAGAAGTTGATGCAATACCTTTTGGACCTGGGGGAAGTTGTGGGATTTTTGGCTCTCCAGATCCTCCATCCAACCTTGTCACTAGAAAATTCTGGGAGTCCAAAAGGACGGCAATTTTCCCCAAATCCTTTTTTTTGGTGTATATTATTATAGATTGCCTCTATTTATTCAAAGTAAATTATGATATTTATTTAGGTACCGTTCTGTGCATTCTACCTAACACATCAAGGGCTCTGCTACTTTTTTCATTTTGTCGAACCCTACCTTTTCCCTTAATTTATTTCACAAAAAGGGTGCCAGCATTCATGTGACTTTGTGCTACATTTTTTTTAAAAAAAATCCTCTTGTATTCCAAACAAAAAGCAGTTAAGAAGTAAGACTTAAAAAAAGAAGAAGAAAGAAATGAAATAAAGAATAAATACCCAATGCCTTAAAAAGCCACCAAGTGCAATGCTGCCGTGAACCCAAACTGTGAGGGACATGATTAAAAGAGAAGTAACAACTTAAGGAAATCAAGTAGTGTTGTGTGTGTTGATTCTTTGTTGGTAGGTTAAATGTGACTGCTATTCATTAAGATTGGGAACAAAAAGAATACAAGTCTGGGATGGGAGGGGAAGTCCATCCAGTCCAGTCCAACCTCTGGTTAAGGCAAAGAGCATAAAAGTTAGAGCCGACAGAGAGGACTCTATAGTGGGGGTGATGGGGAAGAGACCCCAAGGGCCATCCAGTCCAACCCTATTCTGCCACGCAGGAAGACACCTTCAAAGCCTTCCCGACAGATGGACATCTGGACAGTATTTAAAGACCTTCAAAGAAAGAGACTCGAACACACTCCTAGGCAGCATCGTATTCAACCGGGGAACAACTCTTACCATCAGGAAGTTCTTCATAATGTGTAGGTAGGATCTGTTTTCCAACCCATTGCTCTGTGTCCTAGTCTCTGGAGCAGGAGAAAACAAGGTTGCCCCATCTTCCCCATGACATCCCTTCAAATATTTAAACACAACTCTCATGTCACTTCTTAACCTTCTCTTCTCCAGGCTAAACATCCCCAGCTCCTTAAGCTTCTTCTCAGCGAACTGGATTAGACCACCTTCAACACTTGGTAGGTCTGGTGGGAGTTGTAGGTCCAAATAATTGCGGGGCCAAAGGTTACTTAACACAAAATTGTTCTGAAAGTCTTGTGTAGTTGGGTGTCCTACTTTACAGAGGAGAGTCTGCTGAATTCAGGGCAGCCTGAAAATAGCCAGAACACTAGGTTTGAAAGAGTCCTATGGTGGTGGTGGTGGGGCATTTGCACCAAGGTACGTGCCAGATTATTGCCCCATGTCTCCAGTAGGCAGAACCGACACATTCCAAACAACATGGCACCTTTATTTTTGGCCATTTGGGAGCAGCCAAAATGGCAGCAGCAAAATGCAGCAGTACACCATATGTTCCACTTAGATTATTCCCTGTGTTTCCAAATTTGCATTTATGAATATCAAGGAGCATATCCAAATGTGGTGCAGAGATTGACAGCCTCTCCCCTCCTTTTGGGGGGTAATGTGTATGTAGCCACCCTAAATACAGGAAGCCCCTGTATTTTGATACCCCGTTATCTGATGAGTCCTAAGTCAGCCTCAGTAAGTCCTTCATGCTGCCTCTAGTACAGCGTTTGAGTTTTACTTTTCAATCAATTCCATTTTCTGATAGTGCACCAGTCTCTAACCTGGCAGATGAGTGGGGGAAGCCCCTGTGGCGTTCGTTCTAACTCTGGATGCTGGATCTTTGAAAATCAGTGGGCATATAAGCCTTTCCACTGGTGTTCCCTAATTTTAAAAAAATATAATGTATCTCTGTGTGTGTGTATGACTGCATAATAGGGAGGTTAATTACCTGCAGGTTTTCTTGCCCTTTACATCCCTAGTGAAAAATGCTTATTTTAGTTACTTTTGCATAATGAGAAAATAAAGAGTTGCTTAAATGAAAATGGTAACGAAAAAGAGCAGGTAACTTTACCTGAAGCAGGAAGGGGTGCTTTGGAAGTGAAACCAATAACTGTAAAAAAGTGAGTTCCCAAGCTTTGAAGGTGAAAACAACCGAGCCAACTCCAGAACCTTTGTATCCTCCACTGACTATAGAGGTAAGATACAGAAATTGCTTTTAAGTGTGAATGAGGTGAAAAGGGAGCGGGGGGAGGCTGCTTTGGTTATGGAGGGCTTCAAGTTTTCTAGACTACAAATATTACAAGGATGTTCAAGACAGAGGAGCAGAAGCTTGGGTTTCGTATCAGCCATGAAGAATCAGACCCCTGAAAAAGTTTGGAAGGTTTTTCTTTCCTCCTCTCTTCCCCACTTTTGTTTCTTGACCGAAAGCAAGGGGAAAGAAAAGAGCTTTCGAAAGCCCTGAAGATTTATATCATTTTGGGGAATGGAAAAATGCTCTGTTTACATTTCTGTTCATGCCACCCAGATTTCTGACAGCGGCAGAAGCGGGGAGGGGGCCCGGGGGAGATGGGCGGCCGAGCCAGCCTCTCACATCCAAAGCCACACTCTGTAAATATTTTATTAAACATCTTTTGAGTCCCATAAATCTTATTTTCTTGAAAAAGGGGGACTGGACTGCCAAGCTAGTCGCAGTAGGAGCAACAGACGGGTTCATTTTGGGGTGGGTTGGTGGGTGGTGGAGTGCAGGGAAAAGAGGGGAAGAGAGGGGTGGGGGATGCAGTTATGATGAAACATTTTGGGTGGAAAGATCCTAAAATGTTTGCCTGGCAGAAGACACTTAAGAGGGAGAGAAATTCTTAGTGAAGGAGATGTCCAAAGAAGAGATCTGGGAAAGGTGCCCTAAAAGGAGATCCACATGACGAAGGGTTTTGAGCGCTTAAAGGAAAAATTAGGGGTGGAATCCTTCAGCCCTCCTGGACTGTTGGACTGCAACTCCCAGCGTTGCCTAGGCTGGCTGTGGGCTCCCAAAACAACTTCTCCAGTGATTCCCAACCTTAGACTGAAGCATTTATGGGAGTTTGCTGTTGAATTAACAAGAAATACTGGGAGGAAGGGAAGTCAGAGGCTGGAGGAGAAAGTCTGGAGTCCTAGTTTTGAGGGAAATGTGGAATATAGAGGAGCAGGAGAAAAAGAGATATTTTCCCTTCACTCATGGTGGTAACAGAGGGTTTTCCATGTTGCCGGGACAGAGAGTCTGCTTTGTTTAAGTCTGAATGTTAGAGGTGTAATTCAAGGTGTAGCACTTATCAGAAGCTCTGCATATAGGAAGCAATTTTTAAAAATCAAACTATGCACATATAGGTGCAGGCACACACACATATTTTTCCCATGGGGACAAAGCGATGTGTGTTTCCTTCCTACTAACTTGTAAAATGACTTTTGAACAAAGAAGACCCTTGATATGCATCATTATGACCGAAAGTGTGCACGTTTCCACTCCTGTTATTTGTCAACACCCTGAAAACAACACATGGTGAAACCCCGAAGAGGCAGGAGAGGAAAATGTAATAGACGGCATAAAAACTTCCTTCCAAGCTGGAGTAGGGTGTTTCCTACAAAGCTGTTGAAAGCCAGAGGCGGGGGGTAGAACTCCCAATGCAGTGTGTTGTGAAGTGAAGCCGAGATTGTGATGCTTGTGGGCATTTTTATAAAGTGACAGGAGAAATCTTTTTAATTATCACCTGGTTGTTTTGCACGAGGTCACCCCCCGCTCCAGCTGACCCGCCTTACTCCAGTGAGATTTCTCCAGCCATGAGCAATGTTGGGGCACAGACACTGGGACAGGCCCTCCAGCGTTGTTTGGCCTGGAGCATTTGGACCCCCGAAACAATGGAGCAAATAAAATTGAAAGCTGTTAGGACCATGCCAAGAAAAACAACAAATGTAAACAACATCGCACATGAAAAGCCCTTTCCTTCCTGAGCAGCCAGTCCTCAAAATCCTGTTGGAACAAAAAGCTCTTCACCTTTGCGCAGAATGAGAGCAGGGAGGATGCCGGTCTAACCTCTCTGGAAAGGAGTTCCAGAGTCTGGGGGCAGCCACTGAAAAGACCCCATCTCCCATATTCCCACCAGAGGTACTTGTGAGGGTGGAGAGATGGAAAGAAGGGCCTCCCCTGAAAACCTCTATAACACAGACAGGCTCATATAGGGACATGCAGTCCTTCGGATAACCTGGACCTGAGTCATATAGGATCTTATAATTGTGACCAGAATTGGACTTGCTGCCAGTGGAAGTGTGGCGAAAAAGAATGGCGTGTCCCTGCAGCCCCCTCGGTTAACAATCTCTCTCATTGTTGCTCTTTGGGTTTGATCTGCACTGCCTCTTTTCCACCCTGAATTTCAGGAAAATTAGAAAAAGGTTTCAAATTAATTCCAGAGTTGGAGCCTCGGTCTTTTGTTTCTCCCAGTTTCTTCCTGCCGTCTTCTCTCTTTGTGCCGGCTCTTCACAGGCCCACTGATGAAAAGAAAGAAGAAAAGTAGAAAGAGGACTTGAGAAGGAATGATCACATCCTATTGTGATTTTTTTCCTCACATGTGGAGCCTTTAATGGGTATGCTTTTGTGCAGTCAGCACATAGCACATGAATTTGAGGTGTGGGGAAGTCCCATGCTGAGGCATTGAGTCTCCCTGAGATGGTTTCTCTAAGCAGCCAAGGGAAATATCACTCCAACAAGAGAAAAAGAAATCTCAACAAAGTTGTGCATGTGGTTGCACTGACAGCAATTTTTGCTTTCTTGCCTCTTTTTCCATCTAGAAGCACAGAGCTGGGAAGGGACCCAAGGGCCATCTAGTCCAAGCCCTTCTTCTAGTGTTGGAATGCACAAATTAAAGCAGTTCCAATTGACGGCCATCTAACTTCAGTTTAAAGATTTCCCAACAAAAAGATGGTGGTTTCTCCTCCTTGAAAGTCTTTAACCAGGACATTGGACTAGATGATCCCTGCAGTCATTACCAGCTCCAAGGTCCCATGATTCTGAAGCACTTTTACAAGGTTTTTTATTACCACAAGAAGCCTAGCCTGTTCTGTTTTCCCTTATATAATATTTTTTGACATTTTGATCACATTCAGATGTTGGCTGTCCACACATTCCCTGGTCTTCATCTGTAAAAAGTGGAAGGACAAGTTCATGAGCATTTTTTTAAAAAAAATCTTGTGTTCTCTCTGCACTGTTTATGAAGAAATTTGAAGGTTTTGGTGTGTTGTCTTCAAATGAACCAAACAAGCTAGAACTGCAGGAATAAACTACCGGTAATTAGCTACATGAAATTCTTTCCCACCTGCATCAGGCAAACAGAAACAAGAACAGAGATTCCTAGCACAGAAAGAACCGCATTGTTGTACTTGCTGGAGTTGTTAAAAACAAGGAGCATCGCATTAAAGGGAGTGGGGGAGGCACCCGAAATTCTTAACAAAACAGAGTGGTTCAAAGCTAGACTTTTAATAGCTAAGGACACAAACACATTTGCTCGTTACCAAGCAAAAAAATAAGAAGAAGAAAAAAGGAAGCCAAACTCAAATGTGATTCTGAACACTCCCTTCTTGTATTGTCTTTTGTATTAGTCTGTTCCACATCCAGTTAAATATTTGGGACACTGTGACCCTACCAAAGGGCCAGTCCCAGAAAGGAATGCTGGTCAAACACTGTAGTTCCCTGCCTCATACAGAGAGATTTTCCCTTTCACTTGAACCACTTGCTCAGTTCTGGAATGGTCTGGTAGTGAATTGGCTTCTTCTGCAAGGCCTGGCAAGCTTTGCAGAAGTCAAGGGCCCAGCAGAGGCCTACAACCGGCTTCAGCCTTGAGCGCCAGTGGAAGTAACTCTGGTATTGTGTCGTGTTCCTGTCTAACATGTGTAAGAACTTGGCTAACTTCTGTGGAGACGGGAAGTCGTCAACATGAATGAATGAATCTGAGGGCATATAACGTTCATAGTTCTTTCTGGGGGGACCAAGAACAACAGGCACGGCCCAAGAGAGGAAGGCATTCCGCCAGACCTTCTCTGTGATGTAATCCTCATGAATGGAGTTCTCAAAGGCCAGGTAGAATTTGTATTGGGATAATGTGGGCAGATGTTTATCCCCACGTAGAGGCAAGTGATGGTGTCCGTAGATGTCTATCTGGAGATACTTCTTCAATTTCTTATAATATTTCACCCGATGAGAGCCTGGTGTCCAGCTGCTCACCACCCAGGCCATCAGCTTAGACTTGAGTGGGATGGTGACATTTTGAGGCTGAGGGAGGACTTCCATCCACCCATAAGGAGTGAAGATGTCCGAGTCTCTCCGGTAACTCATGGTGAGGTTGAAGTGGTTGTCCAAGAAGCTTTGCACAGGGTGGGTGGTGGGAGATTCCAGGCTGAACCAGATCCAGCGTTGGGATGGCGGCCTTGGCTCTTGAGGAAGCCTCTGGGGATCACCATGGAGATCGTAATGGTGGATGAGAACTGCATCCGCCTTTGGGTACCAGCTGCGGTTGACTGTGATGTGGCAATCAGGGATGCCCAGCAGCTTGGAACAGTTTTCAATGAGGCAGCGCACCCCAAACGGCCAGGTCCACAGAAGGATGGTGAGGTTCAAGGAACCCTTGTCAACATGAAGGCTATTTATCAGCTGTTCAGGTTCTTCTTGCATGACAGGAAAGGGGTCCCCACGGTCTGGTCTCATGGACATTCGGACGTAGGCAAAGAATATTGCAGCGAACCCAAGCTGTAAAGCTGTGAAGGTCAAAACTTTCTTCCAAGCTGTGGTCAGCATTTGCCTGTTGGAATCCATGACGAAGCCCTGGAAGGAAAGACACAGTGTAAAGCAATGGGAGTGGGCACAACTCCTTTGCTAATCAAGAATAGGGAATGCCTGAATCTATAAGACGCTTGGATTGTCAGATGTCCCTTAGCATAATGGATGCCAGAAAGCTTGTCCTGTGTGGGACTGACAGTGCTCCCTTATTATGAGGGATGTCCCCTATTTGAGGGCTGGAAAGCTTGTCCCTTTATAGGGTTGGCAGATCTCCTGTATTATAAGAGGACTGGAAACGTTGTCCCTTAGAAGACTGGCAGGTCTCCCTTCTTATATAATGAAGGATCCCCTTTATTTGCATGCTGGTATCTAGATTTGTCTTTTATAGGACTGGCAGGTGTCCTTTATTTGGGACCAGAGAGTTTTTTCATTGTAAATAGACTAAACAAGATGACCTAAATAAAGAAATAAATGTTTTCGAGTACAGGCCCTTCATAAAGACAACAGTGTTTGCATCATGTAATTTATGAATCCCGGCAACATTTTAATTTTATAGAGAAATACACAGCTAGGGAGGTTAAATGAAATCAAAACTTTCATTTGATATTTAGGTAGCAGACAAGTCCTGTTACCAGCGGCTTCCTAGTTGTCAGTCCTGCGTGCCATGAATTGTGACTGTCTCTTATTGTTATTTCTTTTATTATGAAGAGTTTTAAAAGTTTTAAACATAGACACAAAGCATAAACACAAAAAACACCAAACGCCAATCGAAACGATATATCCAAAAAAGAAAGAAACATAGTTAAACCTAAACATTGCAGACAATTACACACAACTTTACAGTTATTCAACAAAGGACAAGAGATATTGAAACCAAACTAACAAAATTGCCTAGATTAAACTAAACAATTTATTGTTATTTTGGAAGCTTGGCAACACTAATCAGAGGGCCCTTGTATCGGAGCATGATAAGGAAAGTGTGAATTTCCATTTCTCACAGTTCTTAGCAATTCACGGCAAATACAGATATGCAAAACCGTGTGCGGCTCTCTCTTTATCTTTCTTTACTTCTCACGCACAAATGTAGGGCCGCCCCTGGCCTCCGGCCTGGCTCTCTGCCCTGGACTCCCTTTTTCTAGCTGAACGGCCATCCTTTGCCGGAAAACAGGCAGGCAGCTGGGAAAAGATCGCCCCAGCTCACATTTGCTGGGGTTGGGCCCCCCAAAAGACCCCCACGCTGGGGCTCTCCCTCAAGACAGACTAGGTTTTCCTTGGGGGGCCGCCCCACTGGAGCAACAGTGAGTGCTGGGGAAGGGTTCCCTGAAATGTTCCACCATTTTGGTTGACAGCCCCCTGAGACATAGAGCTCCATGAAGGCTACACCTCTCTGAGCCCTAAGCTCCATGGGAGCCTCCAATTTAAACCCCTTAGCTCCCTGAGACCTACAACTCCCTGAGGCCAGAGCTCCCGGAGGCGTACAGAGTCTTCAGGCCGACAGCTCCATAAGCCTCAGGCCTATCCTTCTGTGAGGCCTATGTTGAGGCCTGTGTTGCTTTAGGCCCACTACACCCCGAGGCCTAAGCTCCCCGAGGCCTAAAGATTCTTCACACCACAGCCCTATAAGGCCCATGACCTTCAGGCCTACCATTCTGTGAGGCCTACGTTCCTTCAGGCCCGCTATGCGCTGAGGCCTAAGCGCCCTGAGTTTCAGCCTACAGTTGCTGTGGGTCTTCCATGCAGACCTTGTATTTTAGGTCTGGCCCCACATTTTTTGGTTTTTTTAGGGGTCATGGGTAACCCTACCAATCTGGAGGGCTTGTCCAGGATCTAAATTATGTGGGACCGTGAGATTTACCTCCCTATGCCCACTCTTCTGGAGGCTGACCAGTGTGCGTGGGGTGCCAAGACGGGTAAATTTTCTTACTGCCTCCCTTCAGGGTAATCTGTCCTAAGTCCAAATAAGTCCTAGTGATACCTTGACCTTTCAGAAAGATCAGTTCCATGCAGGCCAGCTGGTCAAATAAGGTAGATCACCCTCTTATGCAAAAATATATATATATATTTTTCCTTTTCACTTGGCCATCTGCTTAGCTCTGGGACACTTTGGTATTGAACAGGATCTTTCTGTAAGCCCCAGCATGCTTTGTAGAATTCAGAATTCTTTTCTTTCCTTTCCTTTCCTTTTCTGCAGCCACCTTTTGGGAGGGGTTCGATAGCTCCTCCAGGCCATAAAAAAAAAAATGAACATTGACTATAAGTACCAACCCCTCAATCTCTGGATGGCACAGAGGAACAACCCACAAAATGGTGGAATGTACCCATGCCCCCCCCATTTATTGGACAGGTGTGACTTCTTAGAACTTATATGACTGATCGCAGGGCAATTTGCACCAAAACTTCCTGCATTGGTTTAATTTGTCTGTTTTATAATACCTTATAAATGTGGATGGCTCCTTCCACCCCCACCATATTGCAGATGTCCTCTGGCAATGCTGAAACCACATATGCAGTAATGGTTTGTTCGCTTGTTTGCTTAGAGTCTTTATACTCTGCTCTTTGACCTCAAAGTCTGTCAGAGCTGCCTACAAATTGTAAATGTTACACTTTCTTGCCCTCAGGCTCACAATCTAAATATGACACAAGTGAATGGCAGTGTCGGAGGGGATTCAGACCAGGCCAGTTCTTCTGTCCCTCCAAGGCCAGGGCAGTGGCATTTGGGATGAAGGAAGGACCTTTCGTCTGCTTCTGGGCACAGCCATGATGGAGCTGTGCCTGCCTCTCCTTCCCTCCTGTGAGGCCAGGGCAGTTGGGATGGACGGAGAGCCCGTTATCTGCTTCTGGGCCTAGGCACAATGGACCTGTGCCTACTTCTTCTTCTCTTTTTGGATTCTTCCGATATAACAGGTTTATAAAACCTGAAACTTAGAGACAGTCCCTGAGGGTAATGCATCTGGGGGATTGAACCTGGAGCCACCTAATTAACGAGAGGCCAAGTTAAATTGCAGCTGCACCTCTCATACCCTCCAACTTTTCACAGATGAAAATGGGGGCACGTGGCCAAGCAACATCAGAGCGTGGTCAGGAGGGCCAAAGTTATTAATGAGAATGAAGACCCAAGCCTAGAAAGGCTCCAGCGAGATTTTGCCAGCGCTTCCTAGGAAGGGCAAGATTTTGCTCCTCCTCTTTTCTTCCTGCTGAGTTGAGCACAGACTACTTTTGCATTTTGAACTCAAGTTGGCAGCAACTGACGTAAACTGAGGACAAAGGGGGAAAGTAGGAATTTCTGGGTGTCTCTCACGCAGGATCAGAATGCCGAGAGAAACAGGACATTTTAAAAACAGCTGAAAAGGTGGGGTGGGACTGTCAGTGCCAAATCAGGACAGTTGGACAGTACGCCCTCTGCTAATCCTCTTGGCAATAAACCAAGCCAGACAAAAGAGGGATAAGAGATACTTACCTCCCGCTTTCGTCCTGAGACTGGTGTGGCATTTAGTTGGCAAGGGGAAACTGAACGCTTTTTCTAGAGGTAGTGTTCTCTAACAGGTGGAGGACACAAAGGTGTGTCACCTGCAGCTTTGGGAGTTTTATTTCAGGGTCGTTGTTGTTTTTTTTCCTTCTGAGGTATATGGGTTCTGCCCTTTTCAAAATAACATCCGTGCTGTATTGCCAACCTGAACAATCAGACCCTGTTTGGAACTGAGCACAAATGGGTGTAAACCTGAAAGGAAGGGATAATTTGGCCAGCTTTTGCTAGGGAGGGGCATTTTGGTTTCATTGGTTTCTAATACAAATGTACCAAACGTTGCAAATTACTTCATTTTCCACATTTCCTTCTTTAAAAATCAAATGAGTGATAAGTTATCATGGACTGACTCACAGAATCACAGTCATAAGGGACCACAAGGGGTACTTCGTCCATCTCTCTGCTGTGCAGGAAGACACAATACAGAAAGTAGGAACTTCTGCAAATGCATAATGCCTTGGGATATAAATATTGAAAATTTAGTCGGCCTTCCACATTTGCAGGTTTCAAGTGCTTCTGTTCTGCAGGAACCTTTCCTCTTGGCAACTCCGATCAGGCTGTGCAGCCATTTAAAAGCTTGCCTCTGGTCCTCCTCCAGCAGCTGCTCCCTGACCAGCCCATTTCTTAGCCCCACAAACCCTCTCCTGGTGTCCCCACAGGCCCAAAGAAGGAGATGGGAGAGAGAGAGAAAGTACGGGGCTACCATGCCAACCCATCCCCTCTCCCTCTCCTTTCCCTGACCCGGTTGGGACCCTGGATGCCCACTCTCCCCACCGTGCCTTGGGCCCCTTTCCACAGACACATAGACACATTTTGATATTTGCCATTTTTCCAATTTTGCAAGAATCCTGCACCCCTAACCCTAGCAAATATGGAGGGATGACTATTGTGAAGCAACAGCAGATAGAAACACACACAAAAAATCTGACCAGCAGAAGTTTTTCTTAAGCAGGAAGATCTCTGGAAACTTCCAAAAGTGCCTTTGTGACAGAAGGTAATTCAAGCTTACAGGAAGTCGTTCAAGTTCCATGCAGGATCAGTATCTATGACAGTTTGATTAATGAATACTTATAAACCAAATATTTATATTCACAGCTATCGTTGGCACTTCAGGATTATCGCAGGTTCTGAGGTTTCCAGGATCCCAGCCGCTGATAATGCTGTTAAGTATTATGCATACAGTACAACCTACAATTACTCACAGGTTGTCATTCAAACACACACACACAGAACCTATTTTTCTTTTTGGAAATGAAGACAGATCTTAGCTAAAGGAGCTGTTCCCAAGGCAAGGTGAAATGAGGGGATAATTCCTTCTCACTTACTTGGGGAGACGGAATAAGAAACATTTGATCTAGCCTCCTAGCTCCTAGCCAGAAGGTGGATGCAGAGTAGAGTGGAAGGTGAGCCCTGGAATTACAACAAGGAAGGAAGGAAGGAGATAACAAAGCATATAACCAAGACCCTCAGAAGGGTCTTTGCAAGTTGCATCAACAAATCAATGAACCTTTGCATATTGTAGCCAGCTGCTGCCTTAATCTTTGAGCTGTAGATTTACTCTTGTTTGGACACGAGCCCATCTGAAGAGGAGAATTTGCACCCTTGAAGATGACCCATGAAATCTGGAGGTTCAAGCGCAGGCACTGAGATCTGGCAAGGCTATTCAAAATTACAGGGAACCATGCAATATCAGTAAGACACCAAATGAAAATAGGTTATGTATGTTTTATAGATGACTGGGAGTAGGCTTGTGAAAAAAAAAGTTTTTTTTCACATTTGTCTAAAGATATAAATGTCATGAGTTGGATAGGAATGAAACACAGTGTCAGAGTTAGTTCTGACAAATCTTTCCTCTATTGCTTGCATACTGTCTTCTTCCTGGAAAATACGGACTCAAATCTTCAATATTTTCTTTGTTTTAAAAAAATCAGCACTGAAAAGGTAGTTTTTCAGTCTGTTTGAATAGACGGGAATACAAAAGGTAGGATGAGTTTTCTATGAGATTAGCCTGAAATGAGGGGCAATCTTGTTGAAGTTCTCTCTTTTCCACCCTCTTGCTTTACTCTCGCATTGGCTTGTCTGTTCATCTCCAAGTCCTATTAAGTCTTTTGGGACATTTTGACCTTGCCAGCTAACCAGTCCCAGAGAGGCCAGCTGGTCAAACAACACAGTTCACTGTCTCATACAATGGGTTTTTTCCACCTCATTTGAACCACTTGCTCAGCTCTGGGACAGCCTGGTATTGAGTTGGCTTCTTATGTAAGGCCCCACAAGCTTTGCAGAAATGAATGGCCCAATGAGTATTCCCAACAGGTTCCAGCCATGAGCGCCAATGGAAGTAACTCTCATATCGTGCCGTGTTCCTGTCCAACTCATGTAAGAACTTGGCCAAGTCCTGCGCAGACGGGAAGTCGTCGATGTGAATGAAGGAATCCGGGGGCATGTGGCGTTCATAGTTCTTTCTTGGAGGTCCAAGGACAACGGGCACGGCCCAAGAGAGGAGGGCATTCCGCCAGACCTTCTCTGTGATGTAGTCCTCATGAATGGAGTTCTCAAAGGCCAGGTAGAATTTGTACTGGGATAATGTGGACAGATGTTCATTCCTAGGCAGACGCAAGTGATGGTGTCCATAAATGTCTATCTGGAGGTACTTCTGCAGTTCCTGATAATATTTCACCCGGCGAGAGCCTGGATTCCAGTTACTTATGACCCAGGCCACCAGCTTAGACTTGGGTGGAATGGTGACATTTTGGGGCTGAGGGAGGACTTCCATCCACCCATAAGGCGTGAAGATGTCCGAGTCTCTCCGATAGGACATAGTGAGATTGAAATGGTTGTCCATAAACATAAGGTTAGGAGAGTGGCTGGGAGACTCCAAGTTGAACCAGATCCAGCGTTGAGATGATGGCCTTGGCTCTTGAGGGAGTCTGTTAGGGCTACTGCACACATCCCGATGGTGTACAATAATTGCATCAGCCTTTTGGTACCAGCTGCGGTCAGCTGTGATGTAGCAATCAGGGAGTCCCAGCAGCTGGGAACAGTTTGGGATGGAAAAATGGTCTCCAAAAGGCCAAGTCCACAGGAGGATGGTGGGAACGGAGGACTGTTTCTCAACTGGATGTCTGTTTCCCCATGGTTCTGATGGGTCAAGCGTGAGAGGAGGAGGGTTCCCTTCATCTGGTTTCACAGATATCCGGATGTAGGTGAAGAGGATTGCACTGAGGCTAAACTGGAAGAATATGAAAGTCAAGACTTTCCGGCAAGTTGTCTTTGGAGGTTGTCCAGTGGAATCCATGGAGCAGCCCTGGAAGAGAAGAGAGACAGTGCAAAGTAGAATCATAGAGTCTGGAAGGGGCCCCATTCTCTTACTCAATTCAGGATCTCGACCTAGAGCATCCCCAACAGACAACTGGCCAACAGAGAGAGAGACCTCATCCCCTCTCAGGGAACTGGTTCCATTGCTAAACTGCTCCCACCGTGAAGAAGTTCCTTCTAATGTCCAATGGAAAGCTGCCCTCCTGCAACACAAAACCATTATGCCTAGTTCTACCCTCTGGGGCAGCAGAGAACAAGTATACATCCTCCTCTTTCTGGCAGACCTTGAGCCATTTAAAGAGTGTCATCATGTCACCCTTCAGTCTTCTCCTCACCAAGCTGAACATGACCCACTTCTTCAACCGTTCCTCCCATGTTTCTCTTTTTCATGGCTTCCTTGGTTCATCCGTAGTGGGGAATCCCTGAGCCTAAAAGACTGGCGTCGTGTCCAGGCGAGACACGAATGTGTAGATTTAAAATGCCTATCGGATTTGGTAAGATCAATTCCATCCACTGATTTTTCCTTTCTCTTTGGAAAGTTGGAAAGTTGGGGAAATAAGAAGAGGAAGGACTGCGGGCAGCAGCATGAATTACAATTCTTGCTCACCCAGAATAGAGAACGTGAAGAGAAAAAGGATATAGAAAACTGAGAAGTGGATTGGTGAAAGGAGGCATGCAAAGACGGAATCTCTTGCCTTGGCAATCACCCTTCCTACGTTTGCAAATCCATTGATGTACATGATATACATTAAAAGTGGCTATCTTTTGTGCAATTTCTTTAAAAGTAAGGAGACAAGCTGTGAATGACCTTAGTGAACCTTGTTTCTGCTTATGTGTTTTATTTGTACGCACCAAGTGAATTCCGTGTTCTAGGCATGTTTTGAGTACTTTTCAGTGGGGAGAATATCTTTTAATGCTGTTTTAAAATGGTTTTTAATGCTGTTTTTTAACTGTTTTCGCCTGCTGTTTAAATAAAAATTTAGTTTGTGTTTAACCTTTTTGTGTTGCGCCTGAAGGCAGGAGCGTTCACAATGTCGCTGCTGTGGCCGATGGAAGATTTGCTTTCATGCTCAGCGTGAACGTTGTCTTTAAAAGATTCTCCCTTTCTATTTTCTTTCCTCTTCTGCCTGCCCTCAGTGCATGGCGGGGAGGATGGAATCCCCATCTCCCTTGAGGGGAGGGAGAGAGAGGCTCTCCAGAACCAGAGGTAGACAAACAGGCAAGATGAAAGTCGCAGGCACTTCCCACTCAGCCACCAAACCTGGGGGAGTTGGCAGCTAATAGAAATTGGGGGTCTGTCTCTCCTGCTGAAGAGCAGAAAGCAATTCGCAAATAACAACCCTTTCAGTGCTGCAGATTATAATGGGTGTCATTGTTGATCCACAGGTAGATAAACTGGTTGAGGAGCGCACCACACCCAAGATTTAAAGTGTCATTGTCATCATTCTGAAACTGCCTCAAAATTGCTGATGGCATTTTAAGAGCATGACCTCCGATGCCCTTCCTCCTCTACTCTCTTTCACCTCCCAAACTCTCAGCTTCCATCCCAGCATTTCCAATCTCCCCTCCTTCACTCCTCTGCCCACTTTGCTTGCCAGAGTCCAGTGCCCTCCAACTGGCCCCTTTTGGAAGGAACAGCCCCAGTTCATCCTCTGCCATCCCACTTTCCCACCTGCTTGGACAATGTCCTGGTTTCTCTTTTCTCTTCCCACCTCCCACCTTTGTCCTCAGCTTACTTCAGCTGCTGCAGACTGAGTTTATAGTACAGAAGCAGTTTGCACTCAGGTAACGGAGTGGATAAGAATATTGTCCATGCTAACCTCAGTGCGTACAAGGCTTTTCTGCTTGAAATATTAGATTTGGTATTGTTCTTTGTTAACAACATTTGCCCTCTTGATGCCTGGCCATGCCTTTTTGATCTGATTTGGCTAGGTGACACACCTACCAGTTGTCATCTCCATATCTGTTGTAAGAATTGAGAGGCCCCTTGTCTCCTCTAATTTTGCACCACTATTAATTGTAACACGCCATTGCAGTGCATCAATCTAGTTTCAAAGAGTCACCTCCATTCAGTCTTCTCTCTTTGACAGTCTCCTGTCCATTTTTCTCTCTCTCTCCATACACTAAGGGCTGATGTTGGTTACCTTTCCATCCCTCATTCTATTCTTTTGGGGAACTCTTAGATCTGCACTCTTGGGCTCTCCTAAAGATTTTATTTTCTTAAAATAGTGCATTGTTTGCTGGGGAGATTCTATGGTTTGAAGGGCAAATTTTCTCTTACCAAGAAGACAATCCTTCCTTCCTTCCCTCAGATCCAAATATTGTCCCCACCTCTCCTCACACACCTGAGCTGAATCCCTCTCCCACAATTCCTTCTTTTGGGCCCATCAAGCGGTCTTTGGCAATAGCATTTGGTAGGAGCTTCTCTATCCAGAAGCCAACAGTATCTCTCTTCTCTGCCTCTTGACTTGAAAACCAACCAAGCCAAAAAGCAAAACGACAAGCAGGACTCACCTGAAGCTTTAGGACGCTGTGTGTCCCCAGGGACGATGTTTGGCAGGCAGCTGCCGGTGAACCAAAGTAGCATTTGGTAGAGAGCAGTGGAGAGAAGCAATCGATTTGAAAGGCAACTGGTCACTTTCTCTAACCAAAGGATGTACCCAAAGGTGTGTCTTTTGGCTTGGTTGCAAATCCAGGTGTCCGGATCTGCCCTTTTTCAAATTGCCATCCAAGACTCCTCCCTAAATATCAGATGGATCAGATACCAGGTGGAACTGGCCATGAATCATGAGGTGTAACCTCTAGGCAAAGGACTACCTGGCCAGTTTTAGGGAGGGTGGAGTGAGAATTTCATTGCAGTTGGTTTTGAAAGTAGTGGAAAGGCTGCCACGAAGGAGCTACTATAAAGATCTTTCCTTGAACACCAAAGTCAGAACTATAGCATTGCAATAAAGAAGAATCTTCAAGAAAATCACGGTGCATGGACCATTGTGTGTGTGTTTTTTTTTTCATGAGACTTTTTGTAAGATTTAAGTAGGAGGCAGTAGAATGCAGCTAAATACCAAATGTGAACATTAAGATGCAAGGATGCTATTCGTACTGTTAAAAGCAGAAACTTCTTTAAAACAGATATAGAACCACAGACGGTTAAAATACCCAGGTTTTAAGGAACAAAGGCCAGGCAAAATAGTAAAATACGTATGACTTCCAGTTACCTGTATTCAGATGCAGTAATGCAAAAGCCTGCAGGTACTAAGTTATAAATACAAAGAGTTCCACTGAGTCAGAATTTTGTCAAAGTTTGCTGCTGTTCAGACAAGAATTTCCAGAATCCCTCAGCTAGCATGGGCACTGGCTGTAATCAGGACAGTAACTTTTCCCAGGAGCTACTTGTAATCATCCCTTTCTTCCTGAAACCGAGGCACAACTAAGCTGCTTTAGGCTTGTATCCTAACAAGGCATATCTTCGTTCCTTCATCATTTTCAGTTACTTTTATGGTTACGAGGGGAGACCTCACTGTGTTTGATCAACAGATTGTAGCATTCTGGCATTTTTTTTAAAAAAAAGTAATTAATAAAATATATTATCCTAATTATTGTGGAATAAAGAGGAAGCCAATTGTTCCTTTTCAAATAACCATTGTAACTAATTACTTTTCCCAAGTGACTACCCCCAAAGCCAACCCCTGAACAAGAGACGTAGATGCCCCTATGTTAGAAGGAGCCTGTTGGTGAATCTGCTTTTGGTTTCAGTCTGAAATCAAGGAGCTGAACCTACTTGAGAGTTGATTTCTGCACCTTCGAGAAGAGCTCCTTGAAAATTCAGGCTAAAACCCAGAACAGATTTACTGGTCTGCTAGCCTCCACCACTTCCTCCCACCCTAACTAATTTTCACCAACCAGATTTTAACCAGTTATTGACCAACCTTGAATTTGTTCTGAACAAGGAAGTGGGTGACTGACAACAACGCCACAGAAGATGTGGGGTGTTTTCCTCTGTCCAAGTTTGCACCATTAATACACCAAGCCTAATATTATCTCTGTTATTTCGCCTGAGTTAATCTTCTTTTCTCTTCTCTTTCCCCAAATCTTTCAAGACCGTGGATATCAAAGAGGAAGAGAGGACAAAAATGCTAGACTAAGTTACAGAACCCCCTAAAGCTGGCTTTCATCTGTTCGAGTCTTGCCGTGGAATCCATTCTGAGACGCTATTTGCTGGCTGCCGCTCTCTAACTGGGAGAAGAAAATTTTCTGTGATTTTGAAGCTTTCTTTCATGCAAAGCTGAAGGCCTCACCTGCAGCGTTATGGCGCGGTTCCTCCCTGATCATTCTTTCCCAACCTGGCTGAGCCCTGAGGCGGAACAACAATGAAGACTTACCTCCAGCCTTGATTGCTCTTTGTGTTTCCAGGATGTTGGTTTTGGCAGAGACGGCCTGGATGATTCGTAGAGCTAACAGGTGAGGGGAAACTGCTAGGAAATGTTAGCAAGGGCATGCCAGACTTTGGACCAATGCAGGATCTGGACTCAGGTACGTCCCTCCCTTTGTCTTCACTTGGACTAGCTTCCCCAAATCCAATCAAGCAATCCACCATGTGGCATTGCATATGTCCCAAGGGGAAAACAGATCAAATTTTGCAAAACTTGACGGGCGTAATGAAATGGCTCAAGTCCACTCTAAGATCTTTGGAGGAGATCCTTCACCCAATTCACATCCTTCACAGGAATCTTTGGAGGGGGCATAGAAAACAGACTTTAGAACTTATTCCCTAAGGAGGCTAGGAGGGTTCCCTTTTCCTCTCGGTTTTTGGCAGCAGGGGAAGATTTCGATTCTGGCAAACCTTTGGGAATGGATTGTTAACAAGAGAACAGCTTCCAATGGTTTTAAAGTAAGATTTTAATTCTGTTTGTTTGAATGTCATAAAAGTTAGCTTTTAACTTTTAATGTTGTAAACATTGACAGAATGTAAATTTTACATATTTTTATTCTGATTTTCTGTCTTTTGTGAGCTGCTTAAGTGCCAATTTGGAGGAAAGGTGGGACCTAAAAAAAGAGATTGATAAATTGAAGGATGGGTGGATAGATGGATAGATAGGTAGATAGATAGATAGATAGATAACCTACAACCATAGATAAACTTGATCACAGATGTTGTAAAAGGAACCCCTGCTAAGAGTGGAAAGTATATGTCAAAATATTTTTAAAATAGTTGCTCAATATATATTGAGTGTTGGGAAACCTTGAGGAAGAAAATCCCAGACTGCAGAGACTCTTTAAAGTTTGGGAGTTGTTCCTCATAAAATTCCTGTTTCTGCAAAGGAGGCAGCAACTTCTGCACAGAAAGCAAAAACAATATTAGAGAATTCCCCCCAAATGTCCATCCAACCTCTGTTTAGAGACGTACAAAGAACTGAAGATGACATCACCCAGTACCCCCGTCTGCAGCATCTCAAAAGCCCTTTGGTTGAGGCACTGCTCAGCTGAAACTGTAGTTTTTGAGGGGTCACATGTGGTCTTTAATGACCACAGACATGAATCCCAAAACTTACAAGATCATAAGTCTGGCTTACAGTCTTGTGTCTGCTGGACAGGATGTCAGCCTGTGGTTTTAATCAAAATACCAAAATAAACTTACATGTCTTCCTGCACAGAACAATTTCCCATAATTTCTTGGGACATGCGGATACCTTACCAAAACTGTGGGGATATGTCCATTCTCTCCCAAAGCAGGGAGCAAACTGAGGCCACTGGTCATCCTTGAAAATGAGGGTGAATAACTGCAAGATCTCCATCTTTCCTCCTCGCACAAGTCTGACCTCCCATCTCGTTTGTCTCAAGGAAATGCATAAATTGACATGAAAAGTGTTAGCGGGGAGAATCCCTTTTTTCTCCACCACACTGTTGACATTTTTATTTCCTGTATATATTTTGGCAAGCTGCCCCCATTGCACCACATTCAGGGTGCATGCCAACACAAGCGCCGTAATAAACCCCAAAACAAAACTGCAGCATGGCGCCGGAGCAGAAGGCAAGCGCTACTTGAGAAAACAGCTCTCTAAAATTGGCCACAGAACAGAAGAAAGGCTTTGGCCTTGAATCTCCAGGTGTACAATCAGACTGATAAGACAGTAAACTCATTGACAGGGACATACCGGAGCACGAAGGGGTACTTTGAAACTGCTGATACGACACCTTGAATGTAACATGAGAAACAAGGATAACGAGGGAAAGGCGTGATCAGTGCGTGATCACTCATACTGTAAATATGGGAAAGGGGAAATGTAACTTCTTAAGCAATCCTGATCCTATCCAATGGGATCCCAGGGGAGGGGAAACCTGTGATGGGGACAGGGGATAAAACATGAGGTACACAATAGTGGGGTGTGTCCTCCTCTTTGGGGAGCACCTGCTTCTGCAGAAACATACTTTTAAATAAACATTAATGTTTCAGCCGATCCTGTGCTAAATGGTTTTATGAGTCTCTTCAGCTATTTCTCACACTACTGCACCCCACAAAAACAGGCCTGCAGCATATGTTGCAAAATCCCACTGGTGTGTATCTGTGTCGGCCTTCTGTTTGGCGCTAAGTCCGGTCCGTAATTCTGGGTAGAAAAACCATAGAGTCTGGTATGATGTTGACTGGCTAGAGGCAGCAAGGGGTAGCGATTTGAGTCTGGGATGAGGTCACCTCTGGGAGAGCAGAGTTCAAATCCTACTCAGCCGTGTTACAGGCTGCTGAATGGAGTATTATGCAAAAGGGCACGTCTAGCTGGCTGGCCAGAATTCTGAAAGAAAAGTTATGTTTCATATGCCTGCGTTTTGTCTCTGCTCCCATTTGTTTATGTTCTAGACTGTGAGAAGAGAAATCCCGCTGAGAGAGGGCAAGGATTTCCTGGACCATACATCAGAGATGCTTGATGTTCCTCCAGATCTGCGGAAAATGCCCCAGATTCCAGTCTCACCCCTTACGGAGCCTGGCTAGGCCAAAGCATTAGGCACGACTCACAACACTTCTGGCGACGGCCCCACAAGGCGTGCTAATTGGCATTTCCTCGCTGGCAGCTGAAAAGGGCCATAACAAAGATCATGAAATTCCACTTAGGCATTAGGAAGACTTTCCCGATGGAAGGAGCTGCTTGACAGTGGAATACACACTGCTGAGGCAGGTAAGGATACTCCATCTTTGGAGGTCTTTAAACAGAGGCTGGATGGGCATCTTTCAGGAATGCTTTAATTGTACATTTCTGCATGGCAAAGGGGTTGGACTAGACGGCCTCTGGGATCCCCTTCCAGCTCTAAGAAGCTGCAATCCTCTCTGGGTGTCCCCAGAACAATCGGCTACAATTTGACCCAAACCTGTGAGATCTCACCTTGGTTTTAAGAGTTTGGCTTTGAAGAGGGTTATCATTTTAAAAAATTAATGGGTTTTTGGATTGCCCCATCCATTTCTGCTTCTCTTGGGTCACCTCCAATCCTAGCTTTCCAGAACAATTTGTAAAGACCCCGTTTCAGCCGGGGAAAACATACAGAAATGCACACCATCATTAAAGACAGTGAAGCCCACTGTCGTGTTTGTGTGGCCAAATTTCCATCCCATAAAAAGCAAAAAGCAATGCGATAACTGGTTATATTATATCCGTTCTTGGATGCCTTGCCCTTAGCTAATTGAAAAAGAATTCCCATTTGCTGGCAGTGTTTTAAAGGCAGAAAAACAGGCCAAGATGGGGAGGTGGGTGATCTAATTGACCGAAAACAGATACCACTTTTCAGTCCCATGTGAGTCATAAACCACAATCCTTAATTGTGACTTTTTGGCAAAGTAGTGGTAATATTTCACTTAGTGGTAAGTAGTGATAACATTTCAATTTGCTGACCTTCCTCACATTTTTATGCCGTCTTCAGGACTTCTAAGATCTGATGCAGAGAGTCATAAAAATTAAGCGGCACAGTAGAATGTCGCCCAGAGCTTGGCAACATTGCTTTTTTTTTTGCAACCACAACACCCAGAATCCCCAGCCTTTCCTTCCTTCCTTCGGTCCTTCCTTTCTTCCTTAATTACTCAGAGGAAATCCCCTCTTCAAAGAAATTCACACACACCCTTTTCTTTTTTCAGGTGACAAATACTTTTCTCCCTCCCCTTTCTAAGCAGAAGTATTAGAAAAGATTAGTGTTATCATTCAAGTTTTATTGCCAAGGCAGGACCGTCTGTGTTCACCGGGCTCAGGATAGGATGAGATCAGATATAAGATCTCAGCTGCTCCCTAGCATCCATCAGGGACCGCCACCCAAGCAACACTGGAAAAAGCCAAAGTTTAACTCGTTGTTTCCCCTTAACTTGTTAATTGTGTGTTTAGGAAGTAACCCACTGAGTCACAATGACCCATATACAGCCTTCTGGTTTGCGTGTGTCACGCAAGGGAAAATGGGTGGGGAAAGAGAAGGAAATAAGCAGACAATACCAGTTGTGTGTAAGCATAAAAGACAAGCACACTTAAACTGGGGGACTCCGGTCAAAGAGACACTGAGTGATTTTGAACAAGAAAACAGGGCGGAGGTGGGGAGCGAGATGGATTAAAGTTACAGATTGCAGATTGTAGATTATCAGTCATGGATCATGGAATACCAATTACACTCCTCTAGCTGCTCTTAGTTTAAGGTAAAAATAACAGGCTTTGTTTTTTAAGAAAAAAAAGAAAAACCATGGGATGGGGTTGCGATCCCTTCCACCTCTAAGATTCCACGATATTAAACAAACCATTGAAATTCTATATTTTGTTTCCCAAGCACGCTTTTCATAATGCATGGTTGGGCTCACAGTTTCTCGCCCAGGTGGGAACGGTCAAAGGTTTTGCGGCTACTCAAGGTCTTCTAAGATCTTGCGAGAACTCGAACTGTTGAAATGTTTTGACCTTTCGGCGATGTTTTGGTGGAATCCTATCTGCCTACAAAGCTGGGTGCAATCAGGTGGACATGCTGGACAGGAATCCATAAACAGGCACACCTACGTTGTAAAAACACACATCCACATCTCTTTGATGTGTTTATCTTCCTGTGTTCTGTGGCATTTGACTATTGCAATGACCCCAGATGCTGAAGAATGAAGACATCTGGCCACAAGCTTTCTGCATGGAGCCAGAAAATGCACTATAAATTACAGAGGCATATTTAAGGGGGAAAAAACCCCAGCTTTTCCATTGTAGAGGCTTTTATAGACTCGCTCCGGCCTCAGCTGGAAACGGGTTTGATTTTTTTCTTTCTTCAAGCAATATATGAAAGAGAGAGAGAGAGAGAGAGACCATAAACTGATCGCTGGATGCTGTATTAAACTTTGCAATTGCTCCATTAGTTGCTGATACAGAGATAGAATCCTCATTGTCCATCCCCGCTAAAAGCCCATGGCAAGATTTCTAAGTCTGTCGGGTTTCTAATCTCTTTAAATTACTCCATTCTCACCCAAGCTCTCCCTAGCAATCATTTTTAAGTCCTCAAAATCAACCCTGCAGCAACTGGAGTGAGGTGATGGAGAGCTTCTCAATGTGTATCAGTGCCCACTCATGGCAAATCAATCATTGCACTGGCTACCATTTCACAACAGACAAATAGAACCCTAGAGTTGGAAGAGACTCCAAGGGCCATCCAGTCCAACCCCATCCTACCATGTAGAAAGACCCAATCAAGCTCCCCCAGCATATAGCCATCCAGCTTCGGTTTAAAAACCTCCAAAGAAGGAGACTTCACCACACTCCAAGGCAGCAGTGCATTCCACAATCAAACTGCCCTCATCGTCAGGTTCTTCCTAATGTTTAGGTGGAATCTCTTTTCCTGGAGTTTGAAGCCATTGCTCCATGTCCTAGTTTCTGGAGCAGCAGAAAACAGGCTTGCTCCATCTTCTATATGACATTCCTTCAAATATTTAAGGAGCAACAGGATCTCCTGTTGCTCCTTAACCTTCTCTTCTCCAGCTAAACATCCTAAGCCGCTCCTCGTAGGGCTTCATAGTTTCCAGAGCTTTTGCCATTTTGGTTGCCCTTCTCTGGACTTTGATTCACACTAAGAACCCTTCTTATTTGCCCTGTTCACATTCCCTTGGTCACTTTGCCAGCTTCCCATTGGTAGGGTTTTGGACTACATGACCCTTCAGCATCCCTTCCAAGTCTTTACCTTGGAAAGGGGTGGGTTTCTAAAGAGTCACGGGATGATGATCTCTCAGGGGTTTTAAGCCCTCAAAAGCAGATGGCTTAGTTTGGCTGAGACAGTTAATCCTCTGGCGTCCCACTTTCTCGACTGTTTTTAAAATGTCCTGGTTTCTTCTCTCCTCCTCCCACTCTTTATCCTCATGTTACTTCGTTTGCTGCAAATTGAGTGCAAAATGCAAAAAGGAGTTTGCAGAAGGAAGAGAAGAGGAGGGAAGGAATCTGGGCCTTTCCAGGAAGCTCAGGCAAAAGGAAACTCTGCGGCCTCTCCTGGCTTGTCTCCTCTTCCTCAGACATAGCTTTTGCAGTCTTGACCACACTCGGATGTAGCTTGGCCACATGTATCCCAATTTTAATCTCAGAAATGTTGAGGGGGAGGCATGAGGTTGCGGAAACCACCGGCCTCTCAAGAAATGGCGCAGGCAGGCATTCCCGGCGCACCTGTCTGCGTCCCACAGCCCTGGCTGAATCTCCCTCCAGGACCCACTCCGACAGGGAAACGGGATGACGAATGAGCCGTAAAAGCGTGGGAAACCTTTGGGAGGATGCCTCTTCCTGAGCACATCTTTCATGGCCCACTCTGGAGCAGCGATGTGGGGAGAGAGCTTCACAGCCGCCACAGATGCGAGGGGCCCGACCGTTGTTAATAATACATGTTGTCATACGTATTTTGTACCATCTTACAGGGCAGCTTCAGGGCTGGTGGTTGTTCGAGTTGTTGTTTTTCCTGCATCTCCCAAACAATCAGGGAAGCTGGCCAGCTGCTGCGGGTAAAATAAAATATTTAGAAATAACCATTAATTCCAGCAGCCCACCCACGGCGTTCCCGACCGTAACTCACACATAAAACTTCAAAAACTTGTTCCCACTTGTTTCCACTTGCCCTTTGGCTCCCTTCTGCCGTGACGAACCATAAAAAGAGACCCATGAAGTTTGAAAAATTCATTTTGATTGGCATTGAGGCATGGAAAAAAAAAACCGGGCTCCATAAATAACCAGCCAGGCTCTAACGCATTTGGAAAGGGGAAAAGATCTGTGGCAAATTGGCTGCCGTGTTTTGACAAATCCCCCTCTAATGAGACAAGAAGAGAAAGTTATGGGTTTTCCCATTTTTTTGGGTTTTTTTCCAGAAAGGGTTTCTTGGAATCCCACGCAGAATTTTTTTATTAGCATTATTATGATTATTAATAGGGGAAATCAAATCAGATTCGCTTTCCAGGCAGAAAAAGGGGAGAGCCAAAAGGCATCAGAATCCATGCGAGGGCGAAACTTCAAAACACGGACTGAGGAGAAGCTGGCCAAGGAAAATCGAGAGATCTCTACCCACCTCCTGCTTCCCAGGATTGTGTTTGTACGGTCTGGATCAGGTTTGATTTGTAAAGCGCAGGGAAGTGGGGACTGGGAATGGAAGGGTGCTCTGTGCGTTCTCAGGAATGCGTCGTCCTACTCCACTGCCACTAATGGCATAGCCCATAAAGGTACTATCTAGCACAGGACTGGGCAACTACTGTTGTTAAATCTGTTTACTCATTATAGCAAGCAGTTTTGATGTGCTGGTTGTATGCGCAATGAACACACTGACAACTCCCAGGAACAAATTTACTCCCCCGTCCACTGCCAAAAAAATAAGGTTTCTTTCCTGATCTAGGAATAAGGTTTATTCCCCCTCCCAACAGGAGATGGCTCACAGACTGGGAATCCTAATTTAATCTGTCGAATCCAAATAAAATCCACCATAATTCCTGGATTTCTGTGTCCCTCGTGGACGGAGGACTTGGCAGGGAATTCGAGGGGGTTTCTTCTCACTCTCAGGACCTTGCTGTTGGTGGAGTTGGGCAGCAGAATGGAGAAAAACAAAAAGGCTGAACACTTTGCAGATTCAGAGTCCGTAATGATATCCAGATCTTTCTTTCTTTTTCCATTTTTTTTTCTTTTTGGTGGGTGGGGGCTGAAATCGTCAGCTGGTTTGCATTATCCGTAAGCCCCCTGCTCCCCATGGGGATGGGGGAAATGATGCGTCTGCTGAAGGCAAGGAGAGAAGGAAGCAGGGGCTCATTACGCAAGACTCCAAGCGGTGGTCCCCGTGGATGCCTTACAGGTTTTGTTCCCAAATTTTTTAACAACCCCCCTTTGCCTCCCCTCGAGGGTATCTCCTTTCCCAGTTTTAAAGTACCAGACAATTAAACTAAGTCTCTTCCCTAAGCCGGACAGCAGAACCGCTATAGATTTACGAGCTGGAGACTTGTTATGGAGGGGGAGACCTTTTTTTCAGCGTTGAATGTGATGATTATTAACACTCACCCACTCCCATTTCACACACACACAGAAAATCCCTGGGTAACCAGAGAGGTTGTGTATAAATTCACAGGCTGAAGATGGGAAACTCGATGCCTTGACAGAAGTCGCGCTCATCCTCGTCAAGCCATGGCGAATGCCAGATTGTCATGGAGCCAGACCAGCCCTTGGAAAAGTTACTTTGAGGTGAACGTGACTCCCAGCCGATCTCAGGAACTAGGCCCTGGGAACTGCAGTGAACGCTTATTATGGAACCCCGGGGACTATGGGAACGGTATTTCCTACGAGTCCTGGTTTGGGGGAAGGGAGCAAGGTAGGGGAAAAACGGGTCTAGTGTCTTTAGGGTGTTTAGGAAGATTGGATCAGGAAAGACGTTCCCTCAGTCTGTTCCCAGACACTTCTGAATGCTGCCGGGCGAAAGTGGGACTATCCAGAAAGGCCTTGGGAACGGCCTGCCCTCAAGACGACTTCAACTCACGGCCACTCAATGGATGAGGAACCTCCAGGTCACGCTATCCTCAACCGTCCCGCTCAAGTCTTGCAGATTCAGGGACGTGCCTTCCTTGATTGACTCCATCTTCTTTTCCTTCTGCCTTCTGCCTTCCCAAGCATTATTGTCTTTTCTAGGAAGTCAGGTCTCCTCATGATATGGCCAAGTATGACTCAAGCCTCCCTTGAGTCGCCTTGGCTTCTAGGGAGAGTTCAGGCTTGATCTGCTCTCGGACCCCTCCGTTTGTCTCTTTAGCAGTCCAGGGTATCCATAAAACTCTCCTCCAGCACCACATTTCAAAGGATCTGATTTTAGTTCTTACCGCCCTTCTCCACTGTCCACTGACAAGGCAATGGGAGATTCGATGTCTTAGACAATCCTAACGTTAGCATTCAATGATCTATCTTGACACTTCAGGATCGTGGTCGTGCTGGGAAAAGTGGAAAGGAGTAGGAAAAGAGAAAGACTCCAGGCAGATGGATTGCAAGACCTGAGTCGGGCCGTCAACAACTGGGTGACTGGTACGTCTCTCCTTCCTAGGGTCGCATAAGTCAAAGTTGGCACCAAATAACCGCAACAACAATCCCTCTGGAGAGATGTTAAGTATGGCTATTTTACTGACAAGGACTCTAAAACCCCTGTGCCTGGGGTCAGGGGGTTGCAACATATGAAAGTAAATATATATATATAGGATTTTGGGTCATGGAGCGATCAGAAGAGGAAGAGAAACTGGTGACTGGTGTTCCCTCATTCCCTTGCACATGGAAAAATACAGGAAGTGTGTGTAGGTGTGTGCATGTATGCGTGTGTGTATGTATGTGTGTGTGTGTGTATGTATATATATATATATATATGGAGAAGGGTGATAAGCTACCGAAGATTGAGTACTTTGTCTTCATTTTAAGCAAGTGTGGATGTCAATTCCCTCTGGTGGGGTCACACTGGAAGGCAGCCAGGGTGAATCTTGTTCTTCTAAATTATAGCAGGAGGCAAAACCAGATGCTTAAATAGAAAAGAGAGAGAGAGATAAATGAGGGAGAGCGAGGGGTCAACTTGTCTCCACTGGAGACATCCCTTCACCCCCTCCCCATTTCTTTCTCCACGAGAGAAATTCTCTCCTCTGCTCTATCGGGCGGAGATCTGGTTTCCTCCGAGCAATGGCGGGGAGTTTTTGTGGTCAACAGATTTGAGGTTGCTGTGGCGATGGTTCCATGCGGTCCCCTCTTCCGCCTTCCTCTCCCCTGCCTCCCCCCGGGATCCCATTGTCCGCAGGTCTTTCCGGAAGCCGTTCCCACGCTGGAGGAGGAAGCCGTGCTGGGGTTCTCCCTCGACCAGACGATGGGTTTTACGGCCCTTGGCGAGAGTACAGTCGTCTTTGCTCGGGCCTGGTGCGGGGTTTCAGTTACAGCCCTGGCTAAATGGGTTTCACGAGAGAAGGAACTAGGCGAGGGGAGGGAAGAAGAGAACAGGAGTAACACCAGGCCAAAAGCCTTGCATGGATTAAAACTGCATCAGCAGCACCAAATGACCTGTAAGAGCGTGCCCCCCAACTGTCCCAACGTGGCAGGGACAGTCTTGAGTAACCCTTTGTCTCCCTACTTTTTCAGCTGCTTTTAAAATGTCCTGGTGTCTCTCTCCTCTCCCGGGAGGTCTTGGAGGGAAAGGGGTCCCCTCACCTCAACCGTTGCCCACCCCTGGATTTAGGCATATATTTATTGCATCTTGAGCCACAAGGATGTCCAATAAGTCAGCAGTCAGACCAAATATGTGCAAAGGAGAGGAATGGATGGAGTAGATCTCTTTATTTGAGCAAAGCTCAGGAGACAAAGACCAAGTTGATTGTGAGATCTTGATTTTTGATTTGGGGAGAATCATCATCGGCAAGGACAACGCTGCTGCTTTGTCCACTGATTCCCGCTTGGGTCCCTGGCCCGTGGCGTTCAGTGTTCCGTTATTGGACGCTTATGGCTCAGGGCCTCCCCAAGCGACCGTTTCTTGGGCCGAAAGTTGGTGGAGGAGCCCCCGAAATCAGCCTCGTCAGAGACGAGGGCTTCACGCTTGTCCAAAATGACGTCGTTTTGAGTCACGTCACGTTTGTCCAGGGAAGCGTCAATACGTGTTTCGTCTTCATTCATAGAGCTGTGGAGAGGAGAGAGAAAGAAAGAGAAAAAGAAACAAAGAAAGTGTTATGTTTTTCTGCAGGGTAATATATGGATTAGTTTAAAGCAGAAGAGGGGAAAGTTTGGCCCCCAGATCCCACTTTTGTGTCCTGGAACCTAGCAATGCCTAGAAAAGTCTTCTCTCCAGGAATCTCTGGATCCTCCAACACAACTCTATGGTGCGCTTCTGATGGAAGAATTGCAATGGGGGGACCTAGAAATTCCTAGAAAGAACGTATTTTTTTCCATGGCAGGGGCAAATCAAGTAAGAATTTTCTTAATAAATAAAACAATCCACGAATAATCAAATCCGCGAATGCTGAACCCACGAAAGTCTACGGCCTGCTGTATTAGCTAAATATTATTTCTAGCTCACTGTGCCACTGAACTGGAGAGGACTTGTATATATTATAAACTTGATTTAAATTCTTTCTTTCCCCCAAGATTGGGACTCAAAGCAACTACCAACTTTAAACGACCACAATAGATTTAGAAACGAACAAAATGTTAAGAGTAAGAAAGTCTTTAATATTAATAAACCCTTTAAGGTTAACACCATTTTGAGCAGGAAATTGAATCACCTTTTGGGACCAAGGCAGGGTATAAATTTAATAAATCAGTCAATAAAGGGAGGGTCAAACTGATATAATTCTGCCTTGTTGATCCATTTGCAAGGCTGACTGTAAATCAAGAAGTGATACTACGCTTCCAAACCCGAATCCCATCCCCTCACCATTGTCCTCCAGGCAGAAGGGTACAGCTTATCCACAGAGCAAGCAGCAGCCCAAGGAGGGGTCTTTGGAACAAAATCATCATGACCAACCTGGATAGGAGAGAAAAAGAAGGTGGATTTGGGAACCCTCTTTGTGATTCTCCTGAGAACTTAGGCACGCCGGAACAATTGAGCCTCTCCTTTGGGGTGTGAAACATGAGTGCAGGAAAGTTTGTTCTTGGGGAGCCAGAGCAACAGAATCTTCCTTTGGCCATGCTGGGTGGGGGTATTCTGGGGGTCAGGATTTGCAAAAGTGCCTTTCCCGAGTATTGGTTGTTGGGCACCTCCCAAAGACTTTAGAAACCAATATTTGGGAAAGTTGTTTTTGCAGATCCTAACTGTCAGAGGTCAACTGGATGAAGACAGAAGGGAAGATCTTCTTGGTAGCTGCTCCTAAGTTGTCCGGAGATGACGAGCGAGCCCACAAATGGGTTTCGGTCTGAACTTTATAGGAGATCCTCAAGGTGCTGAACCTCTTTTGGCTGGATGAGAGGGTTTCAGCACCTGGGACAGTGCCTTTACATTCCCCATTAAAATCCAGTGCCTTTGAAATCTCCTTTAAAGTTGAGACTACACACTGGAGCATGTTGACCACAACCCCATGGATACAGAAACACCAGCTGCCCCTAAAGGGTAACAAAAAAATTATAGTCAGCCCTCCACATCGCAGGTTTCACTTTCATGGGTTCATTTGCTAGTTTCTCCAAACCCTGCCCCTCCACCTCAAGCACTTCTTTTCTGGGGGAACCTTCTTTCTCAGTGACTCCATCAGGCCATAAAGTCCTTTAAAAATGCATCTCTGGTCCCCCTTCTCCTCCTCCAGCCACTGCCTGGCCAGCTAAGGAAAGCTTGCAGGGGTTTACCACTCACCCCACTGTCTTAATTTTTTTCCTCATTTATTTTATTAAAATATTTATATCCTTCCATGGATCTCAGGGTTGCTTACAATAAAGCCTATGCAAAACCATAAATAATAACAATAATTGTAAAAGGTGAAAACCTATATTAAATCATGAATCAGTTTTAAAAACAGTCAATGTAAAGGCAATTTAAAAGGGCGGAAGCATAGTGCGTGCCCAGCTTGGGTAAAATCAGTTCAGCAGACTCTGGATCTGTGCTGTGGACTCAATAGGTGCTCAGTTGTCTCCTCCTTTTCTAATCATCCAAAAAGAACCCAGGAATTCTGGAGGGAGGGAGGGAGGGAGGGAGGGAGGAAGGAAGGAAGGAAGGAAGGAAGGAAGGAAGGAAAACATACCTCTTTTCAGTGATGGATCGGAGGTCAGAGATTCTTTGATCCTTAGAGATGCTTGTGGCAAGTATCTGCTCAGTTGCCCCGTGGCTTGGAGTCTGACTCTTGCGAGTGCCTTTATTCACCCTTCTGAGACTGAGGTGGAGCCACTGGGAGAAGATCATGGGGCACAGCAAGCAAATCATAGTTTGCCACGATGATTTGGTGAGGGGAGGGAAAGAGACCTCCATGCTTCATTAAAGAGACTGGTAGAGCTGCCCTTCAGGTTCCCCAAGACCTCCTGGAAGCCCCACAACCACCTTTGCACACTCCCCACTGTCCTAAAACAACGGCAGGAGTTTTGGTAGGCTGCACGTGGCCCCAGGCCACGTGTGGCCCACCAGAGAAACATTTTCTGCTCCTCCGGTGTGGTTTCAGGAGTCTTCCCAGGTTTCCAAAAGTAGCAATAAGGAACAGTTGAAATTCCTGGCATGCAGGGCTGGGGATTAGAAAGTCTATTACCAAGTTTGCATTCTACCTAAGCACCAAATGAAAGTATTGATTTCCTAAATTAACTTAGCTATGGATTTCTCTGTAGAATTAACCTATTTCCCACATCCATAAATTGCACAACGCACAAACTTCTGGCTTTATGAAGGACCCACCTCTGAATATATGAGTTTTTGGAGAGAGTGTGTGTGTGTGTGTTTTTACAACTTACTCAGTTTGTATACAAGGAAAAATCTTTCCAACCCTCAAATCAAGGGCGTTTCTTATAATAATGGAAACTCGCTAGTCTTAAAAGGGACGAGCTTTCCAGCCCCTCAGGTAGGGGTATAGAGCTCAGTCCCCAGACTGGTGCCTTCTGCACCCAAGAGGGACATACCAGTCAATGGGGCTTTGAATCTCAAAGTTTGGTGGAAGTATCAGTTAGCCAGAAAACCCCACATAATGAGTTCTAAAATGTTTTACATGCTCTACTAAGAAAAGCCCAAACAGAGGCCATAATTCAAAGAATCCTTCCCCAGTGCTAATAAAATTAGGGTCATTTGGTTCCTGGAAAGGTACAAGGTAACCTATCATGTCCAACCATTGTTCCATATGAAAAGGTTTAATTTCTTTCCTGTTTTTATGAGGCTGAGCCCCTGGCTTGTGCCCCCTTCCCCAGAGCCACCTCTCCCCCACTTTGTCCCCACCCGGGCTTCCTCTCCCACTCAGGAAATATCGCTCCAGGTTGGAGACAGATGACTGGGGCTTTTTAGACTATCAAGAGGAACCACTTCAGTCTGCAATGAGAACAGAGACTGGACAAAAGCACTCTTCCTGGGGCAGTCTAAATGCCCATCCAGTTTTGGGGGAACCAAAAGAGAAGCTGAGAGAATGGGACTTGCTCAAGTTCACCCCCTGGGTTTCTGTGGCCGAGACAGGATTCGAACCCTGGTCTCTTGGAGACCTGATCTTAGTCCATTGGGCTGATTCTCCATAAAATTACCTGACCCTAATGTACCTTATACAATACATGACTGGCCAGGGTGATATTTGATATATCAATCTGTTCGTGGTTTCACAGTCTCCCAGGAGGCACCGTGGATAATATGGAATCTGTCCTACAGGGAGCCTCTGCATTTTTCATGGATGTCATCGTTTCTCCAACTCTGCGCCACCGCCAACCTCAGGCGCGTCTTTCCCAGGGAACCTCCCCTCTCGGTGGCTCTGAGCCGGCCGGGCAGCCTTTAAAAACCCACCTTGCCGCCTCCTCTTCTTCCTCCTCTGCCTGGCTTGCTAAGGGTGGGCCACGGCCTGGTTTCTCAGCACCACAAACTGCCCCTCCAAGGAAGGAGATGGCAAGAGAGAGGAAGTTTTGGGCCACCATAACTCAGCCGCCTTCCCAGAAACACACACGCACACACATTTTGAAATGTGCGATTTTTCCACTTTTGCGGGGGTCCCAAACCTCTAACCCTAGGAGAGAGAGAGGGCTGGCTGTACTCCAAATAGGGTCCCTTTTTGGTACGCAGCCATAGACCTCTGTTTCTTGCCCTTATTTTCACAACAAACCCTTTCAGGCAAATCAGGCGGAGGAAAAAGGATGAGCCCACAGTCACCGAGTGAGTTTCGTGGCTGAAAGTTAAACCAGGGTCTCTCACCTTGTTGTCCAGCACTTTCACCACGGTGCCCGACTGCCAGCCTGCAGAGCCAAAACAGATAAATCTTTACAGCATGTGCTCAAAGGACAGCACACCCATTCCGCGCATCGGGGTGATAAATCACGTTGATCTGTACTGTACTGTATACTCATAATAAGTCATCTGAACAGAACAGTACATTTCTAATAAAGTAGATCATTATAGAACTGTTTTTCCTTGTCCTCTCAAAATGTCCCCTCCCTGCTCAGTTGGGAAGAAATATTTAACAATGCCGTATTTCCGTGATTGTGGTATCCTCTTTATTCTTGGTACACACACACAAATATCATTTTAAGGTAGAGGAAGAACAGGTTGAACAAAGGATTGAGTCAGTCTACACATTTGGAAAGAACAACGCGGCAGAGATGGAATTGTACAACTTCAGAAAGCAGGTTTCACAAGGATCACACACAAGGATCACATGAAAGCGGGGAAATGATACCCCCATGCCCCGCATGTAGAAAATTAGCACATCAGGGGAAGGGTGTGAATGTTTCTTTTTCTCACACTAGTTTTCCAACAAGAGAGGTTTTTCTTCAGTCCTGACACAAAGGAGCATTTGAAACATGGATCGGAGAGAAATCAGCTTGCGTTCTTACGTGGCACCATGCACCATGTGCTTTTTTGGAATGTGGCGGAGGGCCATAAAATTAGAAACAAAATTAAACTGCTCCAAATCTTAGAGGAACTGAAGAGGAGGCGTTTGAGTTGCTGCAGCTGATGAGGACTGGTAACTTTAAGGAACTTGAAAAAGGGACTCAGAGAGTCAGTGTGAACCCATTTTTCTACACTAACCCTCCCATTTTTAAATTTGCACAAGCCTGCAAGACGGCTGTGACCCGGATGCTGACATGCACCCTTCCCAGACCTTAGAGAAGTTCCTTTTTTGGTCTATAGCTCCCAGAATACTCCCTCAGCCATTCTAGGGTATTCTGGGGGCTGGAGGCCCCCAAAAGTAACTTTTCCAAGTGCTGGCCTGTTCCACACAGTCTGCCCCATTGCCACCAACTTTTCCCTTGTATTGGGGATCGCTCCCCTCCTTGAAAAAAAAAAGTGCTATACCTGAACTCTTCATTTTTCTGGATTATGTTAAATTTGTAAAGAAATAGTTTGAGACAAGTGAGGAAATGAATATTCTTATTGCCAAAAACAGGGGAGTCACTTTAAATAAACTTCTGGGATATTCCAAACAAAGCAGGGAAGGGAAGCACACTCACGTGTGTGTTTGCAAATCAGTGATTTTTTCCCCCATACCAACCAAAGAGCAAAAGCTTAATACATTTTTGTTTTGCTGAAGTCATGAATAAAATCAGACTTCTAAGGCAACGTCAGTCAAATTTTGCCTAAAAGTTCTGATTAGCCTAAATATCCATCTCTATGTAACTATAACTATATATGGTTATAGTTCAAGTTACATCTGTACATACAAACTGAGAAGCAAACCACAAACAGAATACATTGAATTCTATATTGAACAACTCATGAATAAAAACAGACTTATAATGCAAACGGGAGTGAAATTTTGCCTAAAAGTTCTGATGAGCTTAAATTTCCATATCTCTAATCCTATACAACTATAATGATAACTATATATGGTTATAGTTGTAGTTACAGTTATACATATAAAAGACTTCAGCAGGCAAGCCACAAACACAACATGTTGAACTCTATTGAACTACGTGTTTTAAGAATATTACTGCTCTCCGCAGGCAGCCACTTAGAAACAAAGAAACGGGGATCCTCCCCAAAAGAGAATGTGGGGGCGTTTGAAACAAAACGTTCAACATCGGGGGATAGGACGCCAGCCATCCTATTTACCTCCTCAGTGATTCATTTATATTACAAGACAATGTAAAACAATTCTGCATTTTCTCCCTGGAAGTCATGAATACTTCAAACTTACGGAAGAAAAGTAAATTTTCTTAAGGTTTCTGGAAATTGTTTATATTAGAGAGAGAGAGAGAGAAAGAGAGATTTTATATATCTATAGATTTATGTATAAATATAAGATTATATATATATATATATATATATATATATATATATATAATCTCTGTCAATATATATGTATATAGAAATATAGATGCATAATCTGTGAAAAAAAATTAACAAACCTTTATACATGCATAGAATGTTTTGTGTAATTGGCCAGAATCCTGTATGTTATTTGCATATGCATGAGCACCGGCTGTGCAGTGATTTCCACCCTAACTTCCGCAGTTTCCATTTACTGCAAAGCAGCTGCTGCAAGCAACAGGAGTCTGTTACCCTCTCACTCAGGAAGTAGCTGGCTGGTGTTTCCTCCCATGAGAAACCTCCAGTGCAACAGGCATAATTTCCTCTCACACACAGGAAATCAATTGTCCACGGGGTGGGTGGGAACATCGGTCAGGGGCTTCCCGATCCATAGGGGAACGGACCCCCATTGATCACAGGGACTGCTGCCCAGTAAGTGGGGATTGGGAGACTTTCACCATCCCTGTGCAGCCTCTATACTAGGGGCTACATAGAGATTGTGAATATCTAACAATCAAGAGTGTGTAACTTCATAACAGCCATAAAGGATTCCAGACATTATACAGTGATATCTACACGCTATGCATATAACACTATATACAAAGAAAGAGAGCATAACTTACCAAAACAAATAAAACATTTTTAACTAGGATTCACCAACTGGGTGGGAAAAAAGGCTAAACACATTCTAAAACCCAACAGATGGGTCTGAATTTGGTCCCACGGAAATCAAAGACCCTTTTATCATCCCGAGTGAAGTTCTCTCTCACTGATTTTAATGGAACTTGAGGAACAATTGACGTCCGCCAGCTTCTGCCCCACATTTTTAAACTTGCATGCAAAGATTTTATACAATTGTTACAGAGAACAGTTGAAAATTAGCAGCAGCTTCTTGACACTGGGATTTTTTTTTTAAAAAAATGGTGAATAAGAGCATAGACCTTGGACGTATTTTAAAAACTGTCGCTTTAGATTTATTACTTGCCCACCATGACTAAATTAGATTCCATTTCTTTCCCCCCAAATTTCCACCAACGTTGTCGACAATCTGACATCTTCTTGGGTAGGTTTCCTGAAAAAGATAAAACAAAATTTAAATTGGTAAACAGGTCTAGTTCTAGCAAAGCAGAATGGCAAAGTGTAAACTAGGAAGGAAACGATGCACAGCTTAATGCAAGCCAGGTTATCCTATCAGGAACAGTTTTACCCCCAAAAGAAAGAACAATTGAACAAAATTTTAAGTTTTTCATTTTCCTCCCATTCGTATCAGTGACACCTCGTGGCAGGAAAAATAACAGCAGAGGAGGAATGAAGAATGGTGTTTTTTAAAAAATAATATAGTGCTTTTTACCAAATACGGAGAAACAGAACAAGAAAAAGCGAGGAATGTAGAGACACACAAGAATCTCTCTCTCTCTCATTCTCTTTTGTAAAAAGGAAATGAAAAAGACATCAGAGCAAGCTGCCTTATCTGAAATCAAACGGTCAGCTGTTATTAATGATGAGGATGCTTTCCGTCCCTATGGAGGGAGAAGCAAAAACACATTTCAGCCATCCTCCATCTCTCCCTCCCATGTCAGAAAAAATATCTGGGGAGTACTAATTCCTCCCCCAGGGAGAGACAGAATTTGGGGAAACCCCCCAATGCAATCAGGGAGGGAAGAATATTAAAATGTTTTTCCAACTTTCTCCTGGTATTTAAACATCTCAAAGTGTTGTGGAAGAACGGGACAGTTTGCACCCTTGTGGAACTCCTTTCTTTAAAAATCTTCAGTTCTCAAAAGCCCGTTGGACTAAAGAAGTCCTTGCCTGCCCATGGAACAACAGCAAAGATAGGGGATGTTGTAGCCTCCCCGAGGAAGGGAATTCCAGAGCCGGCGCAGGCACGGTGAAGGCCCAAATTAATTTATGTTCTCTGACTTCCTGCCTCTAACCTGATTAATCCAGCCATCATTGCAATTCAGGGTCTTTTATTTCCGGCTCTGCTTCAGCGCTGCCTTGATCCGGGAGTTCCAGCTGCTCAGTGGCATCTGGTTCAACTGAGGCTTGTGCCTGTTCTGGAGCTTGTGGGTATCGGGAAGCTTCTGTCTCATCTGAAAGTTCCAGGTGAGCAGGAACTTCGGGCTGGTCTGGAGGTTTTGGCTGGCTAGGAATGTCCAGCTGGTCTGAAGGTTCCTGTTCTGCCGAGGACTCAGCTATGACCGCTTCCACCGATGGTTTGTGCTCAACTTCCTGCTCCTGTTCAGGAGCTTCGACGACTTCTGGTTCACGAGGGATCAGTAATACCCCCTGTTCAAACGAATCCAACCTCAGCTCCATCACGTTGTGAATTAGGGCTGGTAAAAAATAGTTGAATACACAATTACAGTTACAAATGTGTAACCTAGAGTTACGTATTCAGAATTGATTCACATTTGTCAACAGTGTAGGGAGTACGCAGGGATCATAAAAGTCTCCCAATCTTGACTTACCTGGCAGCAGCCACTGTGAGCGACGGAGCTCTGTGCTCCTGTTAGTTGGGATGGAGTTTCCACCCCTCTCCCACCAGCACTCTCCAGTGTGAGGAGGAATCGTGATAGAGACCCTGCTCCTGATTGTTGTGCCGGAGATCGCTCAGGATAGAGCAAGTTGAAACATTAGTCTGCTGCATCAATTGGCAGGAGAACAGATTCCCATTGCTCACAGAAGCTGCTACCCAGAACTGGGAGGGTCAGATAAACTTATCTTGTAGGAGGGACAGTGTCGCTGCTCTAAGTCCCAGAAAGAACTGGAACGGCAGCCAACTCCAGCTCAGAACACCTTCCCATGAGGTTTCTTCTGTCCCAGTCCTGTTCCTTTGGCCCCAGAAAACATCCTCCCCTCTGAGATAGCAGGACTTTCACTTACTGTCAGCCATTATTCTGCCAAGAACTTTCTTCTCCATGGTGTCTTCAACTTTCTCCATCATCCAGGGGAAGAAGCCTGTCTCGACGTCTGTGTGGTGCAAGAAGGAGCAAGCCGGCTGTTAGCAGCGGTAGCACTGACGTTATTAATCCCAACTTGGCACATTGGTGGCTTATTTATTTATTAAATGGCACCCTCCAGGTGCCAGGCACGGGTGCAGAAGCACTATAAAAACAGGGAGATGGCATTCCGATCCAGACTTAAGGCAACCCTGCATTAAAATACTGCAGAGCCTCCAAGAATCTTACATTCTGGAGGAAAAGGTGGGGTATAAAATCTGACAAATATTAAATAGTCTTTACTGCTTAAACCACCATAAAGAAGGAGCCAATCTTTCCTGTCTTCAGGAGGGAGATTCACCATCCAGGTGCGGCCACTAGAAAGGCACCAGCCTGGCCTGTCTCAACGTACTGAAATAAGGTATTGCTCTTAGGAGTTGCTAAGACCAGTGAGGCCAATGGTTGGGCGTGATGGGAGTTTCAATTAATGGGAAATGGAGTGCTCTCCCTAGTCTTTGTGGAAGTGGGACCTCAGATAAATGGAATACCGGGCAAAGGAAACATCTTTCATTCCTATCACCTGAGCAAAAAATCCACATGCTTTTCCCCCTACATAGAGTACATCTTATACCATGGTAAAAGGATTTCTTTTTCCTTGCAGGGATAAACTTTATGCAGATTCAGCATCCCTAGAAGACAATGATGGGACTGCAACCTTTAAACCTGACACCCACGGACAGAAAGCCAACCGCCCCCTTCGCACACCTCTTTCCACGGGGTCGTAGAAGTATCCGCTGTCTCGGAGGCTCCCAAAGACGGAAGGAATCAGGTCTGACAGGTACCGCTGGGCAAAGGCCCGGGCAGCAATCTTTTCTGAGGTTTCCTTCTCCTTTTGCAGGACTTGCAATTGCTGCTTCTTGCGGCGTGCCTGTGCAAAAGAGAGAGAGAGAGAGAGAGAAAGAAGTGTTGGTTGTGGTCTGGCTTAGATTGTCTGTTTAGTTAAAGTCTTCCCGCCCTGGGCAAGGAGCCTCTCTGATTTCTTTTGGCCACCAAAAGCAAATGAAAACCCGCCACTCTGCCCCACAGCATTCTGTTTCGCACACAGCGGCAGCTTTCAAAGACCACACTCCTGTTGTGAAAGCAAGGCCGCTGGCTCTCCTCTCTAATGTTCTCAGGGCCTGTGATTTTAATGCCTGGGCTGGAGGGAAGGTTAGCTTCCCCTTCCTTGCCATGCCGCCCCAATGCCATCCTTTTGCCAAGGAGCACTTTACAGTTTGTTGCCCTGTAATCCTCGTAGTGTCTTGTTCTTTGATGCCATGCAAAACGCCCTGTAATACCTGTAGTGCTTTGCTGACTGATGCTGTGTCAAAGTGGCTGGAAGGGGATGATGGGAACTGAATGAGAGAACAGTTTTTTGGGAACAAGGGTGTGTTGTGCTAACCAACTTTGATAGGGAGGAGAACAAAGGTGAACTCAAAATCTGGACATTGGCAGATAGAAAACCAGTCTGGGAAAAGGAGCTGTTTTAATTAGCAGGCAAAGAGAGGCCTTGTGCGTACACGTTTGTCATGTTTTTGTTTATAGGACATGGGATTCACAGTGTCCTATAAGCAAAAACATTACAAATGTTTGGCCATTGCCATTGCCAAGACTCTAAAGTTCCTGAATAAAGCTTTGTTAACGTCTAAGCCGGATCTCTGGGACTGGGGTTTTCCTGTACATGACAGGGCACAGACCCCAGGTTAAGAGTCACTGTTCTAAAGTCTCCAATGGCTTTTATGGTCTCGCCTCCGGCCCCCCAGCTCCCCACCGGCCCATTCATCTCTCTACTTTTTCTTCTCTGTGCCGCCTCTCTTGCTCTTCCAGGCGCTGGACTTCCGCGAGTTCGGCGCAACGCAGCTCCAGGTAGGCGTACTGATGCGCCCGCATGTTGGCCAGCTCCTCCTCTTCCATGACCTCCAGCAGGGCTTGCTCAATGGTTTTGCCCACCAAGACTTCCAGCATGGGGCGGACTTCGATGTCAAAGTCAAAAAGCTGTGGGGTTGGCGGGGGGGGGGACAAGAATCAGAAAATGTGAAGCTGAGTCAGAATTTCTCCTAAAAAAGTCTTGTACAATTCATGCTTTGGTGAAGTTTTGCCACATTCTAGTAGAGCCAGTGTGATGCACAAGTGTGATCACCGGACTAGGACTCTGGAGACCAGAGTTCAAATCCCTGCTTGGCCCCCGGGGTGACCTTGGGCAAGTCACACTCTCTCAGCCTCAGAGGACATCACAGGCAAACCTCCTCTGAAGAAATTTGGTGAAGAAAACCCTGTTAAAGGTTCATGTCCGCGTGACCATAAGTCATACATGACTTGAAGACACACGGCAACACCACAAAGCCACTCTGGGTGCAGTTTGGGAGAAAAGCGGCATATAAACCCAACAAACAAATAAGAAATACCTCTCCTTCCCATATCTGTGTGGCCACATCTCTGCCAGTCTTTGCAGGAACGAACAGCGGCGTGGCCGGCCTATCTAGGAATGCGTCCGTCTGACATTCGACGTCCACCTCAATGATGCGATCGGCAAGTTCTTCCAGGTACAATTCTGAAACGCAACCCAGGACATTCCGACTCTCTCTGGGCTCCCATGTTTAAATCATCGACGCAATTACATTACATCATCAACGGCAGGGTTCAGGAACAATGAAAAGAACACCCCACGTGTCCAGAAGACTGAGAAGTCTGGGAAAGTTACTCTTTGGAGCAAAGACACCCAGAAATGCCTCCAGAAAGCATTGGGTGTTTCAGAAAGTTTCCCCCAGAATCTGGAAATGCTACATTTTTTTAACTACAGCTCCCAGAATCCCCCAGTAAGTGTGACGCCAGTGTCTGTCTGCAGATGCTTACATAGGAATGTGTGTGTTCTTGTTGTACACAGTGCAATTTTTGTCATATTTAAGTTTTATTTTCTTTGGTTTTGACTCTGTGCTGGAGAAGAGGAGAACCCGAGACCTCTAGGAGCCAAATATGGTCCACCGGCAGCCCAGATAAGCCATCACACCGATATTTTCAAGTTTCCCAGCTTTGTAACGGCTTCTCTGTGCATTCTAAAAGGTTCAGTGATTCTCCTAAGTCATAGAGGTAGAACCTTTTTAGTAAAATACGTCTGATATTTTGTGTCCCAACCCTTATGCCTTTGGCTGTGTCCACCAGCAGAATACGGTTCTTGAAGGTTTCTCTAAAATTGGATCTGGCCCTCAGAACAACAGAAGATTTCCTACCCTTTGTATAGGGTCTGCCTAGAAGCAGAAGAAAGCGAGCCACTTCTGGATTCAACCTGATATATCTTCTGGTTATTCAACATCCTCTAAGGCTGGGTGGGCAAAGTGTTGCCCCATGCAGCCCTCGGCACCCTTTCCGTGGCCTGCAGGGGTCAAAAACTATCCCCAAATACACTCTAAAGGGGTGTGGGGATTTCTGGGGCAAAAAAATATTTTTTTTTGTGAGGGTGCAGCTCTCCCAAGTCTCACGGAGGGGCTAATGCAGCCTCGCAGCCTTTGACAATTGCCCACCCTGCTATCAGGTCTTCTTTGAAGGCTGCTGACCTGTTTGCACATCGACATGTCGCCGGCCCTCCACGGGCTCGGGCGTCCGCGTCCGGAGCTGCTCTTTGACTCTCTTCCTGGCCAGAGCTTTCCGGTGGGCTTCTCGTCGCCGTTGTAGCTCGAGGGGGTCGGGATCACCAGTCTGGAAAGAAAGGAAGGAAGCGGGAGGGAATGCAAAACTTTATTATCCTTAAATCTGAGCGGAAAAATCTATAGGACAATACCCTTCAGTACAGAGGGTACCAGATATTAAACTGATAAGAACAGACATTCAGAGTCTCCCCAGGGAAAGGGAGAGCCTGAGATTGCCCACCAGAAACCTGGAACCCTGCTCCTTGTGCAAAATCCACTCAAATCATTGCAGTCGGGCATGGGAAGAGAGAAGGGAGGTTTGGGATTAACAGCTGGCTCAGTTGCAAAACATGAGCCATTTTTTTTTTAGGTACCCTGCACCTCACTTTAGTATCTTTCTTAATAGCAGCTGGATTATAATAAAAGGAAACACTTTCAGATTGGCCGTGACAGAATCACAGAAATGTAGAGTTGGAAGAGACCACAGAGGCCATCCAGTCCAACCCCCTGAGCTTGCCTTCTTCTTATCAATAACAGAAACCAACTGGAGATTTTTTAAAAAGAAGACTTTACTTTGAAAGCAAAAAGCATCCCAAAGTGGTGATTCAATACAAATTGAAGGGAATAAACGGGACAGTATTTTTTTTTTTAAGCTGGAAGATTTTGCAGTTCTTTCCCCTCTCTCTTTGTCAGTGAATGTGCTTTTCAGGACTTTGAAATTAACTTGGCAAAATCAAACTGTTGTGGGGAAGGAAATGCTCTCCTTCAAAGCAAAAAAAGAAGAAGATTGGAGTGAGTCCACAGGTGTATTTACTGATGAGAACAGTGGATTTTTTTATGGTGCAACATTACCATCTAGTGGACCAGGAGAAGAACTACAGAAATGTAGAAAACCTTGAAAGACTGGGTTTTTTCTTTTTCAATCCTGTAAGTGCTGGATATTTATTTTGGATTAAAAAAGGCTTGTTTTTCCCCCTTTTTCTCCTGCCTTTAACTAGACCAAAGGAGAAAGCTATGGATGGAAGGAGGGGATCTGTGGATTTAGCCTTAGAAAGGGAACTCTCTCAGGTCCTTATCACTCTACATTGTTATAGTGCTATTATTCCACTTTAAGGGTGGTGACATCATTCTGTGAATCCTGGGATTTGTAGTTTGGGGAGACCCTGGAGCTCTCTGGATGAGAATTCTCAATGCCACCCCCCAAACTGCAAATCCCAGGCTTCCATGCAGTTAAAGTGAATAATAGAGCTAGACTTGGCCCTCAGCCTCCGAGGAAAGCAAATGCAAACTGCTTCGGAACAAAGCTTTTCCAAGAAAACCCTATGATAGGTTGACCTTAAGGTCTCCATAAGTCAGAAACTAGTTGAGGCCATGCAGCAAGTATATATAAAGCAAATTTAATGTGTAGAATAACTTAAAATCTTACAATAGATCCTAAAGAAAAGAGTGTACTTAAAGGGATAAAAATTATATTTTACTTTAACAGGACAAAACATTTCTGGTATAGGAAACCATTTAGGAATTTATCATGGTTTCCCCATGCTTGATATTAACGGCTGAGAACTGATGAAACTTCACAGGGAGGATGAGGGTAAGGTGGGGTGGAAAGGATATTCCAAAAGATTTGGGAAATGGCCAAAATATTGGTTTTTCGACTGTCAAGGAAATCATATTCAGCTTGTGGTCTATGGAGACTCCTAGATCCCTTTCAAGATCCCAGGGGAAGCTATTGAGAAGATAGCCCCCTCCCTAAACTGCAAAACCCAGGATTCCATAGGATGTTGAAAGTGGAATAATAGCGCTATAACAGTCTGGTGCGGAAATGGTCTCAGATGGAACGTAACCATTGAGTGCTTTATATTAATCCCGCTTCCTACATTGAGGCCAGTAGTCCGATTGCTTTACGTTGCCTCCTGCAAATTTACACCCATTCATCCAAAGCACCCAAGTTTTCAGCACAGATGTTTCACAAGAGGAACCACCAGGCTTTCTGGGAGGACGATCAACCCACCCAAGGCAAGATGTGAAGGGCGTACGTGTTCCCTCGGACGACTCTCCTCTCATACATGAGGTTGGCATAGCGGATCGGTTCCTCCTCCCTGCGTGACACACAAAATTCAGGTTTGGATGAGGATGCAAGAGGAGGGAAATAGGATCAAATAATGCATTTAGGCTGGATCATTACACAGGCCCCACGTTGGCAAAAATTATTATTATTGTTGTCATTTATTTATATAGTGCCGTCCATGTATGTGGTACTTTACCAGTAGCCAAAAACAATGGGTCCTGCCAAAGGCTTGCGATCTAAAATATACGTATATGCACACAAACATGAAGGGCAGGAAGGAAGAATAAAACCACAGCATATCATTCCAAAGCAAATTATCCAGATAAAATACAATATAATATAAAGCAAACTGACAAGTGCGTGTAATGAAAACGATGCAATACTAAACTAAAATTCCAAAAGCTTTTGAAAATGAAGAGGTTTTAAATTGAGAAGGGGGGGTATGCATGCCAGCCACGCTGGCTTAAGGGATGATGGGATCTGCAATCCCCCCTTTAAAACAAAAGAAGAAGTTTCTAGTTCTACAGGTTTGGACTGTTGTGCCGGGGGGGTTAAAGTACTCACTGCGGCTCATTGGGGTCCAAAGCGGTCCGGTACTTGCGCCGGACGGGCAGGGCCCGGGGCCGGCTATAGTAGGAGTAGATGGCCGAGGATCCTGCGGCGGCATCCTCCTGGGAGAGGACCACCGAAGCGGAGGCCATGCCAGACCTGAGTTGCCTGCGAGTCGGCCAGAGAGGCCTCGGTGGCTCAGCTTGGCAGCCGTAGCCGGGCAGAACAATCCCCCTTGGCGACCGTTGCTGTGCAACGCAGAGCGGGTTCCCAGGCAACCGTCACCACGGTAAACGGATCCTGGGGCCTACTTGGTTTTCCGGTTGGGCGCAGCCTGCCTTTGCTTACCTGCGAGCCGAGGGGCCTCAGTGCACCTGCCAGGCTTGCCGATGCCAAATCCTGAATGTGAAAACCTGTGGCTGTATAATTATGTGGTGGTTGGTTGGTTTTTAATTTGTGGGAGAGGCCGATCCGGATGGATTAAACAATGAGTGTTTGCGAGCCCTGTTGTCACGGGTAGCATAGCAGCCGGGGGACACGTCGACCGCTCTTGGAGACAAAGCCAGAAGGAAATCACCTTTAAAAAGGAACTAGGGACTTGATTTCATTTAATTAGTAGCTATTTATTATCTGTTGTACTTAGCAGGAAACACTGACTTTTGAGGGGGCGGCCAATGGGTGTGCCCCCCAGGGCTTCAGGGTCCCTCGGGGGTTAAGAAAACTGCCCCCAATTTCCCTCTCGTGGGGCCTTTTTGCCACCTTTGGGTGGGACCCTGGTCTTTTGTAAACCTGGAAATGACTTCTAGCCATTTTCTGTTTTGAAAAAAAAAGGCCTCTTCTAGACCTAAAAATGTGGTGGGCCTATGAACGTGGTGAGGAGACCCCCACGGCCCCTGCCCATAACACTGGGGAGGTCAGGGCACCCTTTTGGGGCGCAACCTCAGCCTACGTGAATCTGAGGTTGCGCGAAGCCTTGTGTCCATTATCATCCAGGGATGCAATGGGCACACACACATTGCGTCCATCAAAGAGAATGGGAAGCCAGCGTTCATTGTTTTATGCGTGGGTTCTGCTATGGAAACCTCACCTATACGGGGTGTGTGCTGTATTTGGGGCAAAAAATATGAGTTTTTTCTCAATAGGGGCTGTGATTGGGTGTCTTCCCCCTTCCAATAATCTCCTAGGGAGCTTACGCAGCCCCCTTAGCTTCCCAGAGTTAAAGCAAATCTGTCACCTTCCGTCTGCTCTTGGGCTGCAGCTCCCATCATCCACCCATCCAAGATGCTTTAGCGGTGGATTCTTGCACAGGCAGATGGGTTGGAAGAGACGATCCATGGAAACTCTACAGTTCCATGATTCCATGATCCCTTACCGTTGGCCATGTTGGGCTGGGGATGATGGGAGCTGAAGTCCAACCAAAATCCGAGAGCCCTGTGTTCCTCCACCCCATCTGGAAGGAAAACATTGAAATGTTTTTGGAGTTTCATTCTGCCAGCAATCCTTCCCTGACCTCCAAAATCAATTTTCCATCTTGGGAGAACAATCACCTGCATTGCCTCTTGCAATACATCTGCCTTCCTCTCTTTAAAAATCAGAATCGTTCACCTAAGAGAAATCTTCACCCAGCCAGTGCGGTGACAAATACAGCTGCCTTCTGGCTGTACTTTTCTATCATGGAGGAAAGGGCATATCTGTGCGCACACACGCACATAAACACGTTGGTGGCAGAGAATGAGAAAAAGGATGAAATCGTTGCAAAGGGACTGGATGAGCAGTGCGGTTAGATTTCAGCAAAAACGGTGCCCTAAATATCATCGCCCTCCGATGCGCCATCCGTCCTCCAAACATTTCCTGGACCGGATGCTGCTGGTGGCGCACTGAGAGCATCTCTCTCATGACAAACGCACAGCTCTGAACACCTCCCACCGCTCCCCTCCTTCCCTCACGGCCGCCTCCCTTTTCCCCCCGGCACACAAAAGAAGAGCAATTAAACAGCTTTTAAGTGGATCGAAGCTTTGGTGGGCTTTGTGCATCACAGAGGAGGAGGAGAGCAGAAACACTGGACGAAACGTATCTCTGAGGCAACGCTGGAAGCAAAACGATGCGCCACGAAGAATAACCAGACGTCAGTTCATCCAGAACGTGGGGAGAGACAAGGTGTATGGTTGTGTCTGGAGAGATATTCAGATGGAGGCTAGGTTGCACACGGCATCAACCGGAGCCCAGCTTTGACAGATTAAGGAACCCAGGATGGAAATCGAATCCGACTGTGCTGCTGGAATTTAGCTGCAACCCACCCAGGAGAGCCCCACAGATGTGGTGAGTCGCAAGGCGTTAACAGCGACACGTTCTGGGAAGAGCAGCATGGCCGTGTGTCATCTGCGTGCGGTCTGGGGTTGTGTTGTTTCAGCATAAAGCTGACAGGACAGAGTGGGATTAAGACATGCCACTATTGTGGGAACGTTTCCCTTGTCTGGGCAGGTATATGCTGGAGGCAGATGAGAATTTCTAGGTGATGTGGGATTTTAGGATGCGCACTAGAATGGCAGAAGGTGTACACCGAAGGCGGAAGGCAGCACAGTGGCAGTTCTCGGGCCTAACTGCGGCATGATGCTCCAGTAACTCACTGTTATAAATTAAATCAGTTCCGCTGTTGTGCTGGGAGAAGCATCGAAAGGGGGAAATCTTGCTCCATCAAGGCTCCATTGTGTGGAGAAAGAGAGTGAGGCCATGTTTGTGCAATGATACCACCGTGGTGGCATTAGATGCTGCCCATTCAAGCTTCATCCTCACCGTGGAGTCAAGCCCCTACGCTCAGCATTGTCGAAAGAGCTGCTGGATCTCAGGGCCCTGAGCCCCGAGTGTTGTGAGTCACCTTTGGGGAGGAGGGAAGGGTACAAATTCTCCGGTATTGGAGGGCTCAGTTCTAGGCGAGAGGAAGGGACTGTATACAAAGCTGCAGCACAGCTAGGAGAGCAGCTGCTTGCTACAGTTTGCAAGGATTAATTTATTGACTGCAGGAACATAAATTTATTGGTTGCTACAACTTGCATAGTCTCTCCAGTAAATATATAGACCCTGTAACTCCATGGAACAGTTAGCTTCCTCGTTAGCTCTAGCGCCAGGACTCACCCTCCAATCTGCTCAGCATCCACTTTCTGGCTAGAAGCATGGACCCCTGGTGGAGGATGATGTTCTCATGAAAGTCTGTGAAGGCTTGAAGAAATGTTATGAGCTTTTACAGTTAAAAAGGAGAAGGGAGGGAAGGAAGCAAAGCAGGAAGGACGGAAGATGAACAACTTTAAATAAACATTTGATCTACGTTAGAGTTTTAAATTTTGTCCATTTGTCTCCACCAGTGTCAGATGCCAGTTCAGGATTTAAACCCAGCTTTAAAGAAGCTCTTCAAGGTCCTGAACCTTATTCCTAAATAGATTCAGCACTTTGGACAGTTCCTTCCAAGCTAGCCAAAACCTGACGCGGATTCCTATTCTGCCCACAGTAGGTGCCCCAGAAGCCAGGAGCGGGTCTCCATTTGAACACGTGGCTCTTCCTTTGCAAATGCCTTGGCTCCTTCCCACGTTTTCAGCTTTGGTCTCAAATCACGCCAAGCCTTTCCAAACACAGTGGTCTCAGTTAACATCCCCTTAGCATAGCAAAAATAGTCGCACCCAAAGATACGTTACAGAAGGACTGTGCAATCCCAGTGCAAAAGAGCGACACTGCACAACACATGTCATCATTTCACACAATGCACAATGACTTTCAAAACCAGGGTTCAGATGCTTGCTCGGCCATGGGAACCCACGGTGAGAGCTTGGGCAAGTCACACTCTCTCAGCCTCAGCCTCCAGTGCCTAACTGATAAGGCAGCCCTGGGTATGTTGTATATTGTGGGCCACTTTGAGCCCACTTGGGAGACAAGGCGGGATATAAATGAGACAAACAAATAAATAATAATGTGATGGTGTCTTCTGTGGCAGACCAAGCTCAACGACAACGTAAGCTTTTTCGGGCTGAGCCAATCAGTTCCTTACACACGGCACAATGGGGACGACCGAAGCCACCCTGCGGATGGAAAACGTGGACGTGAAGGAAGAGTGGCAGGACGAGGATTTTCCCAGGTTGGCACTTCTCTCATTGAGGGGGAACGGGATTGAAGCGATTCATTTGTAACGCAGCCTTCCTCTTTTCCTGCTGCCTTCTACCTTACCAAGCATCACTGTCTTTTCTGGGAGTTATGTCTTCTCCTGATACAGTCAAAGTATGACAGCCTTATTAGGTTCCTCGCTGCAGATGTGGATTTTATAGACAAGAGTCCTCAGCTAATGATCTAGCAGAGAGGAAGAAGGGAGACGGTTTTGGTCGGGTGGATCCATCTGCTCCGGCGCCTTTTGCTCCGGCAGCTGGGGAAACACAGAGAGCCCATTGTCCTGGGAACACAGGGGCTGTGTAGTCCTCTGGAGGATGGCTTGCGATGGCTGAGAAGGGAGTCCTTTTGTGCGGTTGACACAGCCAATAGCACTCCCAGGCCACTCTGGAGTCACACCAGTTTTGTCCTTTTTAATTTTAATGCATGACATTTCTCGAGAAGTTTGCTGTTATTTTCAAAGGCCCAACGCACTGAATTTTGCAATTAAATTTTCCCAAATAAGCAAACACCTGTACAATGGTACAGACAATCTGTCAGAAGTGGACCATGGTGTCACACTGGAAGATCTAGAGGTTCCTAGAGAAAAAAACTTCTCTAGGCATTGCTAGTGTTTTGCTGTCGGGTCATGTAGATTTCTGAGGTGTGTGTTTTTGTGTGTCTGAAGAAAGGCTGTCCGTTTCGGTCTCTGCTCCCCCATGGTAGCTAAAAGAATTAAACAACGGATTTCCCGTCAACCAAGACTGAATCTGCCTCCTTAAAATTAAGGACTCCTTGGAGTAAATAAGCTGTGATTAAACTGGCAAGATGCTCCTGGGGCCTCAAGATTATGTAATAAGTGAAAAGAAGGTTTTCCTTAAAAGAAAAAAAAAAGAATTAAAGCAAAGCAGAAAATAGAGACAACTGTGTGTCCTGTCATCGGTCTCCCAGACAGGAGATTTGGGGATATTAATTATTAGCAGATAAGAATCCGTCCAGATACAAAAGGCCCCATTGTACAAAGGAAGCGAGCAGCTGTCTGAGCCTGCCAAAGGAGGAAGAAATTAAGCATTTCCCAAAGCTGGGAGATATTCCATTTCCCCTCTTTACAGCTGCAGAGGGAGGTGAGGGAGGTCTTATTGGAAGAGATGCCTTTAAGCTCTCAGGAGCCTTAGGAAGAAAGAACGGATGATTCCGCCTTCCTGGGGGAAAATTGAAGTCTTCTTTCTGTCTCCGAGTTTATCCCAGCAGCTGCTCGGTAGACTTTGGCCCTGCTGGGATGTTATCTCGGTCCCTGCTGGCGACTGGGGAGTGATGCTCAGAGGGTGGGATGCAGGGAGCATGCTCAGTGACACTCCCACCGGCAAGGGGAGAAGGAGAGCGGAAAAGCCATCATATGATCGGCCTCCTCTAAAATGGTGCCACACAAGGAGCTGGATTGATTTAGAAAACTCCAGAGGAAGGGACAGGGAAGAAGGTGGCTGTTTAAAGAAGCAAGAAAAGAGAGTTTTATAATATGCTCTCGTATACATAGGGGAAAAAATAAAAAATGGAGAATGTTGAGGATTCTCAGACCAGGAATTAGAAGTTAGCACAGCCCAAAGCATCTCTCCCCAGGCCCAGAAACCAAGGTAAGGATAAAGCCTCTTCTGTCTGTCTGTTTTTTCACTTATTTTAAAGAAAGATAGATAGGAAATAGGAAGGTTTTGCCAGCCATCATCTCGTTTCGTGGAATGATGACAGCCCTGAGCCAAGGATGTCGGTGCGATAGCTGGGTGCTACAGACAAAGTTTTTGGCTTAAATGTGAATTTTAACTTCCAAATTTTGAAAATGTAGAGGTGGACGGTGAGTCAGGTAGACCTCCCCCCCATTCAGAACCTGTAAAGGGACAAGAGAGTTTAACATGCCTTCTGTTCCATTCACATTTCCCTTCCCCTAGATTGCAGGAGAGGCAAAACCGGCTGTTCTCTAAACCGGATGTGCCTCGGAGAGGAGGGAGCGTATTTCATAATGCAGGAGCCGCCTGGCTCCTGAAAGGCAGGGGATTATCTGGTAATCCGAGTAATTATTTATGCAGTTTTATTTCAACATCTAGTGACTCTGGTGTCAAAGCAGGACGAAAGACAGATAGGGGACAACCTCTGAATCTCACTAAGGGCACGCGGTGTGGTCTGCTTCCTGCTTGCAGGGCCCCCGGAATTGTTTTTAAGGCAGAGGGAAATCAACATTTGCAGGTGGTCATTCATTTTGCTTCCTGGCGGGTAATTGCAGGGGGAGGGAGGATCGCTTTCTCCATCCATTACCACTGAAAACGCTCTTCAGCGTGTGCTTAGAAGTGTCCTCCATGTCTTCAGTGGAAATCACTCCCAACTAAGCACCAAGAGGGAAAGTTCCCCTGGAGAAAAAAGGGCTTGAGGTAAAGTGGGCAGAGGTTGAAGAAACTCACCGGCCATCAAAATCCATGGAAGTTAAACTTGAATAAATCACTTAGGCAGACAACATGTGGAATGGTCTGTGCGTGGGGCTACGATTTTGGAGATCAGGGTTGAATTCCCTGTGCGGCCATGGAAACTCACTGGGTGCCATAGGCGAGTCACGCTCTCTCGCACTCAGACCCCTTTCTGAACAAATCTAGCCAAGAAAGGTGGCTTTGTTTCTGTTGGGCTTGACCTGAAAGCCCATAACAACAAATAGGCATCTGAAGAAGAAAAAATAAAGGGAATGTGGCACATTCGATTCTTGATGTTTAAAGAGTTTCCAAGGCTTTTTTTTGGGGGGGGGGGTTAACTGTACGTTTCTCTGTCCCTCTCTTCTTCCCCGTGTCTACTCTACAGGCCCCTCCCTGAAGAGGCAGGAATGGACGCTTTAGGAAGCCCAAATGAGAACACATTAGGTGAGTAGCGGGGTAAAAAAATGTTTGCTGCTGCCAGCAATTTGTTGCTGTCATTTGCTCTCAGGTTTGCTTTGATTTACAGCTAGCCTATAAAAGAGGAACCTCCAGGGCCTCCCATCCTCTACTGGTGGTCTCCCTCTTTTTCTTCTGTCTTCATTTTTTTTTCTTCCAAGCATTATTATTTTTTTCCATTGAGTCCTGTCTTCTCATGATATGCCCAAAGTATGACAGTCTCAACTTGATCATTTTGTGCCTGGGAACTCTGCTTTGGAGTTTTTTGGAATGTACTGGTGTCTAACAGTATGTAACATACTGACTAAGTGCCTTCACTTTAATCAGCAAAACACCAGCAAAAGGGAAGGGATAGCGAGGCCATCAGCTCACTGCCTTTCCTCTGCCTAGGCAGCATTTTTAAGCCAGTCAGTCACAGAAAAGCTGTCCTTGTTTGTACTTGTGGAATATATCTGACACAGCACAGTAGCCACTAGCCAGAAATGCTCCTTGAAGAAACCCAGCCTTTCCCACACCAGACACTTCGGGCCTGGCTCATTGTCTCTTTTTGAATACCTGTGTGCTTTCCCCACCCACAGCTCCTCCAAACACGTTAAATTTTAGTAACGGGGCGCATCACAAGCGGAAGACGCTGGTTGCTCCGGAAATCAACATATCTTTGGACCAGAGTGAAGGTTCTCTCTTGTCAGATGATTTCCTAGACACGCCTGATGACCTGGACATCAATGTGGATGATATCGAAACTCCAGATGAGACGGACTCCCTTGAGTTCCTCGGGAATGGAAACGAACTGGAATGGGAGGGTAAGCAAAAGTGGGCAAACAACTGCCCCTTCCATATTGAGAATCCTGCTATAGAGTCTGGTTCAAAGCTCAGCTAAGTTCTTACTGTCATAGAACCACAGACTCATACCGCTGGATATAGTGGGCCCATGGTTTCCACTGGGGTTTGGTTCCAGGAGCTTCCCTTCTATGGGTTCTGTGCCCCAGACCCTCACAAAAGTGGAGGTGCCACTGTATACGTCCCTTTTATTTTCTATTTTGCTTTCTTCACTTCATTTCTGTAGTTTTAATGTAATGAAAAAATTCTAATAAAAAGATTTTTTTTTAAATTAAAATACTTTGTTGACTGAAAGTACCAAGGATGGTCCTTCCCGTTTTTCCCCCTCCTCTGTTCTCAGATGACACTCCTGTGGCCACTGCCAAAAACATGCCTGGAGACAGTGCGGACTTGTTTGGAGATGGAGCCACGGAAGATGGCAGCACCACCAACGGACGCCTCTGGCGGACGGTCATCATCGGTGAGCAGGAGCACCGCATCGACCTACAGATGATCAAGCCGTACATGAAAGTGGTGACTCACGGAGGTGAGGAAAGGGACCAGGGTGGATTCTCAGATGGCCTGGAGCGGTCAGCAGTGGGTGGCTGGACTAGGAATGTAATTCTTTGCTAATTTCCTTATCAAGTAACTTCAGCAATTTTCTTCTCCCTATGAGAACTGCGCAGATTTCAAAGACTATTTCCAGTCTGAGACTTAGTCTGTGCGAAAGAAAAGGAAAGGAAACTCTCAGACATGGTTGTTTCACACAGAAAGCAATATTTTCTGCACAGAACGGAATGCATAGAACAACTTGTTTTGCACAGAATTCAATTTCCAAGCTGAAAAAAAAAATCTTTTTCAATCCAGGATTCAGAATTTCTCAACACTCGTGAAACACATATTTTTAACCATTTATTTTTGACCATTCTCCCCATCTCTGGAGTCAACACATCCATTTGTATCTTCTCTGTGTTGCTCAGGTTATTATGGTGAAGGGCTCAACGCCATCATCGTCTTTGCCGCTTGCTACCTGCCGGACAGCAGCCTTCCCGACTACCATTACATCATGGAGAATCTCTTCCTGTGAGTAACCTTTTTCCCATCATCCACAATGTGGGAAGTAGCTGGAGGGAAAAACTCCATACTGCGTGCTCCATTCAGATGGCTTTCCTTTGCAACTTTCGGTTGGCAAAAAGCAGGCCAGATAAGAGGGGAAATTTCAAAGCACCACAGTACCTCTGTTCTGCCGCACTTGGCTCAAGAGGTTTTCCTTGTTATGTCAAAGGGACCAATCAGATCTGGGGTATTTTGCAAAGTCTTGTGAAGGTTTGACAGTCTCTGAAACACATCCGCTGTTTTAACAATTGAACTGATTGTATTGAGCACCAAATTTCTTACCCTCTCTCACATTCTTGGAGCTGTTCTCCTCTTGTTGTGTCACACGATTTTGTTCTTTGTGCTAATACATTCAGCTCTGATTCCAAAGAGTGTTGATGAAGCTTCAGTTGTCGACAAAGCAGCCCTAACTGATTTTAACACTCTCTTTCAGAGTTTGGCAACAGCCATTGACAGCACTTTCATTTTTGTTAATGGGATCCACTGGAGAATAATGCATGATTTAGGCTGTATTTTTACAACCCCAAAGCAATTATGCCATAGACAATGTACATATCCGATTCTAATTTTATGTGTTATATTTACTGTACTTGTTTTTATTATTGTTGCATTCCATCCTGAAATCTTCAGACCTACGAGGTTTATCATCTTTTTGGATAGGTAAATGGGAGCTGTGATCCTTTCAGAATAAGAACCTTTTATATACCGTGCCATGGTTTAGCATTTACAAGAAGCCCTCGCCTTTCAAAGCCCTGTTATCCGATGCCTTGCTCTTTTGACGTTTCCAAATTAAGGACAAGTTCCATGAGAAAATCACAAGACCTCCTAATGGCATTATATTTTTGGTATTTTCTTCTCAGCTGCACAAGCAGTGAGTCATCCGCTTAGCAGGGTGCTAAAATTCATATGGAAAGGTGCCGCATGCCCAATACACTTTGTTTTTTTAACGGATTTTTTCCTCACCCTGTTTTCTGCTGTTCTCTCAACAGGTATGTGATCAGTAGCTTGGAGCTGCTAGTGGCTGAAGACTACATGATTGTGTACTTGAATGGTGCCACCCCACGCCGAAGAATGCCAGGCATTGGCTGGTTGAAAAAATGCTACCAGATGATCGACAGGAGGTGAGAAACGGATCCATCCCATAAGTAGTGGCTGAATTCCATTCCAACTCCCACTGGTGTGGCCTCTGAGATAGAGAAGAGCAGCCGTTGTGCTTTGCTCCAAGAGGCCTCCCACGGTGGGAGAGAAGGGCAATTCCAAATCCAAATGAAAGAGCAGGCAGGAATGTCCCTGATTTAAATCTTGTCTCTGCCACAAACCTGCTCTTGGATCCATGTTGTCTTGCCTTCTTTCTCACAGATTACGGAAAAACCTGAAAGCGTTGATCATAGTTCATCCATCCTGGTTCATCCGGACAGTCTTGGCAATATCTAGACCATTCATCAGGTAAAGGGAGAAAGCTGAGAAGAGCTTTCCATCCGTCTGATTGGTGTATCCTCTCTGGTATATGTTCCTTCCCTTTGCTCTCCTCGCTTTTCTATACATTTTACATTAAAGCAATCTAATCCCCCTCGGCTTTAGAGAAGGTCGGGAATAATTGTAACATCCTAGAAAGAGTCACACCGTAACAATGCTAGAAGATTTTAACAGATGTACGTTTGTGTCAATTACATGTTTCATCTCTTCTCCTCCCTAGTGTGAAATTCATCAATAAAATCCAATACGTTCACACCTTGGAGGAACTAGCCCACAATATCCCCATGGAGCATGTCCAGATTCCAGACTGCATTCTCCAGTGAGTATCCCCTCCTTCTCCACTTACTGCTTCTCTGCAACGTTAAAAGGAGAACACTTTGTAAAAGGGAGGAAGGTCTACTAACTAATATTTTTATCATTATTATTACTATTACTATTCAACAGAGAGAAATGTATGGTCCTACACTTAGGTAGAAAAAACGGAATGCACAAATATAGGATGGGGGTCGCGTGGCTGGATAGCAGTACATGTGAAAGGCATCTAGGAGTCTTGGTAGATCACAAGCTGAACATGAGCCAGCAGTGTGATGTGGCAGCCAAGAAAGCCAATGCAATTCTTGGTTGCATCAATAAGAGTATGGTGTATAGATCAAGGGAGGTAATGGTCCCACTCTATTCTGCTTTAGTTAGACCTCATCTGGAACACCTCTGGGCACCTCAATTCAAGAAGGATATCAACAAGGTGGAGCGTGTCCAGAGGAGGGCGACCAAAATAGTGAAGGGTCTGGAAGGCCATCAAGGCCTATGAGGAGCAGCTGAGGATGCTGAGGATGTTTAGTCTGCAGAAGAGAAGGTTAAGAGGGGACATGAGAGCCATGTTTCAATATCTGAAGGGATGTCATGTTGAGGAGAGAGTGGGCTTGTTTTCCGCTGCTCCAGAGACTAGGGCAAGGAGCAATGGATTCAAGCTACAGAGATTCCACCTGAACTTCAGGAAGAACTTCCTGATGGTCAGAGCTGTCCGGCAGTGGGATTGGCTGCTGCCTCAGTGGTGGAGTCTCCTCTTTCTTTGGAGGTTTTTAAGCAGAGGCTGGATGGCCATCTGTCCAAGGGAGGGCTTTGATGTGGGTTCCTGCATGGCAGAAGGGGGTTGGACTGGAGGGTCCTGGGGGGTCTCTCCCAACTCTAGGATTCTATGGGTCTTAGTTGTTGTGTGCCTTTAAGTCATCTCTGACTTTTGGTGAACCTAAGGCAAACCGATCACAGGGTTTTCCGGGGCTGAGAGTGTGTGATGCCATCACATACACCTGACTGAACAGATTCATATCAGGAGACTCTTGCTGGCATCCTGTTACACTTCTTCAGAGTTCACTGCCAGGGCTTCTGAGTGCCTCTTCTGCGCAGCAAAGTACACGCAAAGTTATGTCAACTCAGGCTGCCGTGGAGAATCCCAGCCATTATCCTTCCGGTTAGGGGACGTGGCTTTTTTGAGCTCCACAGTCTCATCATCACATTTCCCTGATATGTAGGTTTGAAGAGGAGCGGAACAGAGCAAGAAAAGAAAGGTAAGAGAAACACTTTTAATGGTGGGTTGACGAGAGGATCGATTGGGACTCTTCCTGCCGAATCGGGACAGTTCGAGGATGGGCTACTTCAGAAACAGAATGTTTCAGCAGGCCATTTGTTCTTACAGGGCAGAAGAGAAACAGGACATGGCTGAGAGAGAGAGGTAAGTCCTTTCCCTGTTTTGTTCTCTCAGGGACAGTGTGCCGTTTCTGAAGCGAATGTGCAGAAAGCCGGCACACGCGAGAGCCTGTGTCCAAAGCCGTCTTTGTACGACTGCAAGGTCGATTGCCCCACTCCAGTGGCTGCCCTCCATAACACCAAATAGATCCATTTTTTTCTCTGGTCTCTCTCTCTCAGGCAGTGACATGGGGTTGCTTCCTCTTGCCATATTTAGAGGGGCTCAGAGGAAAACTGCATTTACATTTGAGGATAATACAGGGTGCTTGTGGGGCATTTCTGCATGATTTGGGGTAGAAAATTGCCCCCCAATTGTGCCAAATCTTTTTCATTGGGAGGGGCAGAATTCTTATTTGTGGGGCAAGGCCTTCATTTTTTCCCCTCCCTTGTAGCTGCACCCTTGCTGAGCGGAGAGAGCATTCAGTGCTCCATCCTCAGGCAGCAAAATATGATATTTATAAGCAAATAACAACCATAAAGCCGTTTTTTTCTTTGTCTAATCTTCCTAAACAGGCCTGCGCTGCCAGCAGAGGAGCATGAAACAAGGTCTGAGTTTTTTTAAATATATATCTAAAATAAAGTAAAGCACTTTCAGAATTTAAAGTGGGGCAGACCACCAAATTGTGGTGTGATGGGACAGTAGATGTGGCTGTCTGGGAAACCCCAGCAGGCCAAATTTTATGCCAGGGTCTGAGGTTTTCCACCCCACCCTGTCTTGGTTGTCCAACAGCAGACGGTAAAGCCCTTTGCTGTCCAGAGGGCAGGCTCAGATCTCAGGAGCTGAAGCTAAAGGAGGGTAGATATGAGTCTAGCAGTGGGTCAATGATGGTAATGACAGCTCGACAATGGAACAGACGACTTGGCACCCAAAGCCTGCATTTCAGTATGCCTCCTTCAACATCCTCCGAACACTGATGCTGCTCAGACAACAACAACTAAAACAACCTTCCAGCTGAACACAGGACAAATGCAAAAGGGAGGTGAGGCTGAGCAGGCAGGAGGAAAAAAGGACTTCTAAAAAGGAGCTTCTTTGGACTTTGTTAACTGAGCTGTGTCTGCGCCGTTCACCTATTGCATTAATGGAACTTAGATACACCTATCCCAATTCCCATGGCTTGAGTGGGTCTGTTCTAGGTGGGGTTAACTAGTGTCTCAGGGGAACTCCAATTCTGCAACCAGGAAAAAAAAATGATTCTGCAATTGAGGTAAAGTTGTGATTCTCCATGTTGTTAAACAACGCCCAGCTAGACAGAGGATGAGGGAAAAGGGTGTGGGCAGAGGTAAAAAGATGTTGTAAAAGGCGCTTCTTTGACAGAGGTATGCCTGAACCAGAGACCTTCTGTTAAGGATAATAGTTTTGGGGAATTTAAAAAATTGCAACCTGCCATCTTCAGGTATTAATTCTGCCCTGCCTTTGTTTTGTCTCTCTTCCACCAGCATGTCGTGAAGAGAGATCCATGGATGGATACGTAAATCTAAAGAACGCCCTGGTCCCATCCATCACCACCCACTGTAAATGCCCTTGCTGGTGTATTAAGACCTCCTACAACCATCTCATCCTCACCCCACAACCAAACAAGGAGCTGTGTCCACTTCCAAGGCACAAACTCACCACAATGATCTCCCTCTGAGCAACAGATCCAGCAAACCAACAGTCGTTTCCAGGACCTTTGGAGTCCCGGCTGTCTCTTGCAGAGAGACGCTTTGGGGTGCAAACTTTGACAGTGTCGAAAAAGAGAGGACAACGGGGAATTTTGACAGCACCCAGTCCAGGAATGGAGATTTCAGTTTTCGCATTGCAAAGCTCTTTCTTTGTTGCTGTGGAGCAACAGAACGATATGGGAGTGCGAAGCAGATGTCCATTCTCAATCTCATAGCAGATGGGTTATAAAGGAAATTATTGCCTTTTGTGGGGTGAGGGATAATTGGAAAGACAAAGCTTCTCCTTTCAGATGAAATTTGGGTGGGACTTTCTCAACAGAGACAGAGCATCGGCCCACTTTTTGCCTCACTGGCTCTCCAAATACATTCTTGGCAATCTTTGTATCATGGAGTTTGTATTCAAGGATGATGGGGCAAACAGTATGAAAGATTTAGCCTTCCTAATGATGGGTTCTCTCTCCAACTGCTGGCTGCCCCAAGATTCTGGGGGATCCTAACGAAGCCCTTCCATGCAATCATCTGTGGGCAGATACAAATATCTTCCAGGAAGGAGGAACAATCATCCCCTAATATTTACACTCCAGACCTACAACTCAAGCTGCTAACTCTTGAAAACTATCCATATCTTCTCCAGCAAGCAAAAAGAGAAAGTGGGGGAGCAAATGCAAGAAGATATTTGTTGGAAAGTATGCATATTTACAATAACAAGATAAGGAATATAATATGGGGTTGTTGTTTTTTTTTAAAAAAATCACACTTATGTCCTTCTTTTTTCCAAAGAGCTCAGACTAAGAAACTGCCTGTTATCACAAAAGGAGACCTCGGCATTTTTGAGCTGGGAGAGAGAAGTCCAGCTTTAAAGAACTTCGAGGGAATGTAATCGCTGAGAGGGGATTTAACCTTCCAGGATTACACTCTGCCCCACTAACTTTGCAGGCATAGAGGATACTGGCTGAGTCATGAAAAGCCATTTGCAAACTAGGATTTGGAGATGGAAACTAACTTCACATCCGAGCACCCCTCTCGGAGTCACCCGGGTACCAAAACGTGGCCAGAAACTATTTCCATCCAACAACATCAGAGACAAAATCAAAGTTTCAAGAGCCCTTCGCTAGATTCTTGAACGCATGTAGGCAGAAAATTCCACAAGAGGGCACAATTGTCCAAATTGCATGTGTGGCCGGGATCTCCTTGTGCCTCTCCAAGGTGCCAGCCACACAACGGGGGGCCACTGCAGAAGGTTGGGGGAACACACAACAGTCGGCTTGCTCATTCATCTCCTTTGAAATGTTAAACCAGTCGGTTGAGAAGCAGGTGAAAGTGTGAGCAATATAAGGCCTTTTTTTGCAGGGGAAGGCAGTAAATATCCTAAAGGCACCACATCCTGCCTGATCTTTGTAGCCAAGTCAGGGTCAGCGCTGGTTAGTATTTGGATGGGAGGCTGCCAAGGAAGATCAGGTGCCATAGGCTCTATTTCAGAGGAAGGAACTGGCAAAACCACCTCTGCGGATTCTTTGCCTACGAAAACTTTGGAAAATTTGCCGTAAGTTGGCAAGTGACTTGAAGGTACATAACACACACACGTCTTCAGCAATGGCTTTACAGGTTGTATATGTGCAAAGATGATCCAGTGTGGTGTGGACTTGGACTCTGGGGGACAGGGGGTCAAATCCCTCCCATTCAGCCCTGGAAACCCACTGGGGGACCTTGGACAGGTCTTACTCTCTCAGTCTCAGAGGAAAGCAAGGGCAAACCTCCTCCGAATAATAAATCTTTGCCGCGATGACCCTGAGTAGAGTGTCATCGTAAGCAAGAGTCAACTAGTAGGCACAGAAGAGCAACAATGACCTGCAAAGTAAGGACGCTACTTTGGTCTGAGCTGTAGGAGCAATTAAATTAGTAAATTAAAAAATGCTTTTGGGGAACCGTGTCTTTTACATGATCTAAAGTGTACGAACAACATTTCATGACTCCAAACCTTCAGGTCTTAGCCATGTACTCCCATACCAGCAGTGGAAGTAGAACTCATGTCCCACAAGACTTTTGGATTACTGGATAGACTTTCTCTTTTTTTGCAAGAACACAGAGTTCCTCCAGTTGGAGTCAGGTGCAAAAGAAGCAGGATATAAGATTGCAAGATATGGTACCCCAAGAACACACTGCTGTCCCAGGATGTTGCTTCAGTTGCAGAACTCAAAATCACACAGTGATCTGCTCCAATTTCTCCACCATCCTCTTCCTTTCTTGGTTTCACCCTCTTAAATTAGGCTTGAAGGTGTTTTGTTTTTTGGCTCTGTTGTTATACCACTGGGAACTGGAGGCCCTTGTTGATCTACTAATGATCACCCAGAGTTCAGCCAGTAAATCTCAGCCTGGCTTCTCTGCCCACCCAGGGCACAAGAGGTAACCTTGAGGTACAGGAGCATTCAGACATGATCGCTGAACTTCTTGAAAATGTGCAGCTCATAATCAAATGCTTCTTTCTCCTTCCCTCCCCCCTCTTATTTGTGGGATGTACAGAAATATGAAAGGATTTGCAATCTGAGTGATAATTGTTTTGAAAACTTAGGTGAACATCTAAAGTTGTATTCCGAATGAATAGCCCAACGGGAGATAACCTGACTGGCACCAGATTTGGGGGACGTTGGGCGGAGATGGAAGTGGGTGGGGGGATTTCTTAGTCATGCTGGGCTAGGTCTATGGAAAAGCTGGGCACCCCATGGCCCATGGGAAGCGTGTGCTTTGCCACACAGTTATGAGAAGCTCCAGCATGTTCTCCAAAATGAACTGGCAGATCCATAACACAGGAAGGATTGGCGATTTGCACATTTGCCTCCACGGATGACAGGGCTTACTAGTTGTTTTCTTGTATATATGAGAATGTAACTCACCATAACCTCAGTTTCTCCTTGCCTGCTTCTCGGTGGACATAGTGTGCTACGCGTTCTGTTTCATACAAGAATGGAATGGGCTCCTCTGTTGAGGGACATATTAGGGACAAATAATTGGTTAAAGCAAGGGCAGAGAAACTATGGCTTTCCTGATGTCATTGGACTGTGGTTCCCATCATCCCTGATCACTAGCATGGCTGGCTGGGATTTGTGGGAAATGGATTCCACCCATGTCTGGAGGGCTGTCATGCCCCCACTTGTGGATTAAAAACTGGACAATTATCTATCTTGTCCCACACGAGGTGCAAAAGAACTGGAAACAGGGGCCTCTTCCACACCACACAATTATAGTGCTACCATTCCACTTAAACAGGTTCCATCTAAGGGGATCCTGGGATTTGCAGTTTAGGGAAGGGCACTGAGAAGCTCTAGTGCAGGGGTTGCCCAAACTTTGGTCCTCCGGGTGTCTGGGACTTCCTCTCGCAGAAACCACAGCCAGCTTGGCCAGCAGTCAGGGATTCTGGGAGCTGAAGTCCAAAAACATCTGGAGGATTAAAGCTTCCCAAACTGTAAGCCCCGGGATCTCATAGGATGTAGCTCTGGCTCTTAAAGCAAATTCATAGCGCTGTAAGGGTGTAGTGTGAATGGCAGCCCCCCTCCCCATATTAGTGCCATCTTGTAACAACTCTTTTTGTGTTAAATATGAAGGCGTCCTGCTCCCCTAAGAGGGCAAAATGAATCTCACCACCGCTGGCATTCATTCTGTGGAAAGAGACTCTTAACCTGTCTGGGGACCCCGAGTGAATCCAATGGAAGGCTTTTACGGGGGTCCAGTGAACCAGTGCAGAAATGATTTCTTTCCCCTTACATTGCTTTCCCGTTACGTTGAAAAGTGTGATTAAAAAGTGGATTTTCTGGGGAGGACATCTCGAGGTTTCATTGGATTTTCAGTGGAATCTGTGGCCCCCAAAAAGGGTTAAGAACCAATGATTTAGAAGACTTCCACACAAGCATGGTCTTCCTGTTCCATTTAAAATGGCATTTTTCCCACAGAGTCCCAGGTTTTTATACATTTTCATTAGCAAAATGTAGGAATTTGTGCACTTGCAGCCCACACCCATACCTGCCCCAATTGTGAAATGTTTTTTTTCAAACAAGCAAGGTGGGTTAAGCAGAGGAACCGTGAATGGCCCAACGTTATGGCAAGTGAAGTTTATGGTCTGGGTCTCTTCTCCAGTACTAGTCCAATACTCCATGCCCTCCAACTGTCCCAGTTTGGCAGGGACAGCCTCAACTAATCCTTTGTCATCCCACTTTTTTAGCTGCTTTTGAATGTCCCAGTTTTCTTTCTCTCCTCTTCCCAGCTTTCCCCCTTCGTCCTCAGCTTACTTCCATCGCTGCAAAGTGCGAAAGGAATTTGCATGGCACTAACTCAGCAGGAGGAAAAAGAGGAGAGGGCAAAATTGTGCCCTTCCCTAGGAGTTTCAGACAAAAGCAAATTACTGCAAGCTCTCCCAGCTTCTGCATTCTTCCTCATTAGTAGGTTTTTCCCCCCGTTTTGACCATACTCTCATGTTGCTTGGCTCCATGCAACCTGGTTTTACCTGCAAAATGTTGGAGGGTATGAGATTCTGGCTACTTCACTTCAGTCACAACACCTGCTGTAGAAACAGGAAATTCTGTCATGGCTTGAAGCATAATTCCAGCATCACCCCATCAATGCTCCTTCCTCTTGTCTCAGAGACTTTTGCTTACGGATGTAGTATATATGCCAGAGAAGGGATTTCCGAAAGCCCTGTGTTCTGCGTGAACCAATGTACATACCTGTGCTTCTTTTGTATCTCTCTCTTTGTTGACAATATAGCATGCTGCGCTCTCCAAGTGAATCTTCCCGTCACCAAAAGAAGGCACGACAACCACACCCACACCTCCATTTTCCCTGTGTTAAAGTGGAGTCCTTCCGACCGAAACATAACTTGTGAAACGATCGGGAACCATAATTCTTCTGCAACCCCCTGTGTTTGTATTTTAGATGGTTTAACTCTAGGAAGATACTGTTAACTATGTATGATGATCCCCGTCTTTTTTCTTGCTTTGTTTGAAGGCAAGAAACTCTGTGGACATTTAATTAAAAATACTGGAAGTTCAGTGTGTCTGTTCTTCTTAAAGTCCATGAAATAACTGGCTTTGGAACTTGATTATAAACGTATTGTGTTCTTGAGCCCACATTTCCTGAGGTTTGGGGGGTATTATTTTCGTAAAAGCCTTTTGCTGCAAAATAAATGTGAATTTTGTGTTTCCTTTCACAGCGGATAATTTAACCCAATAATTTAAGACATCCGATTGTTCAAGCATGAGAAACAGATTATGCAGGAGAATACAGCCGAGAGTCAGATGATTTAAGACGCTATGTGGGCCGAGCTTCTAAATTACCAGAAATGAGGTAGAATAAAATCCAATATGCACAGTATGAAGGCAGTCATCTCATGGTATGTCCAAAGTATGACAAGCCTCAGTTTTACTTCTAATCAGAGTTCAGGCTTGATTTGCGCTTGGATCCATTCATTTGTCTTTTTGGGAGTCCGTAGCATCCATAGAACCTTCCTCCAGCACCACATTTTAGAGGAATTGATTTTCTTCCATCAGCTTTCTTCACTGTCCAGCTTTCACCACTGTGCATTCAATGGCCTGGATGATTCTGACCTACCAGTACTCAGTAGGTTTATTATAGTTTATTTCCACGGGCTTGGATCCAAGCCATGTGATGTTCTAAGACAAGGCTTGAAAGTTTGGTGAATTCTGAAATAGCAAAGGGGTTTTACATACCCTGTAGTGGATTGGTTGGCATAGAAAGGACATGTGGCACCATTCTTTCTCCCAGGAAGAATGGTCAATTAATTATCAGTGAAGAATAACTCGACCTCTGTTGAAGCTCTACAGGAGATCAAAAGCCAACAAAGTCTTTATCTGTGAAGTTTTGTTCCCTCTGGGGTCTTTCCTCCTCAGATGGACTTACCCAAAATGCTCTTTCTCACTGTTTTGACAGGAACAAGACCCAGCTTTAACGATTCAGGTAAATGCTGAATCCAATCTAGTTTCTGTCACTAGAGGGTGAGGGACGGCGATCCACACTTTAAGGGGGGAGGACGCCACTATTCTTGGCTCCAAATCGCTTGCGCATACCACTTAAGCGCGAGGAACATGACCACTGAGTGCGTGCATCGATACATCCTGTGTCATAGCTATGACTTGCAAGCGTACGGAACAACTGACGGATTAAGTGCTGCTTTATGAGAAACACAAAACGTGCAACCAGGAAACGGCCGACGTGTCTTTTGTGAAGTGGACGCACTCGTGCAGTCAGTTGCTGTATTTTTCCACAAGCTATACACATGACGTTTGTCCCTTGAGTTTTCTTTTTAGCATCTCTGTTTTACGTACATATGAAAAAGCACCAGTCGTATTTTCTAAGAACTAGAAAAGAACTAGTGGCATGCGGTTGGGAAATGGGAAGAAACCTTCCATTCAAACCATGTTGACAATTCCTTCACATTTCTTATGCTGAGGATTGAACTTTAAATGATAATTATATTGAAGAAAAACAGCATATGCTATGAAGAAGTAGAAGGGTCACTCCAACAATTATTAGCACTAGGCAATAAACTAATAGAGGTAAGAAAAGTGGACATTTTCCATCTGGGGTCTGATTATAATAAGGAAAAGCTAACTTTAAATTGAAATGGCCTATATAAGTGTGTGGCCTTGATAAGGTTGGAGTCTCATAAGCTTCCAAAAGGCTCTAGAATTCTCTTCACTACTGGGAGGCCTTTTCCATACTACACAACTATAAAGTGCTATGATTCCACTTTAATTGCCATGGCTGCGTCCAACTAAATCTTGGGATTTGCAATTGAGGGAGGAGTACTTAGAATGTCCCACCATGCTTTTACCATTTATTTTAGAATATACATGTTTTTTTAGATAAAAAGGGTTCATCAGGGCATTTCAGTTACTTCAGCCACTTTGAAAGCCATTAAAAGAAGCATAAAAATAGAGGATAACATGAAATGGGACAAGATCACCAGCTTTTGAAAGAAACATAGGTATGCACATAATTTGTAGTGTGGAAGGGGGGAGACTTCATAATTCATTTTGAAGAAATGTGGGAGAAAGCAAAAAGCTGCTTTTAGTATTTTCTAGAAGATGTACTTCCAAGGCAAAAAAGAAAGAATTGTGTTGTGGTGTTCCAAAAGTGTGAAAAAGGGGGTGACATTTTCTACCTCCCCATGACTAATTTAGGCAAAGGGAAGCTGGCCGAAAAAGCTATTTATAACCCACGCTGCCCAGAGGAGTGAGAGAAAGGCTGTGCGAAAAGGGCTTAACAGGTGCAGGAGGACTGCGCATGACTTGTGCGCATGGCCTGGCTCAAATGTGCCCCTTGTGCTCTTGAGAGTGGGGCGGGGAGAAGGAGGGAAGGGGGAGAGGCCTGGGCCCCACGGGGGTATAAAGGAGAGGCCCACACACCCTTTTCCTGAATGAAATAGCTGAGCGAAGGAGAGGGCTTAGGGAGGAAGGAGAAAATCTCCATTCTTTCCCAGCATTTCCATTTTTCCTCCCTCTCCATCCCTGCATTAAAGCCCCCCCAAAAAGGCACAGGAAGATGAAGTTCATCATAGGCATAGGAGGGTAAGTGAGCTGCATTCAAATCTTCCTTTTTCTCTCTCCAGCTGCATGCTCTCCTGTTCTCTTTATAGAGTCGTGTGGTCTGAGACTTGTGGAATGCGTTTGTCTGTCAATTCCAGAAGGAAGGAAGCAAGGTCCATAGTCAGGATGCAAAAGTCCATCCTTGTTGGGAGATTTAAATGCACGGGGAAAACAAAATGCCGTTCCGTGCTTGAAAGCAGAGGAAATGATTCTTTTGATTCTGTGCAAGCTTGTGTCAAGGCAATTGCCAGGCTGGCAGAAATGCCCAATTTGGTTTTAGAGGAGTGATCTGGCCTGGAACAAAGGTTATTGCTGTCAAGTGAGACCAAATCTTGATAGGCATTGAAAATGTCTGATTTTCTTCTTGTATTTCAAATATCGTGCATGCTTAAGAGTGATAGGAATATGTTATAATCCTTAATAAGACACTTATGGGGAAAGTATGGTTGCTTAAAAAGAATTTAAAAAACTCTTGCAAGGATTCTTATCTCAATATAGAAAATAAAATATTAGGGAACATGCGCTCACGTCCTTCTCTGGATTTCTGCCCTCCCTTTTTTTTTACAAGAGCGCTCTGGATCTTATCCCAGACAGTGCAATATAAATGTTTCCATCAAGCTGTAGAAACTGTGGGCAATTGCATGGAACAAGCAGAGAGAAGAATGCCTGCCTGCCTGCATTGATGCATGTAATTTAAGCAATGTTAATAATTTTTTTGCATTGAGTCTTTTAATGCTTTAATCCATTCTTTGCCCAATGGTTGCCCTTTCGGCCAAATAAAGTGCCCAAAACACTTTATTTAAAAGTTAAAAGGCAGCCGCTGCTGGCAAGCACATGGCCTGAAAGTTAAAACACAAGAAAGGACAGAGCAAAAGGGAGCTGGAGTTAAAAAATAATAGAAGTCGAACATTAAATACAGACTTTTTTAAATGAAAGGAACGGGAATGAATAGTCTGAAGACAGGAGCCAAAAGTTGGTGTGTCTCCCTACTGAGTTGTACACTTAAAAAGGGGGAAAGGGGGTCTCTGACCCCAAGGAATGTGCAGTTAGGAATATTGAAAAGAGATTATAATGTTTGGGAACTGAGAAAGAAATGTGACTCCCTTTTCCAAACAAACAAGGAAGGTTTTTTGTTACTTTGAACTATTTTTGTTTAGTGCAAGTTTGTTTCTCTATCAGTATCTCTAAAGTACAGAGAGATTTCACATACACAACCCGGAGAGGTTCAGTTGTTGATGCAAAAGGGTTAAAATATGACTATTTTCTATCTAGTCCCCTTTCCCTTTGCACACCCTGAGAAATTCCTTTTCTTCCTTGAGAAAGAATCCTAATTTCTTTAGGGTGTTTTTTTAATAGCTTAAAGTCTGTAACATAAAAAGGGGGAGGCATTATAATAAATCTAGCAGCGCTTTTAAGATTTACATTGCAGCATCAGCTTCGCAGAAGTGGATTGATTGGATTCCCTAAAAAAGTCAGACTGAAATATACACCAGTCAGCTTCAAGGTGCTGCTATTATCATCCCCCTTTTCCTTTTCATTCTTCAATTAAAAAAAGAGAGAGAAACCAAGCTGTGGTAAACTAAATTGGCCGCCCTAACTGCAAAAAAAAAAAAAATCCACGCAGACTCTTTTGTTTGATTTATTTTTATTAATTTATTACTTTTCCCACAGCACCCTTTCTCCTCGCTGCTCCAGCGCCCGCCAAAGCCGAGGCGGCCGTTTAACCGACGACACTCCCAGCCCTATCTATTTATAACCTTCCCGCGCGCGCGCGCCTGCCTTTGCGCGCCCTCGCCCGAATTGCCTTTCCGTTGGAGAAGGGCGCGAGGCGGAGCGCGGCAGCCAATCACAGCCGCGCGCGAGGCGGGCAATTTAAAAAAAAAATCCCCGCTTTTTTTCTGTCTTTCATATTCCTTATTTGGGCAAAGCGGTTTTTCTGAGGGAGAAGGGAGGGTGGAAAACACGCAACAGTAGTGTGTGAAGGGTTTACACGGGTGTAGGCCCCGTTTGGGATTTCGTGGGGCGGGCATAGGATGGCTGTGAGGCCCCGTGGCGTGTTTACTCGCAAGGAAACCCCACTGAGGGCAGCCCACAGCTTGAAAAGTTGCATTTTGCTCGTATTTCCCACACCTAGTAATTTCAGGCAATAGCTGTGTAGGGAAATAATTAAAAGCCATGTGGAAGGTAATAGCGAAGTTACTTTTATGGGTGCATGAAGTTCTAGTTCCTTCTAGTTCCTTGGAAATTGCTTTTAAGGGGCATTTGGGGGCCTCAGTGCCCTCAAGGTACCAAAGCCAAAGGCGGGAGGGAAAAGTAAAAATCAGAAGGGAAAAATATGATGGATAGATAAATAAATAGGTACCCTAAAGGCACTAGACCTTGGAAGCCAAGCAGGGTCAGCCCAGGTTAGTCCTTGGATGAGAGCCCACCCATGAATCCCAGGTGCTGTGGGCTCTATTTCAGAAAAAAGTAACTGGCAAAACCACCTCCTGGTACCTGTTGCCCAACAAAACCCTATGAAATCCATGGGGTTGCCATAAATCAACAGGGAATGTGAAGGCAAATGCACACAGACCAGAGGCTTTTGCTATGAAGTTGTCAAAATGTATCCTATTGGTCTCCCTTCCATAAATAAGGAGAAAATAACAATCAGGTCTACAAGTTACAGAGTAGATTTGTTTTCCCACCAGCACAATTACAGGGAAAGGTTATGTTTCACACACTGCAGGTTACTTTGGAAAACATCTTACAGAGATACAACCTAAACATCCCCGACGTTCGAATGTAAGCAGAAGACATTTGAGGCATCCACCTTATATTACAGCATTTAGCTTTTAAGATGGAATCTTTAGTTGATGAAGCTGGAGGGAAGAAGGGGAACAGCAGATATCCCACCTATTTCATTATTGTTTGCGAGCATGAGTTTTATTATGAGTTACTTCTTTTCATGCTGTAACAGCTCTTTTACTTAAGGAATTGCTAAATGTTGAAGACAGCTTAACCTTATTTCCAGTTAATATAATAACACAAATAACCCAAAGGCTGAGGTGGTGACCGTGCAAAGGTGACATGATGCTCATCCAAAGTCTGCTGATCCATCATCCTTCTAACATTGTCTCCTGCTGTTCTGCTTTACATTTTCTTATCTAGCGTGACCAATGGTGGCAAAACCACTTTGACCAATAGACTTATCAAAGCCCTTCCAAACTGTTGTGTTGTCCATCAGGATGACTTCTTCAAGGTAAGTATCTTTATTTTTCCTCCTCTTTAGCTTAATTATAGGTTAAGACTGCACACATAGTTCTCATTAAGATTTCATTATGCACTCAAGCATTTAGGAAGGAGCTGTTGAGCATCTTTTCATTAGCACAAACTAAAGATGCTTGGTCAGGGTGGACAATAACACAGAAGTGCATTGGAACACTTTTTTTTGTTTGTTTTTTTGTCCAGTATAAAAAGTGACTGTTCAGATGCTAACTTGGAAAGCTGCTACAATTAATTTTGGGATAATTGCCAAAACTGATCAAAACTTCACTTCTCCATGAACATCAGAACTGTCTTAATTGCTCTAACCTACTTTGAACCTGGGTTGTTGTTTTGCCTTGTTTAGAAAAAGGTGTACAATAACCAACAGCAACCATTTTATTTGTTTATTTAATTTATATCCCACCTTTCTCCCAGGGCAGGGTCCAGTATAATAGTAGTAATAGTAGTACTAATCATAATGTTTAAAAGATTACAACTCCCAGCAGCAGAGTCAGTGGCTATAGTGACTGTGGGTTTCTGGGAGTTGTAGTCAAAAAGGAACCTTTTCAAGCTGTGGTTTGCACATGGAGATAAGCCGTGTTTGATATCAATTGTGGCTTGTTGCTTAGGCCATCGTTTATATTGATTGTGGTTTGTTGCTTAAGCCATGATTTGCATGGCAGACAAGCAAACATGTCTCATCTTTCTGGTTTATTGCCAACCCCACTATCAATTTCAAACAGAAGGCGTCCCTGCTGTCCGTGGGAAATGGCATTTAATGCAGCAGTTCCGGGGTCTTCCACTTGTTGATAGGATTTCCCCAAGAAACTCCATGTCATTGCAGAAGATATATGTGTTCAGTACATGAGCATTCTTTGACTGAGCAAGATAAGCCAACATGCCCATCTTGACACAGGACAAAGATGCGATTTAGATTGAATTGTCATTCTGCACCAGAGCTGTTTTGCTAAGTGAGCCCTTGCCTCCATTTTGTATGTGTATGTGTATATTTTACAGTAGTGTCCAGGTTGTGATCGGATCATAGGTAAACTGATCACCCTGCCTTTGCAGCAATGTTTTATTGATCACTATATTTCAGCCACAAGATCAAATACAAGTCGGGGAAGACGGCTTTAAGCAATGGGATGGTAAGAACGGTGTTCGCTATAGGATGCAGTAATGTATATTTTCCTAAGTATATTTTTTATCACTATCATTTTATTAAATAAAGACTTAATTGTAAAATTTATATAATTCTATAAACACACGTTTATAATTTAAAACAATTTCACACCAAATTTTTCACATATTTTTAATTGACCTTTTTCTATACGTATATGTATATATTTCCTTTCTTCTCACTAGTGATGGATTCCTTGGATATGGAAGCGATGGTGAACACTGTGCGGGCGTGGATTGAGAATCCAGTGAAATTTGCCCGATCCCACGGAGTGAATGTTTCACACAGCTCAAAGTTGCAAAGTTCTGATGATGATATCCACATCCTGGTTGTTGAAGGCTTCCTACTTTACAACTACCGGTAGCGATATCTTTACTTTTCTTGTTCGCTTTAAATAATTATTATCTGGTTGCCCCGTTTTTCAATTGACTTGTGGACCTGTAGGATGTAATCTCTGCCTGTCTTGCTACAGATGCATTACACACACAAGAGTGAGGAAGAATCTTTATTAACTCCTTGCTCTTGGTCCAAAACTACATGTGACATTTAATTACTGGTACTTAAATTTTTATTTTATTTATTACATAGTCACAAGTATTCCCAAGTCTGATCCTCTTATATAGTGCAGTAAAGGTTAACAATGAGAGGCTTTCTCTTTGCAAGCCGTTTATATAAGATTCATGGATTGTACTGTATAGGAGGACCTTTGGTTGTGTTTTTAAAGAAGATGTGGTGAAGAAGGCTGTTGTATCCAAGCTCTTTATAAGTTAAAAGTGTCACCTCTAATTTTGGCTCAAAAACACAAAAGGAAGGAGTTACAGACCTTGGAGCACAGTTGTAATAATAAGCTTTACCATTCCAACCCTGTGCAGATGTGAGAGCTTCCAGAATATTTTGTGGCCTCCAAAACATTTCACGGACAGTCTTGTGTGAAGCCTTGTGTCAGAGACCACTGAGATTAGGAGAGGCCCATAGATCATCAGGGAAACTGGGCAGTAGGGTTCCAGTTGAAGAAGATCTTTGCCTCCAGTTCTTAGTTTAATTCCTGAAGGTCACTGTGAGCAGGGATTATATAAGCAGGCTTGTCCACACTTTGAAAAACAGAATGATGAACTCCAGTCCTCCTCAGTAGCAAATCATTTATCGCCCACACTGTAGGCATATCAGAAGTGGCTTGGCAAATAGCCTTAGGGTCTGTAGATGTTCAGAAGGAACTGGGACATGTTCCCGTTCCCACCCCAAAAAGGCTATGTAACTTACAAACCAAGTTTTAATCTGCGGGATCTTTCAGAGCTCAGACTCTAGAACTGGAGTTAAAATTAACAAGGCACTTTTCCTACCACCGCAAATGCTGGGGAAGTCGACACCTTTCTGAACCCGTGATGGAGTCTCTTTGGCATGGCCATGTCTTTGTGCAAGCCCCACCTGTTATTTTCACCTCTGGGAAAAATGTGCAACTTGTAGACCTCCAGATGATGTTAAACTGTAACTTCCCTCCATCCTAGTCATCCCAGCCAGTGGTAAAGGATTTAGCACAGTGTGGTGGTTTGGATATTGGACTGGGACTCCAGGAGAGCAGGTTCACATCTCCGCTCAGCTGTGGGAACCTATTGGGCGACCGTGAATGGGCCACTCTCTCGCAGTTATAGAGAAAGGAAATGGCAAGGTGAGGTTTGAACAAGTCTTGCCAAGAAAACCCCAGCTGAGGGGTATCTATACTGGAGCCAGCATGGTGGATCGCTGGATTAGGACCAAGATTTGAATCCCTGCTTAGCCATGGAAATCTCATGGTGACCTTGGGCAAGCTCCTTTGAATAAATTTTGCCAAAAAAAAAAAGCTTTGGATAGGATTGGCAGAAGCTAGAGCTGACTTGAAAGCACATAACATCAACTAACAACAGCTGAGCAACCCCTGGCCTCTTGGATAATCTTTATCACCTACTTCCAAAGCTCCGTCGAGTCTACTCCTGCATCTTCCATTAACCACTTCTAACTTCATACTTGCTATAATCAGAAATCAAAAATTATATGAACTAAATATTGTCCCCACTCTAAGAAACTGAGACTGTGCTGCTCCCTCAGTGAATGAATCAATAATCAGATATATTCATTCTAAAGCTGATCATGAATTTTGCACCAAATTTGCTCCCCAATGGTGCTAAAATGCCATCAGGGCAGCCATCTCCAAACTGCAGCCTGTCAGACAAGCTTGGAGTTCAGCTTCCATTAACCCAGAGCAAGCACGGTTAATGGTACAGAATCTGAAACCTAAAACTACTGGAAGACACTGAGCTGGGAAAGACGGCATCAAGGCCTTCAATGGAATGTGATACACATTTACATTTTAGGAGCTGGAAACCACAGCTGAGTTCTAAGAAAGCTAAGAAAGTAAAATGTATGCCTTCATGTCACTGGTTGACTTGTGCTGGCCCCAAGAATTTCAGAGGGTTTTCTTAGGCAAGGAATGCTCAAAGGTAGTTTGCCATTTTCTTCCTTGGAAATAGAGCCCATGGGAGCTGATAGTCCTTAGCAGTCCCCCAAGTGCTAACAAGGGCTGACCATGCTTAACTTCCAAGATCAGCAGGATCTGGTGCCTTTACTGTATTAGGCAATTCCATACTGTAAATCTACAACCATGTAATTCAGTGGTGGTGCTGTCACACACACTCCCTGCGGAATACCTGCACTGTGCAACCAGTTATTTATCTGTGAATGTGCCTCCGCTTTCCCCAGTCCCAGTGAATCAAGTGGTACACTGAAGGCACTGAGAACAATGTGCAACTCCATGTACAACAGTTACATAGCTAGAATCCAAATGTTGTGTTACAGCCCAAAAATGTAGTGCCCGCGTAAAGGAACTTAAGTGCGCATAAAAGCTTAGCAGCTTTCCGGCCTCTATCTCACCTCCCTCATCTTATAGTAGAACTAAGTTAGAGTCCATTTTTCTGTTTGTGTTAGCAGAATAGAGAGGAAGAGGCTTTTCTGAAAATTTGGCACCTGTGTCAGACCTTTGGAACTGGCAATAGGGAAGCCATGGTTTTTATTCCCAATTTTATATCTCTTAGCCTCTTCAGTAAAAAACCAGCGTGCCTCTAACCTGTCCTTCCTTTCCCTCAGACCACTGGTGGACTTGCTGGATAAACGGTACTACTTGGCCGTTCCATACGATGAATGCAAACAAAGGAGGAGGTAAGGGCAGAAGCTTGGCCCATGTTCTCAATCTGTCTTGTTCCCATGACACCACTGCATTCAGGAAACATCTCTTCCTGTTAATGGTCCAGTCCCAACACATTTTTTGGAGGAGCTTAATATCTCTCAGTCCTGTACAGTTATAGAGAACCAGCTCCCTGTAAGAATGGGAAGCTACAATGGTACATAGAATAGCTGTGTTAGTGGCATGATTCATCTTCACGCTGACAGTGGTAGCTGATGGCAGAACTGCCCTGATGCCAGCTAGGGCATCAGCCTGATACCAGAGACCATGACGTGGCCCTGAAATCAATGCGCTTTTGCATTCTGTGGATACCACCTGCAAAGGTTTTAGGTGCATGAGATCCAGCTTAAAGAAGCCTTTTACGTTAATGAATGACCATTCAGTTTGAGGGGCAGTGGAGAGGATGGATGGAGCCTGCATCCCAACATCCTCCCAGCGCAGCATAAACATCTGCAGGACACATGTTGATGGTGGCTAGAAACATGGTTTATGGCCTCAACCACATTGCAAAGCTATTAAACTGAAATGGCTCAATTTTGTACCAATGTAAAACACTTCTTCTCTTGCTTCTTCCCCAGTACACGTAAATATACAGTACCTGACCCTCCAGGTCTGTTTGACGGCCACGTCTGGCCCATGTATCTTAAGCACCGGAAGGAAATGGAGGCCAGTGGAGTTGATGTTGGTAAGGGGCAAAGACTTGACTGTGACTCTAAGAGGGAATAAGGGCATTTTATAGGGGTGCAGGGTATTTGTCTAATATAAATATTTGTTGTTGTTACATGCCTTCAACTCTTACCTGTGGTGACATTATCCTAGAGTTTTGTTGGCTAGAGGAGGTTTGTCGTTGCCTTCATCTTTGGTGGAGAGTGTAACTTGCCTGAGGTCACCCAGCGGGATTCCATGGCTGAGTGGATTCTCACCCACGTCTTCTGGAATCATAGCCCAGCACTCAGACTGCCATACCATTCTTCCTCTGAAAAAAATGAGAATTTATTCAGATAAGATTTACCACCATTCCCTTCCTCTAAGGCTCAGAGAGTGAGACATGCCCAAGCAAGCTTCCAGAGCCGAGTGTGGATTTGAACCCTGGACTCCCAGAGTTCCAGTCCAAAACTCAAGCCGCTATTCCGTGCTCATATAGCCAAGAGATATTTGTTAAAAATTTCATAAAGCAACAGTAGGCTGCCTGAATTTCCCACACAATGTGACTGCATGCAGTGATATCATCTTCTGTAAAACTTATGAAAGAGCCACCTGTTCCTAAACATTTAAAGCATATTTAGAAAACATGCTTAACACTGCAGTGTTGTAAAACTTTAAAAGTGTGCTAGGTCTCCAGATCAATTTTGATTCTACAGTTTTAAATTAATTCAGCTGCCAACATCCTTCCTTTCAGAATTCATAACTCCCTGTTGTTATTTTCAGTTTATCTGGATGGCCTGAAGTCCAGAGATGACCTTTATAAGCAAGTCTTCGAAGATATACAGAACAACCTTTTAAATTGTTCATAGGTGAATATATTCCTAATAGATGTGGTGGGGAGGGAATAAAGAGGGCTTTCCTTTCCTGAAATAAAAAATTGCCAGGTTTATTTCCATAATTTGAATATTAATTTCTTCCTTTTGCTTTTCAGGATTTGTGGACAATCGACAGATCTGTGTGCAAATCTGATGTAAATATTACTTTGAATATTAATAGAAACTTGTTTCCATAAAGCCCATCTCTCACTGTCCTTTGGAAAACAACTTTATGTATATAATTGAATGTTAACCTAATTTATTTACAATGCAAGAATGGGCAGGTTTTTTTTATTTTCTTCTTTTATATTCCAGTGGTTTAAATGTGTATGTCGTAAAGATGCATTTTTATAACGCAGCACCAAGTGCCAATTTGTAAAATAGCACCGTTGATGCCTGTATCTTTATGTCTGTGTCTTTAAGCCTTTGTCCAACTGCTTGTACGACATCACATTGTACACACAGTAAAAACAACAAAACAAAACCCAAAACATTTAAACATTTTGATCTCTTAGTTTCATTTCAGTCAACAATTTTGAGGAGCACGCCTACCTCTGTGGAAGGTCCCACGGTTAGTCCCCAGTTTCTGTGAAAGAGAATCCCCACTTGAAACCCTGGAGAGCTAGTGGGACCAGTCAGTGTAGGCACCCCTGAGTTAAGATGGACCAAGGGCCTGACTCGGTATACAGGGCAGCTTGCCACGTTCCTATCTGGTTGGCTAGTGCCACAACTCCAGAGACTTGTGGGAGTCACATGTAATAATGTTGATAACACATTGTTGATAATAAGAGGCACAGAGAACAAAACATAAGAGGAAAAGCTGAAGTTGGGCAAGTTCAACCTGGTGGTGAGAAGACTGTTCAAAGGCCTGAGTAAAAAATGTCTCAAGGGGAAGCTGTTTTCCCCAATGTTGGCCAAACAAAAAAAAACTCATCAGGCAAGCAGTATGATTTATTTAGTGGGGAAAAGACATAAAAATCAGTTAACAGAAGGGAATAAAAATGTCCCCTCAAAGGTTTTTTTTTTAAAAAACCCAGGTGAACAGGAGGTCCACCTCTGTTTTTGAAAAATTGGCGTTAATGTTAGTTGAGTGTGTGTGGCCTATTTAAAAAGTGAATCACCACTTTGGAGGCTTATGGGAAAGCCTATTTACTTTCTTTTTTTCATTTAATCATTTTTAATTATTGCATTTTGGGAGTTTTTAACAATTAAAAAAAACACTATTGTAAGCTGCCTTGAGTCTCAAACGGGGAAAAGGTGGAATATAAATATCATCACCAACATGCCTCCAAAGAAGAAATTCTATTGCAGAGCATGAATATTTCTTTGCTTAATGTTGGCAGCTGGTTCCCATGTCAATGGTGAAATGAATCCATTCCAGGTTTTAGTAGCTTGGAAAGAGCTATCCAAGGTGCCAAACCTTTTCAGGAAGAACATTCAGCACCTTGGAGAGCTACTTGAAAGTCTGGATTAAAACCTGGAGTGGATAAATTGTCACACTGATATGGAAGCCACTGGCCACCGGTAAGGTGATGAAAACAAAGTTAGCAAGTAGCAGTTTGGGGGACAGGATGGAAATAAGGTCAGTTTCAAAATGGTTTGGCAACAGATCTTGCAGGACTTGGCATTCAAGCATTCCTGTACAATATGATAACATAGACATATTTCTCTATCTAGATCACACGCCAAATCAAGAGATCCCTCCCAGAATCTACAAGCTCTCAGGCATGTATAAGCTCGTGTGGCCAGGTTTTCCTAGCAGCCATAAGGGACAGTCGGAATTCATGACATGCAGGCTTGATGTTCAGGAAGCAGCTAGCGAGAAATGTGTGTTCTGCCTAGACCCCAAGTGAAAGTATTCACTGCAGGTAACCTAGCCATATGTTTCTCTCTAAAATTAAGATACTGTGTACGTTCATAAACTACACAAAGCACAAGTTTCTGTCTTTAGGAAGGGCCCACAACTCAGACTACAGGATTTGGGAGCACCTTGTTCACTGTATACAAAAAGAAAAGCTTTCCAACCCTGAAACAGGGAGGCATCCCTTACAATAAGGGACAAGCTTTCTGGATCTCAAGTAAGGGAAAACTGTCCTATAAAGGGCAACCTTTCTGGCCTGCAAATAGAGATTATCCCTTAGAATAGCCAGCCCGATAAGGCACAAGTTTTCCAGCCCTCAAATAGGGGACATCGCTTATAACTAGGGACATCCGGTGATTCCAGTATAAACTTAGCATTCTGACATTTTCTGTCACTTATTTAGATGTTTGGTCTCATTGATGATTTAGTAACAACACTGATTTTTTTTAATTCATTACCATATGAGTGACATGGGGTAAAGTATTGCTACTGCTCCAGAAGAAAAAGTGTTAAAAATTAACATTTCTCAGATTCTGGACTCCTGCAGACAAACCAAATGTGTCAGAAGAGTCTGCCCAATTATTGTTCCCCCCCCATAATTCTCAAAATTGTTTTTCTCTTTTTTTTAATCCAAATATTTATGTTGCCTCAGACTATTTTCTGGCAGTTTCCAGAACCACCTGGCACAATTTATCCTCACTCTTGAGTGAGTTTCCTTTTAATTCCAATACATATTAGATTAACAAAGTCTCCTTTGAAGAAGGAGGAGAGACAAAGAGAAGGAAAAGGGGAAAAGAGAACAAGAAGGAGATGATAAGGAAGAGGAGGAAGAGATGGATTAATGACATTTCATAGGGCTGTAGCTTTGGTCAAAGGGCTAAGGATTTGTGGCCAAAAAAGGAGATTTGATTTTGGATGACTTAAAAGGCAAATAGAGAAATGCAAAGCTCCGTTTGAACAGAAGCTTCTTTGCTCCCCTTTTCATCTTGCAAGCTTCTACTGTTGCTTTTTTCTCTTCAGCAAATGAGCAACTGCAGCTGGAATGGAAGAAACCAGTTGGCCCCCAATGCCTGGGATGTTTTGCATTCTTAGTGCATTGTTAATACCGATGAGCTGGCTCCGAAGAAAAATTAACAGTTCTCTTTTATTCTGTCATGCGCCTTCTTCTGTGGTCACGTCAGATGACCAAGCACAGTCGGGCGTCGACAGCACAAGCGAGCTGCGCAGCTGATGCTTTTTTTAAAATCTGGAGTTATGTGCTGAGGCATGTCCCACAGATGCCTTGCTGACAGGCAATTGGGAGCAGGGGGGTTAAGGGGGCACAGACCTTGGCTTAAATTGAGGCTTATGTGTGAGCTCAGGTGTGGATTCTGGCACACCTCTGTCTCTTGTCCTCAACCCTTTAAGACAGACAGATAGCATGCCCTTCAATTGTTCATTCAACAGTGGCAATTCTGATTAACGAGGATCATCCCACTTCTTCAGCTACTTTTAAAATGTCCCAGTTCTTCTCTCTTCCTCCCACTTTAGTTCACTTCCATTGCTGCAAACTGGGTTCAAAAAATAGTTTGTACGCAATTAATTCAAGGGAGAGGGAGGACTGGGCACAATCATGCCTTTCCCAAACTGCTGCAACCTCTCCTGGCTCATCTCTTCCTCCTTATTAGTAATTTTTGGCAGTTTGATCACACTGATGTTGCTTGTTTACACATGTCCCAGTTTTCAGATGTGAAATGTTGTAGGGTAGGAAGAGCCAGCGTTTTATTGATCAGGGTTTTCTTCCCCACAGGCTTAAAATAGTCTGTCCTGGCCAAACAGGGCCACTTCAAAAGTTTTGTTTTGTCATTCCCCAACCTTTCTTGTCCTAAGGCAAAGAGCCAAAGTCTCCTGTTTCTTATGGACAGCTCTGTGTACATGGCTCTTTACGAGTAAAACAACCAAAAACAGTGGATCCTGCCAAAGGGTATAATCTAAAATATGTGTGTAGACACACAAACACAAAGGAAAATAATTAATAATAAAAAAAAATCATACAATTGTAAAACAAATTTTCCAGGTAAAATACAAAAAAAAGCCATATAATATAAAGCAAACTGACAAGTACATGAATAGCTTGATTAGATACAAAACAATTTTAAACGCTTTTGAAAACAAAAAGAGTTTTAATGGATATTGCCAGAAAATAATCCAAGACAACAGAAATGTCCTGAGATTTACAGTGACAAACCCCACAGCCTTCTAACACATCTGGACAAGTCCAGTAGGAGCAGCCTGATTATGGAAGCATGACAGCCACGACAAAGTTCTCTGCTGCCTTTCTGTCAGGGGTGATCTGGCCAGGGAGGTTGGATGAGATGACCTAGAAGGCCCCCGTCCAATCCTGGGATTCCAAGAATTTCAGAAGGATCAGATGGAGGGAGCAATCCAGAAGAACCCCACTGAACTTCATCTGAGCACAGACAGGAGTAACTGAGATCAGTTGAGTCACTACCAGAACACTTCCCTGGGCCAAAGTTAGACGTCCCTGGATAATATTTACTCTTAAATATCAACCCAGGTGGTAATTTGCAGTTTGCAGCTCCGCCAAGGCAGATCTCAGTATTCCCACTCACACACTTTCCAGCATTTCACAGATGAAAAGCCTTGTGGTCAAGCAACATCCGAGTGTGGTCAAGAGGGTACACTGTAGAAGAATGGACGAGCTATGAGACACTGCAGCAATGTGCTTTTGTCTGAGCCTAAAGGAAACGGCAAGTTTCCTCCCCTGCTAGGTTAACAGAGTGGAAACCACTTTTGTCATTTGACCTCTGTTTGCAAGAATTGTAATGAGGTGCGTAAGGAGTCTATGCATTTGCTCAGCCTCCTCTGTTCCATGCCAGGACTCACCCTCTGCTCTGCAAACAGGCTAGTTTAAATGTCTCTTATCTTGTCTCTTCAAGCAGGTGAGCAGCTATGGGTTGGTACTTAATGCCTAAAGCTTATTGACTTACCAGGGGTCTTCTCTGGGTCTCAAATGTTAGCTCTGCGGGATGATTCTCATCTACACCTAGATCTAGATGATTCTCATCTAGATTAATTCTTGAGAACCAGCTGAAGGATGGAAGGTTTTTGGGGGGGAAGAGAGAGAGGTGGGGGGAGGAGAAAGAGAAGACTGAAGGGGGCTAAAATTAGTCCCAGACCTCTGTGGAATGAAATTAAACCCAGCCTCATACAACTCACACAAGCTGGCAAACACTGATGATGTTCCCTGAAGGAGGATCAGCAACAGGGATCTTTCTTCTATCTATCAAGACCTTTTTTTTTTAATTTCTTTCTTTTTTAAGCCAAAGACGATGTGCAGTCTCGCCTGGACTCTGGGACTCTTTTGAGTTTGGCCACTCACAATTCTTCCTAGAAGACAAACACTGGGCCCTGTTCAAGGCTGTTGGGAGATGTCCTTCTCCCGCCAGTTTGCAAACAATGCCTTTTGACCTAGGCTGTGTTGCAACCCAGACTGGCATCCCTTCCACTCTATGCAATTGTAACACTATGATTCCACCTTAAGTGCCATGGCTGCATCCCATGGAGTTTTGGACTTCATGCTGAGGCGTAATGGAAAATGGTTTTGAGTCTTGGACCAGGTTTCAAATCCCCCAATCAACCGGAAGACCAGGTTTCAAATTCCCCAATCAACCATGGAAACCAAGTGGGCAACCTTGACAACCTATCATAAGGTTTTCTTGGCAAGGTGTGTTCATGGGAGATCAGGCGGGTCAGTTGAGGACAGAGTGAGATGGAGATCTTTCATCCATAGGGTTGCCATAAGTCAAAGTTGACAGCAGTTAACAAGATGATAAATTAATTGCTACAGATCTGTTCTAGCTAGGTATTCTGGGAAAGATTCCTGCCTGGAGCCCTGTAGGCCAAGTGAAGCAAATCACTTGGGAAGGGGCAGGAAAAGAGCAGTCCAGGGAGACTGGAGAAATCAAGGGCCACAAAAACAGCCTTGGGCCACATACGGCTCTTAGGGCCACATTTTACCTACTCCCTTTCTAAGAGAAGGGACTCGGATTGCACAGGAAAGAACTGCATGGATCACAAACTCTTCGTTGACCTCACTGACTCAGCAATCTGCATGGATAACCCAGCTTTGAGCCCAAGAACGGGCAGGGAGGTCCAGTGGGAAAGGATGAAATCTGGACTATTCTTGGAGCCTTCTTTTTGATACCACTGAACTGAAACGGTTGTCCTTGTAAACACAACACCCTCCCTTTTGACCCTTCCTTGTGCAACCTCTGGCGGGGAAATCTGGCCAAGCAAATTCTCTCTCCTCCTTTACAGTGACAATCACATTTGTACTCACCTTCTTGTTCTAAGAAACACACGGACGGTGTGTGTTTTGTAACGGTGACGCATAACCATGTGAAACTGGCTCAGACAAAATCTGGGAAAGGCCGGATGGTACAGAAGAGACACATGGCAACTCTGTCTTTTGGAGAAGTTCAGTGTTCTCTCCTTGAGCCCCACGGAAATGCTCAGATCTCGTCTAGACACTCCTCCTGGTGCTGAATTCAGGCCTGGTACAAATATAGCATTTTGTCCTCAGGAAAGGGCAACATTCAAATAGAAACAAGAAGAGCTCTGGTGCTTGGCTCTTCATTTCTGCCATAAGTTTCCAAGAACTGCCTATTTTTTTCATCCATTCTGGGGGGCCTTTAGCTATCAGGGAATCTCTGATCCCTGGGAAGTGTTGGGAATTTGTTTTCAAGCCATCTCAAGCCTGGTCTAACCATCTCCATTCTATCTACACTAAATGGCAACACTTTCTGGGGCTTTTGCAACCTAGCCATTTGGATAACTCAGTCTGGCTCTGGTTTTTCCTCTTGCAAAATGAAATAACGTCCCAGTCTTCATGGTTCTGAATGCAGGCTTATTCCACTTCTCCGACAGGTTAGGGACTGGAAGACCGACAGAAAATGGAATGGGTTGGAAAACAAGACTCATGTTCTCTACTGTAGGGAGCATGACGGGTTTATGGAGCCTCACTTGGGACAGATGGCGTGCGTGTCGCTTGCAAAGTCTCTCAGATAGCTTAGCTCCCTTTTTCCCCTCTCAGCCTGTTTTGTAAGCAGTGGTCACATGCAAGAGTTTCCAAGCAAGCCTTCATAGACAAGAACTGATGAAAGAGCAGAACCCCTGTCAAATTGATGGAACTTATCCTTAATTTAGAAGTGCAAAGAGAACAAGTCATCAGATAACAGGGCATCAAAAGGTGGCACTTTCCTGCCAAAGTTTAGAATAATAAGAGTTGGAAGAGACCCCAAAGGTCATCCAGTCCAACCCCATTCTGCCACGCAGGGAGACAGGACTGAATCACTCCCAACAGAGGCTCTGCGTTAAAAAACTCCTGCCACATAAAAAAAATACTCTTGAGGGGGCACCCGGATTTGAACCAGGGACCTCTTGATCTGCAGTCAAATGCTCTCCCACTGAGCTATGCCCCCTCTGCTTAACAGAGAATCTTTCAACACTGTGATGAAACAACTTCCTCCATATAGGAAGCTATATAGAGCCAGACCACTGTTTCATCTGGGTCAGCGTTGTTAATCCAGGCTCTTCTTCATGGTTTAGGTTCTGACTTCTGTCTGAGTTTTTTTCCCAGACTTGATTGTGTTATCCCTTAGTAATAAAAAAGGATTGTTGGACTGCAGCTCCCATCATTCCCCCTTCCTCCAGTGGTGAGGAATGCTGGAAGCTGGAGTCTTAACAGCAGTTGGAGGGCTGTAAACGGGTCACTCCTGCTGCAGGCATGTGGAAACCTCAGCATCGTCTGCAGCCATCTGGACTTTCAAACAGAGGCTTCATTGCAACCAAGGATACTCCAAATATGTGAATTCCAGGCCATCCCCGCTGGTGGGTGGATTCTCACAGTGCTTGACTGTTATTTAAATGTCTGGTAAATCATAAAACCATCCTCGTCTGCACTCTGGTTTCAAGCAGAGAGGAGCAGAAGGCATAGATATGGACTCACACGGCTTTCACAAGCCCTTCCCTGGACATTTTTTTCTGCGCCTGTCTTGGCTGGACGGGGTTTGTATCAGCTGTGCGAGGACAGTGAAATCCAGAGGCTATTAATAGCACGGGGGGCACCTCTCTCTCTTTTCTCTCTCTCTTCTCCCTCGCTCTCATCCGCCTCCTTCCCAACTTTGGTTAAAGGCTCAGGAGCCTGGCAAAGAGTCAAAGATTTCTGGTCTCAGCCAGCTTCGGGAGTGCTCCGGTGGGGCCTTTCAGCTGGGTGTGTATGTGACTAATCGCCTCTTGTGTGACATTCACAAGGGAAACATTCGCAGGCCCCTCCAGACCTCAGATAACCCGGCCGTGTTGGAAAAGGAGTCCAAATTTTTGGAACGAGGAGGGACGGACTGCCATCCCCCTAGAAACCCACATTCCCGCTGCCCGGAGAGCCATCTCCCCTTTGCGTGCTAACCGTGCTGCCTGGAGATCACGCTTCCTGCATGTGGACAAATGCCCCATCTGGAGGGCACCAGATTTTTGGCTGGTGTGCCTAGAAGACACAATCAGCTACCATCTCGAACTGCAGTAGGTCATTGTTATTGTTGCTGTGAGCTTCTGAGTCAACTGCAATTGATAGCGTCCTCTGGGGTTTTCTTGGCAAGATTTGTTCAGAGGAGGTTTGTCACAGCCTTCCTCTGAGGCTGAGAGAGTGGGACTTGCCCAAGGTCACACAGGTTTCCATGGCTGAGCAGGGATTCAAACCCTGGCCTCCCAAAGGCCAGCATTCAAGCTACCACACCATGCCGGCTCAGTTTTGTTGGACAGATTGATTCAGAGAAGATTTCTCATTGCCTTCCTCCAAGGCTGAGACAGTGTGACTTGCCTAAGGTTTCTGTCTCGTCTCCCAGAGACCTAGTCTTATTCCACGCTACCTTTCTGAAGTGGATCAGAACAACAGAAATATCACTACAGCAATTTCCCCCCCTAACTGGCACTTGATTTTCCTTCACTCTGTTTTCCCTCCTCCATCCTGACTACCTTTCCTTTTGTGCTGTGTCTCCTTAGGCTGCCTCTATTGCAACTGCTTCCTGGCATAGCAGGAAGGAAATACTTTTAAAAAGTAGCCCTGGCAAATGCCCCGTTGCTGTCTCTCCACACGGATTAAGATAAACTCCCGCGCGCTGGGCCACTTCCCCTGAGCACCTTCCCGAGGGCTTCTGTGGCATTTCTCACCTCACATCCAAGCCGGTGAGCTGAAAGGTCAGCCTGCCCCTGTGGAGAAGGGCAGAGGAGGGTTGGATTCTCTGAAACTCCCCACCCCCAGCATGCTCCGTGGGGGCAGCAATTCCGCCTCCCAGCTTCAGGTGGTAAAAGTGCACAGCTTTACCAGGGCAGTCCCTACGGCAGAGCTAGGATGGTCCCTGGGCAGCCTGAGGACCCCGGACCCCATTTTGTGGTCCCCGGAGGTCTCCACTAGTCCCCCCAAAGCCCTCAACCCACCAGAACCATTTGGCATGAACTTTTGTCCCCAAAAAGCCTCCCTTCAATGTGTGAAAAAGCATAAAATACCTGTACCCCACCTCTACAAACACCCTCAAACCATGCGCTGCCCCCCAAATACCTCTGTGTTTCCCCTTTCAGAATGGCGACAGGGAGCAACACAACGTCACTCCTTGTCTCCATTTTGAGAGGGACTGTGGGGGAAATGGTGGCATTTGGGCTTGTTATCAGAGTCGTATCAGAGTGCAGCCCACGAGGGGTCTTGCAGCAGGAGTGACCCCTGGTGACCACACAGTTGCCCACACCTGTCCTTTTAAGGAAAGTGTGTGTAGTCCTCCCCCATCAGGCAGATGGGCTCTAGAGTCCTTGTCAGCATTGTAGCCAAACATGACATTAGCAGAAGAAAGGTTATTTTTTGGGTCAAGTAACTCCTCGGCCTCAGAGGAAGACAACAGCAAGCCGCTTTTCTGGGAAGGATGTCTTCCTGCAATGCTAAACACAAGTGCACAGAAACATCAACCGGATATACTTGCAATATTAATTAAGGCAACCTTAATTAAAAAGGACAGGATGGGTGGGACCCCATGCTCTTGGTTTTCAAGCCACTAGTCCTCATGTTACAATCCATCACAACAGGGGGCCGGCGGAAAGCACAGACCCAACCCCAACCAGCAGAGAGCAGCAGAGACTCACCTGTATATTTAGTTAATCTATTATTAACCCTTATTTGTGGGCTGGCTTAAGAGCAGAATTCTCCATTTGCTCATGCCAACTAAGAAAGAAAACTGTGAATTTCAAGAGCGACAGAACTAAAAACAAGAAAAGCATGATCCTTCATAAATATACAAGTGAGAGAAAAAGAGAGGGAGAAAACAACTTGAAAGAGTTGAAAAAGTCTGAGAGAATAAAAAGATTTTTTTTTTTGTGGTGCCAAAAAATGCCATGAAGGAGACTACTGCAGCTGACCCACCAGATCTAGAGTGTGGAAAAGTTACTTTGCTTGGATTACAACCACCATTAGCACCCCAGCCAGTGTGGAAATGCTAGGCAATAAAAATTGGGAGCTGTGTTCTCCAGAGTAACATTTCCAATTCCAATCCAGGGACCTGTTCAGACAAAAGGAAAATTTGAGACCTCGTATTTGGGCTGCATTGTCCTCCCTGCATAGCTACACCCCTGCTGGGAAGGCTTATGTGAGGGAACATGGCTTTTCAAATAGCAGTTGGGAAACTGTCTTGCTTTGGCTTTTTGTCAGGCAAGAAGGACGGCAGGTGCAGCTTTTCTTAGCTTGGGCGGACAGGTCCGTCCGTGGCTTTTGGCAGTGATGAGTATTTCAGGAATCCCACAGCCAAGGGGCAAGCCAGCCTCAAAAAGACATCTCCTGTCTGAGCCAGACTCTAGTGGGAACACACCCTGCACGCCACAAAAACCTCCGACATGAAAAGCATCCACTGTCCGGGAGACAACTTCAGAGGCACCTCGAAGAGAGAAATAGAACTTGGGTCAACAACATAGAAATGGCTCCTTGAGGACTCCCTTTGTGTGAAGAAGAGAAATCATATTTTTTTCCCCTAGCAGTCTTGTGGTTTTGCTAGACAGGTGGGCAAAAGAATTTGCTTCTCCCCTCTAGTCTCTCTTTGGTTTAAGGACAGGATTTCTCTCTTTCTCTGCCTGAGCCCAGGTTCTTGTCAGAACATTCAGTCACTCAATGGGCCAAGATGGCTTCTGGGCCCTCTCAAAACCTTCAGCTGGTCTATCCTTCAAACCCATGCTAATTTGACAATTTGGGCCCACTCAGCAGCCATAGCAATCCATCCTTCTGACGTTGGTGCTTCACTCTGCTTCCAGGTTTGAGCAAGCAATAGTCTTGCCAAAGAAGGGGTGTGTATTTGCTATCCAAGTCTTTATTCCTAATGCCCAGCAAAAAGCATTTCTGGTGACATTACAAAATCCACTCTTAAGGCTTTCTTTTAATTGCCATGTGAATCTCAGACCAATAACTGTTCACCTTCTTTTGTTCTCATATGTTCTTATGCAGGAGCCTCCCAGTTCGAGCCCCAGTGGCTTCTCCAGATGAGTTTATGGAAACAATACCACTTCTCCCGGGCAAAGATAGTGATGCTGCTCTAAATGGACTACCAAGGATCTGTCCCATTATAAACCAGATGCCTACCAAACACAGGATGAAGGTAAGAGCTGTTCAGTAGTGGAACCGACACCCTGGTAGGGTGATTCTCCATCTTTGGAGATCCTCAAATAGAAGTTGGATGGGCATTTGTTATGCATGACAGGGGATTAGGTGAGATGGCTCTCAAGATCCCTTCCAACCCTGTGATTCTATGTGTTGTTGTGTCCCTTCAAGTTGCTTCCGACCCGTTATGTCCCAAAGTGACCCTATCACGGGGTATTCTTGGTAAGATTTGTTCCAAGGGGGTTTGGCTCCAAGTTTTCTGTCTCCAGGCCTATGGGTGGATTCATGGATGTATCGGGACTGTTTTCAGAGGTAGCGCCCCATGTACCATGCTCCTGTCCCAGCGGCACATGAGATTTGCTGTTGCCAAAGAGGGCGGGTGTGGTGTCAAGCTTAAATGGGAAGAGGCTGGCATTCCCATCCTTCCTTAAGAGAGACAGAAAAACCTGTGGGTCTTAAAATGGTGGGTTCATACACACTGTACATACTCCCACATATTCAGGTAGTGGAATGCTGGCACAAGTCATTTCCAACTTGTAGCGATGCTAAGTCGACCCTTGTCAAGGGGTTTTCTTGGCAAGATTTCTTTGGGGGGGGGGTTGACTTTGCCTGCTTCAGAGGCTGAGAGAGTGTCATGTACCCACAGTCTCCTAGTGGGTTTCCATGGCCAGGCAGGGATGCAACAAATTTTTTTGTAAGTAGCCTTGAATTACAAATTGGCAAAAAGGAGATGATAAAAATGATGATGCAAGTAGTCAAAATTAGTAACAACGTGAGTCTTAAAAACAGTTCCAGGGTCCCTGCATGTGTCCAGAACGCTAGGCAGGTGATCTTGCTCTAGATGGCCATTTCAGAAGAGACAGTGTGACATGTCTCTCCATGTGCAGCTCTGTCCAGGAAGCTCACCTAAGAAGATACACAATTAGCCTCAATTCATATTTTACTTGCTGCCCAAGCTCCTTTGCATGGCCAGTGCTTGAACTAAATACCTTGAACCGCTTTTCAAGAGCATCCATTAATAGAAATAACCTGTTTCTTTGACCTTACACAAAATGGCTCCAAATTTGGCTCTTGGTTAGTTCCAGACATCACTTCAAAGCCACCATCCTCCATCCCGGCCCCCCATTTTTAAAAAGAAAAAACCTCTCCCTGTGGCACCAAATATTAGCACAGCTAACAAAGCCCTCGGTGAGGGTCACGCTCTGGGCGAAGGAAAGCTCCCCTTCTCTTCTCTGTGACACATTCCATCCCTGCTTGGGAGAAGCAAATGGCATCTTGTGGCAAACACCAAATATTGACCCGGTATCTTTATTTAGTAAGCCCAAAGAAACAAGCCATCCTGCTTGCCTTCCTCCAGGATCTTTGCAAATATTTTTCTAGCTGAGAGAGAAATTGAGAGAGGAAATTTACCAGGAGGGACTCATTCCAAAGGCTATGACCCTCTTCTGAAGGCTGTCCCCAAAGTGCCAGCCTGTGTTTCCTTCCTGCCACAACTCAGTGGGTCTTTTGGATTGCTGGGCTTGGCCACAACAGCCCTGCGAGGTAGAGGTAGGGCAAGGATCTTGGTAAAGGAGGACTGAAAGGACTGTGGCTACACACCATGGTGAGGGGGAAGGGGAAGAAGGAAGGAGAAAACTGGGTGAGAAGAAAGGGAATTGAGATAGAAGGGAGAGAAGAAACAGAAGGAAGAAATAGGACAGGTAGACAGATAAATACCCTTAAAGGTACCAGATCCCTTCTGATCAAGGAAGCTAAGCAGGGCCAGCCGTGGTTAGTACTTGGATGGGAGACCACCAATAAATACCAGTACGCTTAGACAAGTAAACACAAACAGGAGATAGGCAGCCAGATGGAAGGAGAGAGAAGCAGGAGAGAGAATTGTAGAACTGGAGAGGGTCATCTAGTCCAACCCCCTGTTGTGTAGGGATGCACAACAAAAGCACTCTTGACAGATGCCCACCAAGTACTCTTTAAACAGCTCCAAGGATGGCCTCTAAAGAAGGAGATGACAGAGAGAGAGAGAGAGAGAGAGAGAGACTGATCAATAATAGGTGCAAACCAAAGAGAGACAGGAATAGAATAGATGGACAGACAGACAGGTGGGTGGATGAAGCAGGACGTGGGAGATGATGACGCAGAGAGAGAAAATTAGGAGATGGCAGAGAGGGAGGGGGGTGAGTAAGCGGAGGTGAGGCAGAGGGACACCAAAATGGATGGATGGAGTATTTTGCGAGAGAGAAATAGATGCTGATGAATGGAGAGGCAGAAAGAATCAGAAGGGAGAGAGAGAGAGGGAGAGGGAGAGGAGATGACAGACAGACAGACAGACAGATCTTATGAGCTAAGAGGGCAGCAAGAGAGGAACGAGGGGTGCCCAGCGGAAGAGGCAGGGGGTGGGAAGAGACGGAAGCGGGGCAGAGGGAAGCCAGAGGGGATGAGGCAGGCGGGTGGGCGGATGAGGCAGGTAGGCAGGCAGACAGAGAGGAGCAGGAGGCGGTGGACGGACGGGGGAGCTGAGCCACAGACCCGGGATTTCATAGGAACAGGGGAAAGCGGGGAAATGGGGGAGAGGGGACGGAGAGGGGCGGGAGAGGGCAGGGGATAAAGGCGAAAGACGGTGTCCAGAGGGACAGAGGGCGGAGAGAAGGAAGCAGGGGGAGTTACCTGGGCTCAGGGGGCCCCACCTGGGAAAAAGGGAGGGAGGGAGGGCGCCCCCCCTCCTCCTCCTCCTCCTCCCCTTTCCGCAGCCGCGCCCCTCCAGCCCGTCCTCTTGGTCTGGAAAGTCCTTGTGCTCCACTTTGCCTGCGGGCGGGAAAAGTAACTTTTCTCCAACTGCGGGCGGGGCGTGGGGCTGGCGGGGGGCGTTCCCGCGCCCCCTTTCCCCGCGGCGGCCGGCGGGGGGCGGCCAGTGTGTCTGGGGCGGGCCACGATGCTGGGGGCGCCGCTGGCCGTGGTGCTGATGGCGGCGGCGGCGGCGGCCGGGCCGGGTCCGCGGGGGAGCGTCGCCCTGCCCGGGGCCTGGCGGCAGGAGATCCGCTGGGCCAGCCGCGGCCGCCTCCACAGCCTCCTCAACAGCGCCGGGCGCTTCCAGCCGGGCCCCGGGGGCCCCCAGAGGCTCTACCTCCGCGTGGGGCCCCCCGGACCTCAGGGGACCCCCGAAGCCAGGGCTGGAAGGGCGGTCCTCGAGGGGGCTGACCCCCCTCTGGGAACCCCGAGCCAGGAGGCATCGGGCATGGAGGAGGACTCAGGGGGTCCCCTGGCCGCCCTTGGGGGCCCCGCAGCCGACCAGACCCGCCTGGCCAGCGGAACAGGGGGCACCCAAGGGAGCCGGGAAGGGACATCCCCCGGAGGCCACAGCATCTCCTGGTCTGGGGCATCTCCATCTGGTGGAAGGGAGCCGGAGACCCCCACGCTGGGGATGCCAAGAGGAGGCCGGCCGGAGCCGTCAGTCAATGAGATCGAGGGCTCTCCGGTCCCTTCCGGCCCACCAAACCCCCCAAGGAGGGGTCCCTGGAACCCCAGGAGTTCAGCCACAGGGGAACCCCAAGATGCTCCCCGTAGCCAGAACAACCTCTTCTATGATGTCTCCCCCGCTTCCAGGCCGCGCTCCCACCAGAGGCCTGGCTACGGGACCCGCTACTTTCACCACGGTGAGTGGGGGACTGGGGCTAGGGCCCCCCAAAGCGCACGGGGAGGGCTCGCGGGGAGCCTGGGAGTCGTGGGTGGCCCTCACAGGTAGCGTCCATGGATTCATCCTCTAGATTGGGCCAGTTCCCCTTTACGGCCGTCCAAGCTGGGCAGACAGCCATGACACCTTGTGCCAGGGAGTTCCACAGTGCCTTGTTGTGTGAAGGAGTCATTCTTTGCCCCCCTCCTGAAGCTATCCCACATTCGGCTGTGAGCTGGTATAGGTTGAGCGCCCCTTATCTGGAAATCTGATGTACTCCAAAATCCAAAATTGCCCACATGGGTGGCTGAGATAGAGACACCTTTGCTTCCTGACAGGTCAGTGTGCACAAGCTTGGTTTCATGCACAAAATTATATTTTAAAAAATTGTGCTCTTTTTTGCTGTGTGTTTCTGCAAGAGTAAATGTGTTTACTTACAGTATTAGCCATCTTCACATTTCTTATGCTCCCATTTCCCACCTCCTTCCCTCCTAGGCCTGCCTGACTTAGTCCCTGACCCCTATTTCATTGAAGCGGCCACCTACATCCAGCGGGTCCAGCTCTATGCTTTGGAGTGTGCGGCAGAGGAAAACTGCCTTGCAAGGTAGGCACAGCAGAGGAAAAACGGGCATGCAAGATAGAGGAAAAGTCAGTGTCTCCCCCTGTCCCTCTTCCAAGTGTTTTGAGAAACCGGGGAGGCAATGTGATACTAAATACAGGGATGTGTTTATTTTATTAATTGGTTCGTCCAGAAATGTACACTGGCACAGACAAAATGTGGAGCTGGGCTGTATGAAGCAGTTTAGTGGCCCTCAGACCTTCTAGATTCTCTAACTTTTTCCTGTCCCAAAATAAAAGTGTGTATTATCCGGAGAACCAGCTCACTTTTAAAATAGGTTGCAGGAATCCCCTGGTCTGTTTGAAGTTTTAAAAATACCCATTTTCTAAAACTAAAAGTGGATGGCTAGTCTTAGGTCAAGAGAATTAACTTTGATTCCTCCTCTTGATGCATAATTTTGTTCTGCTCTCATTGTAAAAAAAAAAAAGTAACTTGTTGCTGGTACCTAATTGGAGCTGGTGGCTCCCATATAAAGTGGGGTGGGAAATCCTTCCCAGGTTAAGTCTGAACTTTAAAGAGGGAGTGATCTAAAGTGATGGAACTATTTAAGGAATAGCGTTCAGCAGGTCAAGAAACTCCACCTTTGAAGTTCGTACTAGAACACGCAGCCATCAGCCCAACATCGAAGCCACTGCTGTTACTCTCATGCTCTGGCCTCAGGCAGCAAAATGTCTTGGGTCAAGCTGGTCCAACCACCCCAACCCCTTCAATCCCAGGAGAGCCAAAAGCTGTACATACTCCCACTTCACCTACATGTTTTTCTGGGTCTTGATCCTTGGATTTTTTTGCACGTGCCGGTTCTGTAAGCCATTGCAAGCTGTTGGTGGATTATTTGCAAATCACTGTAAGAGTTTTCATCCAACGATGTGCCGGCCCTAACCCCAGCGAGAGAGCAGCCCTGAAGAGTTTTGCCGTGGAATTTTTTTAGCAGTAGGGGTTGGATCGTCCCACCCGCATGCGCCCATCCCCTAAGTCACTCTAGTGCGATAAATATTGCTTTTAGTGGGTTTTAGCTTGGAAAATCCACAATCAGGGGATGCCAGAGTCTAGGCATGAAAAAAATCTCTCCGTTTCCTGTAAACACCCTAAACAAAGCTGGCTTCTCATCCCAGGCGGAGGTCAGACCGAAAGGTCACAGCACTCCTGCCTTCTCCCTTTGCTTGTTTGCTGGTTCAATGAATGAACTCTTTTTCCTCCCCGGCCCTCACCCTCCACACCGTCCCCAAACACAACTTTTGAAAAGCCGTCCCGACTTTTGTTATGTCAGCAAAGGAAATTGGCCCACACTCTGTCTGGAAGTGGTGCGGAGTTCACAAAGTTTTTGTGGGGAGGTACCAAAACCAGGAGGTAAACTTTTTCCTTATGTTTTGCTTGTGTGGTTTTAGTTCAGAGTTTAGAAACGTTGATTTTCGGCGACTACAGAGTCCACCTACCAGCTACTTAATGCAAAGTTTGAAAAGGTTACCTTTTGGGGATTGCGCTATCCATAATCCCCCTCACACACAGCCATTGAACACAAAGTTTGGAAATGTTAATTTTTGAGACTGCAACTTCCAATATCTGCCATAGCCACCCACTTAACCCTGAGTTTAGAAGGCTGCTTTTTTTGGACAACTGTGTCCAGAATTGTCACTGTCAGTGACTTAATTCAGACCTTGGGAACAGTAGTTTGTGGGACCACCATTTCTGGAATCAAACTGCAAACTTCCAGATTCTGGGAGACAAGCTAGTCAAGGGTGTCGCAGTTTGCTTTTGCCCGAGTCTCCTGGGAAGGACAAGCTCTCTCCCTCCTGTGTTAACTGAATACAAACCCCTTTTGTCCTTTGAATTCAATCTGCAGCCATTGAAATAAGCTGAGGACAAACAGGGAAAGCGGGAGGAGGAGTGAGGAACTGGGATGTTTCAAAAGCAAAGGAAAAATTGGGATGGCAAAAGAGTAATGAGACCGTCCCTGCCAAGCCAAGGCAGTTGGCCAGTTGTGTATTTTGAGAGGTGTGATCCCCAAGGAAGTGACATTTCCAAGCTCACTGAAGCAGACGGGCGGTACCCCAATCCCGAGAGACTTGGGTCAAATCCTCTCCGTTCCTCTCTTTCCGTAGATCGGCCTACCGTCCTGGAGTGAGCAGAATCAGCTACCGGGTCTTGCTTCGCTTCCCGCAACGGGTGAAGAACCAGGGGACGGCCGACTTCCTCCCCGTGAAACCGCAGCATGCCTGGGAGTGGCACAGCTGCCACCAGTGAGTACTCACAGGGGCCTTTTCTCACTTGGGCTTATGTTCAAATCCCTGGCAACTTGGAGGGGGGGGAAGGCAGGCCATAATTCATTGGGCTGGCCTAGTTTTGCACACAGAGAGTCTCAGGTTCAAGTCCAGACGTTTCCAGGTAAGCAGAGGAAGGGCAGAGGCTCAGGCAAAAGCAAACTGCTGCCATGTCTCCTGACTGGTGTGTTCTTCCTCGTTAATAATGTTTGCTCCCTTGACCACATTCTGGTGTTGCTTGGCACAGTACGGGGCTCCTGTACTTTTAATCGTAGTGTAGAAGATGGAATCTGAGCAGACGTTCAACATCTTCAACATTTTACAGAAGGAGTCATCAAGAAAAATCCAGATTTTTCCTCTCCACTTTCTTTCAGGCATTTCCACAGCATGGATGCCTTCAGCAACTATGATCTTCTGGATGCCGTCTCCCACAGGAAGGTGGCTGAGGGCCACAAGGCCAGTTTCTGCCTGGAGGACACAACCTGCGATGTGGGCGTCCAGAGGCGGTACGCCTGCACAGCTCACACCCAGGTGAGGCAGTGTTGGAGGCCACTGGCTTCATCATCTAGGCTTGCCAGGTAGATTAAAACTAAGGTTGCTAAGTCATTCCTTGACTTGGAAACTGAGGTTCTATTAATGCAGGCTAAAATAGTGTTTGCCTTCTTTGCCGCAGCATCGGCCTGCTGGGTCACATTCAACGTAGGGTCAACAATAGCCATAATTAATTGTCTGATGGTGAAAATAGTATGGAAATTAAATAGTTTACATGCTACTGGAACAAATGGTTAGAGTCAAGACTCCCCATTTAAAGTTACTCAAAACCATGAAAGCCCTTCCAGTGTCCTTTTGCTCTTCTCGCAGGGTCTGGGCCCCGGGTGTTATGACACATACAATGCCAACATCGACTGCCAGTGGATTGACATCACCGACGTCCCTCCTGGAAAGTATATCCTCAAGGTAGCCTTGACAGCAAAGTTAGAAGTACTCAGAATGGAGGGAGGGTGAGAGAGGTCACAGAATCATAGATTCCAGATTCTATGACCTCAGGCGGTCCAACCCTATCCTTCCAGGCAGGAAGATGCAGTCAAAGCACTCCCAATGAATGGCCATCCAGCCTTGTTCCAAAGGAGACTCTGCCACACTCCCAGGCAGCATATTCCACCATCAAACTGCTCTTACCATCAGGAAGTTCTTCCTAATGTTTACATAGAGTCTCATTTCCTGTACCTTGAATCCATTGCTCTGTGTCCTAGTCTCAGGAGCAGCCAAAAACAAGCTTGCTCCATCTTCCCTAATACATGTTTTCAAACATTTAAACATGGCTGTCATGTCCCCTTCTCTTAACCTTCCCTTCTCCAAGCTAAACATCCACCCAGCTCCCTAAGCCGCTCCTCGTGGGTTTTTATGGTTTCCAGGCCTTTGACTGTTTTGGTCGCCCTGCTCTGGATGCCTTCCAACTTGTCTTGGGTTAAAAAAAAATTTGTTTGGGCTGTTTAAAAAATATTTTCAAATATTCTGTCCATCTCAAGCTTTTGGTAAATTCAGAGCTTGTTGCAGGTGAAGTCTGTCGCTGAGACAAGGCTTTGGTTTTTACTTGACAGCCATGCTTGCTTCTCCACGGCATGGTTGTTTGATGGCGCTCCTCATTTTTGTACTTTTTCTCCCATTCTAAAAGTCTGAAATTTCTCTCATGAGACTGGTTCCCAGGAGGAAAAGCTTTGAGCTAAAACATGATGGTGCCTTTGGCTCTGCCCCTTTTGTCTTTGGCCCCAACCACCGCCAGAATGAGCCCCCCAAGAGAGAATGGGATCCGGCCCTCACATTCCCCACCCCTTGATTTCAAGGGGTGGGGAAATTACCCCTTGAATCACCTCTCAAGAGGGGGAGGAAGTGACAGAGCAGAGCGTGATGGCCTTGTTCTCTTGCTCCTGAGGTGACGGTCAACCCGGACTTCCTTGTGGAAGAGTCAGACTTCACCAACAACATTGTGAGGTGTGACATTACCTACACGGGAGCGTACGTCGACACACGGAACTGCAGGATCTCGAGGTACACACAGGGAGGGTGGGAGAGGGAGGTTGTGAGTGGGAAGGACAGCTTGTCCACTTAGTGGAAAAAAACCCCAAACACCTGTCTTCCGGATTGTTTTGTCTCAGAGCTGAGAATCTTGCAGACTTCGAGATGTTGGATAGCGACACCCAGCACGCCCCAGTCTTGGCTAGCCTGCCAATGGGGATAATGGAGGCTGCAATCCAGTGATACTGGGAGGGGTGTGAGTGTCCCTCATGTGGTCTGAGCAAACTTTGGAGATGTGGTTGAGTTGCACATGAGGCAAGGCATGTCAGATAATGCGCAAAGAGAGAAAAGTGGCCAGCTGAGGTTTTTACACACAGAAAACACATATGTGATTTTATATGTTAATTCCACCTGACATTCTTCAACCCTAAATGGCATTTTTCTTTATTTTCTCTGTTCCTTTCACCCCTCCGGTCCCTCCGAAAAGCTTCTAAGGAGTATCCGTCAGCGAACGGAGGCCTCCACATCCCCTTCCCCTGACCACGGCCTGCAGTGAAGACGCGGTTTTCTGTGCGCAACAACTATGTAAGGAACATGTCCCAAACTGCAAAGATTCCCGTCCACCCAGGAAGCTCCTCGTCAGGTTTTCCAAACCACCGCTTGCAAACATTTCCCAAATATTTTCAGATATTCTTTCCTTTCTTAGTAGACTTTGTTGGACCTCATTCTGGACAAGACCTATTTTATTTTTTCTTCTTTCCCCGCTCCCGGCTGGCCTAAACCCTTACCCCTGAAAAAAAAATTGCCCAGTTCCATTGTGTCGCATCTCAGTCTCCCTCCGTCCCACCACGTCAGCCGGCCACAACGTCTTGTTTGGCTAATGTCTGGAGCTGTGCCCCACTGCCATACGCCCACGGAGGAGTCCTCACCAGAAGGAGTAGAGCCAAAACCAGTAGGCATTTCCTGTTGCCTAGAAGTGAGAATGCTAGCACGCCCAACCCGGGGGCCGCCCGTCTTCCCCCGGCCGTCTGGACCAACCCACGTCCACCCCAACCACGAGAGTCGTTCACTGCCCGCTCTCGGAGAACCGGCTCTGGAGCATCTCCAACTTCTTCTGCTCCCACGGCGGCCACAGTGTTAAGTGTGTGCAAGATGCCCCGTCCCATATGAAATAAAGATAGTCTGCCTTGGTCAGACTTCGCTCGGAATCCTGCGCCCACCACGGCTCACGAAGCCTATCGGCAGGCTGGAAGGCGTCCGGAGGAGGTTGGCCCAGATCTTTGGAGATCTGGAAGCCACCAGGGCCTGCGGGGAAGAGTTTAGGGAGCTGGGTACGCTTAGCTCGGAGAAGAGAAGGGCCCAGAGGAAATACGAGGGGTCCCTGAAGGTTGGAGGACAGAGCTAGGGGGCTGCTTGTCTCCCATGCCTTCGCTGTGGATTTCTGGTCCTGGGGAGAGAGGGGACCAGGGGGAGGGGGCCCTTTTCCATCCCAATTCTACAATTCAGAGAGAAAGAGGAGTCCGGTGTGGGGTCCGATCTTGCTGGGCCAGAGTCAGGTGGGTCTCCCCAGCCCTCCCCATAGCGTTTGGCAGCCTGGTTCACACGCCTCCTTTGGGATTGGCCTCGAGGCAGCTGGTGGACCCCCTTCCCTCCCCGTGATGGGACCCCCCCACCTTTTCCCCTGGGGTTCAGGATAAGAGCCGCCCCCAGAGGGAGCTGGGCAGAGCGCATTTGCTGCCGGTGTGTCCAAAGAAATAAGACGCATTAAAACCATGTTCTTGCATTACTTTATTTCCAACTTCTGGTCCGGACTGGCTTGATTTCTTTCCCGTGTTCAGTGCGGATCCGTAGGAGGCAGTAAGAACGAGAGGGATCGGGTTGGAATCTCCTCTGCCTTCTGCGCTGGCTGAGGATGATGGGACATATCCCTAATGGCCCGGGGGGGGGAGGCTGAGTTGAAACCCCATATTCTACGCTTTAGGGGAATGATGGGGGCTCTTAGCCAACACCTTCATGGGCTGTAGAGCTAAAGACTGAGCTGATATCCCGCCTTCTGTCCTCGTTGGGGATGCTGGGAGCTGTAATCCGAGGTACCTGGGCTAGGGAGCGCTCTTGTCAGAGAGTGTTGTGCTCGGATGTCGCCACAGGAGGGCGCTCCGCGTGAAAGAATCGGGCCCTTTCCAGGCTTAGCCCCAGCGCCCTCTGGTGGCCGAATCGGCCCCTTTTCCCCGTGGACGGTAGCCGTGAAAATGTCTCCATCCTCCGTGTGGAGCGACCTCTGGTGGCCAAATGGGCAAAAGGGACCGTTTGGCCACTAGATGGCGCTCCACAGGATCATTGGGCAGAGCCTCAAAGAAGGCCGCACGGAGCCCCGCCCACCCGCCAGGATAGCCCAGCCGTTCAGACCCGGAAGCTGAACGCTTTCGATCGCGAGTTCGAGGCCCGAGTGGCGCTCTTTTGGAGTCGGAGACCAGCCGGCCTCGATTTCATTGCCTTCCTTGAGAGGACTCACGGCTTTATTCACTCTCCCCTGTTTCTACTTTCCGGCCCAAACCCCTGGGCTTCTCTGAGAAGAAACCAGAGACTCCGCTACCCGTCATCCTTTGCGGGAAAAGCCCCCCCCATGAGGAGGCTGCTCCTGATAGGCTAAGAATGTTTCCCGCTAACCCTTTGTGGACAAAGCCCCGGATGAGGAGACTTTTCCTAATTGGCAGATAATTTTTCCTGCCACGCCTTTGGAGGTAAGGCCCCGGATGAGGAGCCTTCTCCTTATTGGCGGACGATTTTTTCCCCTCAGCCTTTGCGGGGAAGGCCCCGAATGAGGAGGCTGCCCCTCATTGGTAGACAATTTTTCCTGCCACGCCTTTGTAGGCAAGGCCCCGGATGAGGAGCCTTCTCCTTATTGGCGGAGGATTTTTTCCCCTCAGCCTTTGCGGGGAAGGCCCCGGATGAGGAGGCTGCTCCTCATTGGTAAATAATTTTCCTGCCACGCCTTTGCAGGGAAGGCCCCGGATGAGAGAACTGCCCCTGATAGGTTGAGGATTCCTTTCCTCGCCAGCCATTGTTGACAAAGCCCCGGATGAAGAGCCTTCTCCTCATTGGCGGAGGATTTTTCCCTCCCAGACTCTACGGGCAAGGCCCCGGATGCGGAAGTGGCTCCTCATTAGCGGAGGGTTTTCTCCATTGCCCTAGTAACCAGAGGGGCGGGCGTCGTGACGTCACAACGTCTCCCGGCTGCTGGCGCTGCCTCTGCCCCGCCCTCCTCCTCCTCCTCCCTGGAGCTGAGCGTGTGACGTCATCGGTCGGCGCCCCTCCCCTCTGGCTTTCTCTCCCGTGAGGACAAGATGGCGGCGGCCGCGGTCCGGAGACGCCCCGTAAGGAGGGAAGCAGCGGCGGCGGGGGGAGGGGGAGGGGGAGGGGGAGGGGGAGGGGGCGGCGCGGGGGGGCCCTGAGCCTCTCGCCTCGGTCCCGCTCCCCTCCCCGCCCGGGCCCCGTGTTGTTTGGCGAGTCCGCGTGAAGGAGAGGCAGCTCCGGAGCGCGCAGCGTTTCCCGGCCCTCAGCCCGGCGGAGAGAGCCGCCCCCCCCCCCCCCTCCTCCTGCTGCTCCTGCCTGGGGCCTCCGGGGGGCGGGAGGGGCGCCTCTGTTTTGCTGCCTGGCCAGCGTTGGGGTCGGTCCCCGGGGGCCCCGAGAGGGGCCTCGAGCCTGTGCAGAGCGCGCCCCTTCCCCCCGCAGGCCCCCGGGGCAGGGCAGGGCCCCCAGCACGTGGGGGGGTCTCGATGCCCCCCCAATGATGTCACAGAGGGTGGAAACGGGGCGGGGGACCAGAGCGACCCCTCTGGCCCCCATCGGGGGGGACGCTGGGACTTGCAGCCCCCCAACGTCCGCAGGGAGGCACCCGGTTCCCCCTTTGGGCTGGGAGTGGAGTTCCCCAGGGAGAGGCGGAGGGAGGCGAGGTCTTGGGAGCCAAGGGGTCATTTGTCCGGCCTGACTGGGCCCTACAGTGTGTCCTCCCAGGCCTTTGAGCGGGAGTTTTATATTCTATTTTTTTTTATTTTAGGGCCCTTCTGCACTGCGCTGTTACAGTGGTATTATTCCACTTCCCACCTCCTGTGGAATTCTGGCGTTTGCCGTTTCCTGGGGCCAAAGAGCTCCCTGGGTAAAACCCCAAAGGACCCTCCCTGCACTGCAGACCCCAGGGTTCCACAGGAAAGCCTTGAAAGTGGAAAAAAGCCCATAACGGTGGAGTGCGGGAAGGCCCTCAGACAGGGAGGGACGGGCTTTTTGTCTTCCTCCGCAGGGCCCCTGTCCCCAAAGCACCTCAGGCAGGTATTGCTTTTCTGTCGGCGTGTGTAGGGTGGAGGCCTTCAGGAGACCCCGGGGCTGCCGAAAGCCACCGCTCCCCAACAGGAAAAGGGGGGAAGGGGGAGGAGGGAAAGGGCCAGCGGAGCAGCGTTGTCCAACCCTCCTTTTGGTTTCTGTGTCTGCTGCAGGGAGGCCGTGGCCGTGGCGCTTCACAAGGACTCCAGAGGGGCCCGGCAGTGGAAGGAGTTCGAGGACAACAACGTCACCTTAACCAATCATACCGAGAGCACACTCGGCCCTTGACATGAGCGGGTTATTTGCCTCCAGTGCTGCCCTCTGTGGTTTTTAATGGGACTTCTATTTGGCCCTGGTTTGCATCTCCCTGTGAGTCTCAGGAGATGGGAGAGACTGTGAATGCTAAGCAGGCTTGTGACCCCCTATTAAAAATGGCATAGGGCGGACACAGGGGCCCCACCAGCTGCCCCCTTCTGCCTTGGGGAGGAGCCCTATTGCCTGAAGGCAGAAGGAGGCAGCGGACCCCCCCCACAGATTCAAATGGACTGCAGTCAACCATCAGCCGAGAGTGGGAGGGTGGGGGGGAACAGAGAAACTGTAAGCCTTGCGCTCTTAAAAACCCCGGCAGGCTGCTTTTGGGGGTGATGGGCTTTCAGTGGGACAGTGGGATAGACCCAAGAGGCTCATAGGTCGTAACCAGCACTTTGATTTGTGCCCAGAAACCAGGGGGGAAGGGTGTAAATTTGGGACTTTTGTGAACCCCAGGGCCCCTGAGAGGTCTTTTTTGTCTGTTTTTCCCTCCACAGATTCTTTAAATGGGGGGCATTTTTAAATGTTTTTGGCCTGCCTTAAATTTAGGCTCAGGAAAGCCTCCTTTTTAACACAGAAGTCAAGAGAAGACGATTTTCCTCACTTCCTGTTGTTAAGAAAAGGCTCCTCTTGAGCCTGAAATGGCTCACGGGGCTTAAAAACATGGAAAAAATCCCAGAGTGGCTGTTCATTTTTCCCCAGGGAGGCAGTTGGGGTCGTGGCCTTCTGCTGTTGCTCGCTCCTGTTTTAAAAAGAGTAGTTGGTGCAGCCCTTTAATTTTTCCTCCTCCCCCCTCACGGGGTTCTTTGAAATGAAGATGAAGTACAAGAAAAACGGCAGCGTCCTCACCGGGCCCGTGGACAAAGTGACGGATTTTATAGGTAAGCCTCCGTTCTGGCCTTTGATCCCGGAGGTGAGGCAGAGGAACTTCTATGTTTTCTGTCAAATTCTTCTCAGGGTGGGGGAATCCCGGGTTTTCCCTCTTTTGATTTCCCCCCTTGTGCATGCCCCCTTTTCCCCTTTCCCCCCCAGCAGGGTGCCTCTTCTCCAAGACAGACGTGGACGAGGGCCCCAAATCCCAAAAAGGACCGGATCCTAAGCAGGAAAGGAAGAGCGAGGGACAGGGGGGGGGAAGAGGGGAGGGGGAGGGGAAAAATGAATGAAGGGAACATGAGTTCAAAAAAAAGATGCGAGGGAAGGGGGGGGGATGAGGGGGGGGGGAGGGGGGGGGAAAAGGGGTTTGGGGGGGGGGGGTTGAGGGGGGGGGGGGGGAAGGGAGGGGGGGGGAAAAGGGTTTGGGAGGGGGGGGGGAGGGGGGGGGAAAAGGGGAGGGGGGGGAAGGAGGGGGAGGGAAAGGGGAGGAGGGAAGGGAGGGGGTTGGGGGGAAAGGGTATTGGGGGGGGAAAGGGGAGGGGGGAGGGAGGGAGAAGGGATTGGGGGGGGGGAGGGAGAGGGGGGCTGGGAAAAATAAATGTAACACAACACTGTATGTTCAAAATAAACTTTATTTTGCAAACTATAAGAGGTGTTTTCCTATTGTAAGAGGTCTGGGGGGCCCCAGGCTGACCCGGGTGGAGCTGGGTGGCCATCAGCCCCTCCGGGTCCCCCGGGGCCCTTGGGCCGGCCTTCCTAAGGGCTTCGCCTCCCTCCATAGGGTGTCCTGAGAGCCCCGGAACCGCCTCCATCCTTCAGTGCCAAGAAAACCCCCGCTCCCTTTGGCAGCACCGGAGACAGCACCATGGGACCCAAAACCCCCTCCCCTCCTCTCCTCCGTGGCACTTTGAATCGGGGCCCCGTGGCAGCTTCTCCCCTCTGGAGGTTCCTGGATTCAACTCCCAGAAGGCCTCAGTTCCCCGGGGATGCTTGGAGCTGCAATCACCCATGATCTCTTTTGCCCCCCGGCAGCTGGCTGGGGTGGGATGGGGGGCAAGAGAACTGGGAGACTCCGAATCCATCTCCTGCTTAAAGAAAAGACCCAAAACTAAGGTTGTTGTGGATTTCCTGGGCCTTGAGCCTGTGTTTATTAGTTTTCTCCTGGTTTTTCACCTGCGTCTGTGGCTGGCATCTCCCGAGGCTGCTGTGCTTTGCAGTCCCTGCGCAGACCCCCCACGGCCCCGGAGTGACCAGTGGCCTGCAGTTCAGGTGACCACCTGAAATTTCTCTGGACCATCTGAACAACATCCACCCAAACATCCAATTTCCCGGGGAAAAAAAATGGAGCAAGACCACCCTCCACAAACCTAACCAACATCCACAAACCTAACCACCACTGGGCCACCCAGAAACCCTCCCCACACTGACAGAAAGGACACAAAAGCTCCAGCCCCCACCCAGGACACAAAAGGGGCACCATAAAAACTCCGCCAGACTGTGCAGAAAGGATTTGACCCCCACCTCCTGGAAGGGGGGCGGACCCTCTAAAAGGGGGTCACGGGGCCAAAGGGGCACCCCGGTTCAGACAGCAGAAAAGCCCCCAGACCCCGAAACACCCACCGCAGTGAAGGCAGGCAGCCCCCCAAAAGGGGAAAGGGCTCTCTGCCATCCCTCAAGGGGGTCCCTGGCCCTATAGGGAGGCCGGGGGAAAAAACGGGGCCCCCAGAGTAAAGTCCAAAAAAGCTCCGCTCAGCAAAGGACAAAAGGGGTCCCCACTTCGCCGGGGCCCCCCTGCCTTGCAGCCGGGGGCAGGTCTACACGGGGGCCATTTCTGCACCGGAGGTTATAGCGCTACGACTCCACTTGCAACGTCCTAGGGAATCCCGGGGGGTTTGGGGGCTCGGGGGGGTCCTCGGTGGCCCCAGGATTCCGGGGGTGCTTCAAGCGGAATCATAGCGCTATAACAAGGCTAGTGCAGAAACGGCCTGAGACAGAGGGGGGGGGGGCTGCCCGACAGGAGAGGGAATCGCACCAGTCCCAACACGATCCCAGCAGGAACCCAAAACCACGAAAACCCCCCAGGTCGGCCAGGCAGAAGAACTCGAGCCCTGCTACGCACCTCCCCTACTAGGAATACAACCCCGGGGACCCCCGTTTAACGACACATGCAGGCGGGCCCCCCCACCCGGGACCACGCACATAGACAGGTTCTGTCCCGCTTCCATGCCGGAACAGCCTCTGGAGATGCCAGCTATAAACACAGGCGGAAAGCCAGGAGAAAATGCCAACTCAAAGCCCGGGAAACCCAGCAGGACCTCCAGTTTTGGGTCTTTCCTTTAAGCGGAGGCGGATCCGGAGCCCCCCAGTTCCCTCGCCCCCGCCCCGCCCCAGGAGAGAGGTCGCGGGGACTGCAGCTCCCAGCATCCCCCGGGGGGCCGAGGCCTTCTGGGGGTGGGAGTCCAGGGGCCTCCAGAGGGGGGGGCTGCCGCGGGGCCCCGATCCAGATTCAAAGTGCCGCGGAGGGGAGGGGCGGGGAGGGGCTGCGGGTCCCCCGGGCGCCCCCCCGGTGCTGCCGAAGGGAGCGGGGTTTCTCGGCGCCGAGGGACGGGGGGGGTTCCCCCGGGGTCCCAGGAGCCCCTGTGGCGGCGGGCAGAAGCCCTCAGGAGGGCCGCCCGAGGGCCCGGGGCGCCCGGAGGGGCCGATGGCCGCCCAGCTCCACCCGGGGCTCCCCCAGAGGCCTCCCGACCCCTTCCTGGCCCCCCGCGGGGGTCTTCGGGGTCCCGGGCCCCGGAAACAGCCGCGGCCTCCTCCCGGGATGAAGGCGGCGCCGTCGAGGGGGCTCCCGGCCGCCCCCCGGGCCCCCAAAAAGAGCCCCAGGCCGCCCCCGCCGCCCCCCGGCCCCGTCAGCGTCCCCCTCAGCGTCCATGGCGGAGCTTCACTTCCGGCGGCGGAGAGGGGGAAAAGGGTTTCCGGCGGAGCTCCCGGCCCCGCCCACAGGCCCCGAACTGGCCACCGATACGACGCGGGGCCGCCGCTCAACCGCTCGGCCGCCATTTTAGAATCGGCCGAGTAAGAAAAATACCTTCCCGGCCTCGAACTCGGACCAACAGCATTCGAGAACCGCGGCTTTAACCCCTGAGCCATCGCAGCCAATGGGCGCTCCCGTTAGTTACTTTTGAAGGCCCGATTCAGAGTTCGCCTTAAGAGCAAATATTCCCCAGGCCATGAATTCCTTACCAGAAGGAATGGCCACCAGAGGGGGCCTTGATAGAATAGAGTAGAGTATCTCCACTCCCCCCCCCCCGGAAATTTTAGGATTTACGATTTCTATCGGTGTGTACAACCTTTATTCCACCAGAGGGCGCTCTGCACGGCTGGCGGCGGATCGGGGCCGAATGGCGGATTGGGGGCCCTTTTTTAAAAATTAAATAAAACTCTTCCGTCCATTGGCCACCAGAGGGCGCACTGCACGTGGTGGCGGCGGCGGGTCGGGACCAATGGCGGATTGGGGCCTTCGTTAAAATTCAGCTTTAGAGGCCCTCTGGTGGGAAATTTAACCTTTTTATTTCAAAATATAAAACCCTGTGTGGGGAAGATGGGAAATGTTTCCACACACTGCCTCCTTCCTGCACTTTGTGGGGAGAATGGGAAATGTGTCCGAACCGGCCCAAAGCCTCGCTTTCTGCACTTTGTGGGGAGGATGGGAAATGTATCCGAACGGGCCCAAAACCCGCTTCCTGCCCTTTGTGGGGAGAAAGGAAATGTTCCAACCGGGGAAAGCCTCGCTTCCTGCCCTTTGTGGGGAGAATGGGAAATGTAGTCCAACCGGCCCAAAGCCTCGCTTCCTGCCCTTTGTGGGGAGGATGGGGGAATGTACCGAAACCCGGGCCCCAAAACCTCTCTTCCTGCCCTTTGTGGGGAGGATGGGAATGAGTCCCAACCGGCCCAAAGCCTCGCTTCCTGCCCTTTGTGGGGAGGATGGGGAATGAGTAACCGGCCCAAAGCCTCGCTTTCTGCCCTTTGTGGGGAGGATGGGAAAGTAGTCCAAACGGCCCAAAGCCTCTCTTCCTGCCCTTTGTGGGGAGAATGGAAATGTATCCAAAACCCGGCCCCAAAACCTCTCTTCCTGCCCTTTGTGGGGAGAATGGGAAAAGTAGTCCGAACCGGCCCAAAGCCTCGCTTCCTGCCCTTTGTGGGGAGGATGGGGAATGTAGCCGAACCGGCCCAAAGCCTCGCTTCCTGCCCTTTGGGGGAGGATGGGGAATGTAGTCCGAACCGGCCCAAAGCCTCTCTTCCCGCCCTTTGTGGGGGGGATGGGGGAAAGTAGTCCGAACCGGCCCCAAAACCTCGCTTCCTGCCCTTTTTGGGGAGGATGGGAAATGTAGTCCAACCGGCCCCAAAACCTCGCTTCCCGCCCTTTGTGGGGAGGATGGGGAATTAGTCCCAACCGGCCCAAAGCCCTCTTCCGCCCTTTGTGGGGAGGATGGGGGAAAGTAGTCCGAACCGGCCCAAAGCCTCGCTTTCTGCCCTTTGTGGGGGGGATGGGGGAAAGTAGTCCGAACCGGCCCCAAAACCTCGCTTTTGCACTTTGTGGGGGGAATGGGAAATGTAGTCCGAACCGACCCAAAGCCTCGCTTTCTGCCCTTTGTGGGGAGGATGGGAAAAGTAGTCCGAACCGGCCCAAAATCTCGCTTCCTGCACTTTGTGGGGAGAATGGGGAATGTAGTCGAAACCCGGGCCCCCAAACCTCGCTTTCTGCCCTTTGTGGGGAGGATGGGAAATGTAGTCCGAACCGGCCCAAAGCCTCGCTTCCTGCCCTTTGTGGGGGGGATGGGAAAATATGAACCGGCCCAAAGCCTCGCTTCCTGCACTTTGTGGGGAGGATGGGAAAAGTAGTCCAAACGGCCCAAGCCCTTTCTGCCCTTTGTGGGGAGGATGGGAAATGTAGTCCGAACTGGCCCAAAGCCTCGCTTTCTGCCCTTTGTGGGGAGGGTGGGAATGAGTCCGAACCGGCCCAAAGCCTCCTTTTTCCCTTTGTGGGGACGATGGGAAAAGTAGTCCGAACCGGCCCAAAGCCTCGCTTTCTGCCCTTTGTGGGGGGGAAAGGAAATGTAGTCCAACCGGCCCAAAGCCTCGCTTTCTGCCCTTTGTGGGGAGGATGGGGGAAAGTAGTCCGAACCGGCCCAAAGCCTCGCTTTCTGCACTTTATGCACGATGAGAGCGCCCTCTGGTGGCAAATGGACGGAAGAGTTTATTCTATTTATTAAAAAGGCCCGGATCCGCCATTTGGGCCCGGAAGCCCCTGCGTGGGGACGATGGACTCTGTAGTCCAGCAGGGGCCTGAGGGGCGGGGGGGCTCATCGGAACCCCCTCCACGAGCCCTTCCTTCCCGCGTCTCGTGCGGACGGAGAGGCCTCGCGGGCGCTGCTCCGAATGGCCGCCAGAGGGCGCCTGGATAGAAAAGAGCGGAGTATCGCCACCCTCCCGTGCAGTTCGGTGTAGTAAAGCCTTTATTCCACCAGAGGGCGCTCTACCTCTGGCGGCGGCGGATCGGCACCAAAAGGCGGATTGGGGCCTTTTTAAAAAATTAAATAAAGCTCTTCCGCCCATTTGCCACCAGAGGGCGCCCTTCCCTGCGGGGGCCTCGGAGGCGGCGAGTCCCGGGCTAAACGGAAGCGGAGCCCTCCCCCTCCCCCCTCGAACCCAGGGCCGTCCCGGGAGCCGGAGAGAGCGGGCGGGGACTGCAACTCCCAGCGTTCCTCGGGGGCACTGAGGCCTTCTGGGAGTTGAAGTCCAGGAGCCCCCAGAGGCGGTCCTTTTATTTCCGAAAGTCTCAACCCGCCCTTTGGTCCCGACCGGCCACCAGATGGCGCTGCAGGACGAGGAATGAGCGGGTTTCTTTAATTAAATGGGTTCGATTAATCTCATTTATTTAATTAAAAAGGAGCTAAATCCTGAAATGGACCCCGCGCCCCCTGCGCTGGACAGTGGGCCTGAAGGCGGGGGTCCCCTGGGCCGCTCGAGAAGGCTGCCAGCCGCCCCTTCCCTGGACTAAGACCGGAAAAATCGAGCCCGTGGCCGTCAAACCCATCATCCACCGCTCCCAGCAGGTTCCCCTTCCCCTGAGGCAGCCTCTTCCCAGCGTAGGTCCGACCCAGTTGGGGAGAGCAGGTGGGGAACGGGGAGCCTGAAGGGTCCGCTCCTGGGTGGAGTCAGAACTTGCACCCTCCGGCGGCCCAACACCCTGAACCGTTCCTCCGGCATAAAGACCTCAGCCAGAACCACGAACGGAAGGAGACTCTGGGGCAAAGGAACGCACCCCGATCCCCCAGGCCTCCGGGGGTCCTGGGGGAAGGAGCCCCCCTCCTTGGGGGCCCAGGGGTGTCCACCGGGTCCCCCCAGGGCCCTCCCCCTTGCAGGGACACCTTCAGGCCCGAGCACCCAAGGCGGCCTTTCGGGACCCAGAGCGACACTCTCTCAGCCCACAAGATCCCCCTCGCTCCCTTTCCCCGTGAGCTTCAGGCCAGTGGGACCCCCACGCCCCCCGGACCCCGATTTACCCGAAAGCGCGCCCCTCGGCTGCTGGGCCCGCCAAGAGGCCCGGAGGGGGACCCCACGGCCACAGGAAGCCCCCTAAAGCCTTGCGGGACGGGCCAGCCGTTCCCAACCCATTTTTCTTACACGCTCCGCAGGCAGGAGGAAGAGCCGGCTGTGTTTCAACGCATTTATTAAATCCTTACAAAACAGAATACAAAAAATTCTGGCATCAACAAGGTGTTACAAAGGAAAAAAGTTCCATCAGGCTGTATCAGTTCACCTGGTACATCATAAAGTGCTTGGTTTTCGTTTTCGTTTTTTTGTTTGCTTGCTTTTGTCTCTTTTTATAGTTTTTTTTTTATATTTTTATTTTAAAGGTTTTTTTATTTTTTTCCTTCCTCGTTTTCCAACCAGTCTCTTGACGGAAGGTCCTCCCAGCTCTCGTCCCCAGCGATCCGGAGCGCCGCGGTTCCTCTTCGCGCCAAAACCTGTGGCGGCCCTTCTTACGAGCCGGGGGGGGACAAAAAACCCAAAAACCCTCTCCCTGGACTGATTCTTTTTTTTCAATTTTTAAAAAAAAAAGAAAATGAAACTTTTCACAGTAAAATGTAACTAACCAGTTCTAAAGAGACTTTAAATCAAGGAAGCCGGGATGGGGGGACATGAAACTGAAGAGGCAGCAAGACACGGTTTCCCCCACCCTTCTCCGAATATGCAGCTCATAAAACTCATCATGGAGGTTTAAAAAAAGAAAATCCAAGAAAGACAACATTTTTACAAAGGGAAAAGAAGCGGGGTGCAAGGGGGGGAAAGGAAGAACTTTGGCAAGGGCAAGTCTTTGCACAGTTAAACAAAATAAAGGAGCAGGGAGAGAGAAACACACCAACCCAAAGATGCCAAAGTCATGTTGAGAGAGGCTGGAGGGTTGCTAAGATGCCAAAGGACCGAGTTCGAGGAGTTCCCACCCCACCCACAGACTAGCTCAATGAAACATGAGGTTTAACTCCCCGCCTCTGGCTTCCAAACCCAGGGGAACGAAGGGGAACGAGGGCACCGTCTGCCGTTCTCTTCGTTCAGCCCACGTCCCGCAATCTCCTGGGAGCTTCACACACACTCCCGGACGAGTTTTAAAGTCTAGACAATCCCTGGATGGGGAAGATGCTCCTCCCCAAGAAAAATAAATAAATAAGGTAGGTGTCCCTGTGAGAAATCTAAGAAGCACCACTACATTTTGGTCTCATGCACCCACACAAATGGTTCAGGGCCGGCATGAGGACAAAGGAAAAATTCCAGGACCCAACGCAAGAGATGTCCTGAACTCGTGTCCTGGGAAGAGAAACTTTTTACACACACACACACACAGGAATCAGAGAGACATACCCCTGAAGGCGACACGCTGCACATCCAGGATGTGAAGGAAAGGGGGAACCCATCAACTCAAACTTAGGAAAAGTTCAAATTTTTTGGACCACAACTCCCAGCATTTTCCATGCTGGCCAGGGATTATGGGACCGGGAGTGGATGATTTAATAATAATAAATCTTTCCATTTTGGGGCTGCATTGGACTGTGAGGTTTGGGAAGGAGAAGCAGCCCAAATTTTACATCCTCATCTTCGCCGAGTAGCATCCCTGCTCAGTCTAAACAAGATCACGAGGCAGCCATGCGCTCAGCCGATTCTCCCAACAAGAGCCACGGCACCAGGGGGAGGACAAGTGTGGCCCCCTCTCGGGCCCACTGTGTGACCCTCAGGGATTTTTGAGGAAAAAATGCAATTTGGTTTTGGCTTTAAAATGCCCACAAATGCCCTCTGAGACATCATGAAGAGGGGGCATTTTTGCCACAACTTGGGGACCCCCAGACCGACTGTGGCCTGTCTTTGAAACAAGAAGTAAACAGGAAAGGAATTCCACTCATCGTTCACTTCCTCTTGTTTAAAAAAAATTGCACAGGAGAGCTGAAAAACTCTGGCAAAAATGCTCCCACAAAGGATGGGGGGGCAATTGTTGTGGGGGGGTCTCCCCAAGGTCTCCTGGAGAGCTTACCGTGGCCTCCTCGCCTTCCACAGTCGCCCACCCCTTTGCTACTCTGGTGGCACAAATCCAGCCCCCCAGCCCCGGGTTTCTGGGCCACAAACCCAGATCACCCCAAAAAACAGAGCCATAGGATGTCCCCTTAATGTCACCCACAGCGTAGACTTGCTCCTGAGCCACCCTTTCAAACACAAACCGAGAAGGCAGTGAGGTGCCTCTCCAAATTTTTTCAACACCACTAAAACTGCTGGAACGTCACAACGGCTGTCTTTCCTAAAGTCAAAGCAAAGTAAAAGACGAGGAGGATCAACTTTTGGTGATCTTTCAACCATCATTCCTCGGCCCTAAAAGAGGTGAATCTGGGACCATTTCTACCCAGGATTGATTCAGTTATTTGGGGTCCTTCCCCACTCCTGAAATTTAAGTATGCCGTGTGCTTTTTTAAAACCACATCCGTCGGCTTCTTTGGGCCACAATCCTGACACTTGATTTCCGCACCCAACCAAAACACATCAGACTGCAGGGAAAGAGGACATACAGGGTAAGACAAAAAGGGTACTTTGAATGGGGAAAAGGTACTGAAAGTGACGCCCGTTCCTTTGTCCTGTTAGGCAAATTCTGTACAACTCGTGCAACACCTGTCTGTCTATTTATGGCCTTTTTGTTTATTTCTTTCTGTATTCAGAAAGTCTGAGGGGCACAGGTAGCTGAACAGCCACTGTTCGGAGCAAACCTTCATGTGCCAAAATAATCCTGAGATGAATCCTTCTTTGCAAAAGAGGACAGGAGATGGGTAAGATCTCTTCTCCATCACTGAATGCCAGTTTAAAACAAAACCATTCCAGCTGCCACTAAGTTTGCTGCACCTACAGACTCACCTGGGCGCGCTGGCATAAAAGCATCATCGTACGCCTTGATTCGGGCCCTTTGGGAAGGAACCGGGAGACCCACAAGTAGTTCTTGCTTTTCTCCAAAATTAGGATTGCAGACATAAAGTTGGAGGGGCAAGAAAATCCTGCGCAGAGCATCTCCTTCTCTGACATGCACCGCTAAACAACCAGTGACCTTACATTATCTCTCTTCTCCCTCAAACTATCCACTGAATTTTGGCGCCGTGACGTTTTTGTCGAACAGACTCAGCAGCAAAAGGAGAACAGCTTTCCCTTTCTATCTGCAGCGGTTAAATAATCTCCAAATGTGTGGGCTTTTTTTTTTAAATTGCACAGACACCGCCCTACCCCACCCCAAAGAACGCAAGCAGAAGCCAAACTCTCTTAAGAATTATTATACCGATTTACGAAGCCCTCTAACTATGCCGGGGTCCCGAAGCTCGGAATTCTGTGAGGTCCATTAATTCAGCATTCCAGTTCCATGCTTTGGGGGAAACCAAAAAAGGAGGCAGGTTTCTACCTCTTCCAAACCAACAGCACCGGCAAGACGCCCAACGCGAGACTTCCGGCTCTCTGCTGGCATCGCTCTCTGACCGACGTCAACACGGGAAGCTGGCGGCTCTCGAGGCCTTTGCTTCTCGACCCACAGGACGTGTCCCCTGACACCGAAAAACAAGGGAAAAGCTGTCGCCTGCAGCCTTTTGTGAGAGCTTCCCTGACAGAAAGGCATTCCCATGCCGCCGCGGTATGCAGTTCAAGTATTTCTTCCCATAAGACTACAATCTATAGCTGATAATGAAATGCATCATATGTAGATTCTTTCACACACACTCACTAAGGTCTCTTAATATTAAAAAAACCCTATTTATTGAAGCCGCCTGCTCCAGCCGGAGGTGCTCTTGATTCACAGACTGCTCCGCACCTACGATACCCAGTCTGCACTCCCCCCAAAAAGGGGGATTTTAATGGAGAAGACTGCATGGATATACAAAGAAAGCAAGAACAGATAGGCTGGGGAGGAAGCTGGCTGTTTGCTCACTGTCGGTGGGGACGCAGAATTACCCCAAGTAGAAAAAGGGGAGTGTTAAGTCAAGTCAAACTATTTTACAATCGTCCTCACTTTTATCAGAAAACGTCATCCTCACCAGTCAACAAGATATCCAAAAAGGTTATTCAATATTCTCACCACCTCACACACCCATTGCATAGTGCTGTTAGTCTTTTCGGAGAAAAGAAGGGTTCTCAAAAATCACAAAAACCACAACAGTTCAAGATGTGCAAGCAAGTCTTAGCTCCTCGTTACCAGGCCTGATTGGAAAAGCCCTTCTGGCTGCTATCATCTCCAAAGGACGCTGGGAATTCTTTGGGGAAGACCCAAAAGAGACTTTTACAAAAATGGGGTTCGATTATGCCTTCCTGCTTGGCTTTGGCGCAGCCCTGGCCGCGCTGACTGAAACGTGTCCCGAAGACAGCAAATGCAGCAACTACAGCACCTTAGGGAGGAGCGTGGAGACCGAGCTCTCCCGGCTGACCTCAGGCTGGGCCACACGGACATCAACGAAGACACCAAGTATCCCGTCCTGTCCCTCCTGCCCCTCATCTCGTACGTGGCCCTGACCTTCGTGCTGCTCCTCAACATGTTGATGGCTCTGATGGGGGAGATGGTGGAGGACATCTCCAAGGAGAGCGGACAGGTCTGGAGGCTGCAGGGAGCAAGGACTGTTGTGGAAACAGACAAACTTCCACCCAAGTTCTTGCGGAAGAAATTCCAACTCGGGGAATGGGGCAAAGTGGCTGACAATGACACACGGCTATGTTTACGGATGAATGAAATCAAGTGGACAGAATGGACAACGCGTTTCGTTTCTCAATGAAGATCCAGGGCCAACAGCCACCCTGGTGGCGTCAAGCGTCTTCATCTCCTCCTTCCTTCTGGAACAAAAAGCCAATCTGTTGTGGAAATCGTGGCTGAATTCAAGAAGTTACGTGATGGGAAAAAAACAAGTTTTCCCAGCAGAAATCCACCAAGTCCAAAAAGGGACGGTATTTTGTACTCCTCTGTGACTCTGCCTTATACAAAAATACATATTTTGTTTGTTCTGTGGAAAGTTGTGTGTGGTTGTCACAACTGTGACACCAAAAGGACACCAATTCTCCAAGTTTGTAACTTTATGAAATAAACCTTCGCATTCCCCCCCCCAAAAAAAATTGGGATTCGAAAAGGAGAGGTCAGTTTAAATACGTGAAGCTGATCTAGGCATTAAATCCAGTAAGTTCAACACCTCAGGCCTACACGGCAAACCACCTCAAGTTTGAAAGCTGCTGCCTTAAACCGGTTTGGGACACACTTAACTTCCTCCTCCAAAGCTACTCAGTTGCAGGTTTACTCAGAAGTAAGCCCACCGGATGCAGCCAGATTCCCTCTATATCCATGCCAGGGCACCTCTGGTTTGCCCGTCAGCAAATCTGCACCGACAATGCTACATACGCATATTCTGAAAGAAAGAAAAAACAACCTACTGTATAGAGGTTCATATATAGAGCTGTGCTCAGTTTGGTAGCTTATGCATCAAAAAGGAACGGGGAGAGCCAGCCCAAGATCCCAGGGTGGTAGGAACGGCAGAAAAGGGGACAACGCCAGGACCACCCTCTCACGTTCCAGGAGAGCAGAGAATCCCTGATTCTCTATTCTGCTCAGCAGTTGTCTGCCCACATCCACTTGGGTTAGGGGCGCAGGACCCCTGAAAAAGTGGGACAATTATAACCAGGTCCCTCCCCCAAAACCATACCTCACACACACAAAAGAGTAGATGCTGCGGATTCAAACTGCTGCGGATTGAAACGCGAGGCACACAAATGCATTTGAATCCGCAGTGGGGAACGGCAAAGAAAATGCACTGAAATTGGGCATTTAGGGGGAGCAAAGGGGTGCCCCACCCCATAACCTAGGCCAGGGCTCAGAGGGATTAGGAACGATCGCCAAGAACAAGCAAAGGTATTTCGAAACAACCTAGCTCCAAACCGCATTCGACTTTGCTACCACCCCTCTTGCTTAATCATCTTTGGGGATTATTTTTCTGATTAATATTGCACAATCAAGAGAAGGGAAAAAAACACAGCTTAATTATGCCAACTCAAGCGTGGGCAGAGTCCAGCCCTTCAGACGTTACGAGACTGCAAAATCCCAACCAACATAAGCAACGATACAGACTGCTGGGAGTGCCAGTCCAACGCCTTCCGGAGGGGCCAAACCTGCACTGCTTCAATTTTTCAGACTCCGAGACCATTTCTCTCTCTCTTGTGTTTCGTTTTAGCCACCTTGTGGTATTGTGTCCTTATTTGGAAAAAAAAAATAGAGAATTTATTGCAGGTGCTTATTCACATTAGCACGAGGCTCTTGGGGAGCCGGTTGGATTCCAACCTTACCAGGCCCAGCCAGCAAAGCCAGAGCAGAGCAAAGGTGGCAGTTGCAGTGCAACAGCATCTCAAGGGACCCAGGAATCCCTACTTCTGCTCTTGAGTAGACCTCCCTTATCACCATCTGGCAAAAGCATCAGATGAACTAGATTTTATTTAAGCCAATATTACCCATACCTCATGCATACCTTTCCTTTAAAAAAGTCAAAACACACTTCTCTACGTCCCACTTTAGACCAGGACAAAATACAGATTAAACCAGGGAGTGGGGGTGGGGTGGGATTCCCACCCCATATCTAATTGGGAGTCCGTGATAAAAAACCAGACTACAGATCCAAGCGCCAGCCTGCTAACAAAAGTGCTCTAAAATGGTAGAATAAAGGAAAACAGAAGGGAGAAAAAGATAATGCAAACCATTTTATGCCTCCAGGAGGTGCCCTGGATTCTATCCCCATTTGTGCCAAAGGTACCCCAAACACTCATTCTCTCACCCCCACATTTTTGGCTTACAGAATCCACACCACATAGAGAAAACAGCTTGGGAAGAGATTTAGAACATGGCGGGGATGTGTGCACGGATTTCTTTGCCCCTAAATGCCCTCTAGGACAATTTTGCCTCCATTTTAGACCTAAGAGAGGACATTTTACCCCTAACAGGGAGTAACCAAGAGCCTTTCCGCACTACACAATTACAGCACTATGATTCCACTCTGATTGTCTGTGGAGTCTTGGGATTTGTAGCGTGGTGGAGCATTAGAACCCTTGCGCCAAGAATTCTAAACCCCTCTTTCCGGAACTACAGATCCCAAGATGCCACAGAACGGGATCGTGGCAGTTAAAGTGGAACCACAGCACTTTAATTGTGTCAGTGTGAACGGGCCCCAGAAAGATAGCTTTTTGGGTGCTTCCTGTAGGGAGAAAAGCGCTCTCCTCGGCCTCAAATTGTCCAGAAGGGGGTGGAAAACGTGGTCAAAGTGCCCCCACTAGAGAAGCATGGGGGGATCTTGGAGCACCAAAAGAACTTCCAATTAAACTTTGCAGAGGATGTATCTGTCAAGGATCCCCAGGGAAGGGAAGGCAACCCCCACCAAAAAACACACAACACTTTGATGCCTTCTCCCCTCCCCAGACCCCCCCCAACCACCCCAAAACTTTTCGTGGGGAAAAACCCGGACAAAATAAACCCCCATCCCCACCCTGAAAGCTGCCCTAATGCTATCCTTTTCAGTTTCAAAGTCTGCAAGTATAAAAAAAAAAATTCTTTTTTTTACAAAACCAAACAAAAAGGAGAAACCGATAGGATAAACACAAATAAAAAGAAATAAAAGGACACAGAAAAGTTGAAAAACGACCCAAACATAACAATGCTACCTTTATGGAAAAAAAAGAAAGGTTGTAGACTTTGAATGGGACTCTCCCCCAGCTCCCTGCCACTTTTTTCACAGTACAAAAGAGGAATGGACAGATACAGAGGGGAAAAATAAGCAGTCCGTTGCTTAAACCAGGGGTGGCCAAATGTGGGAGGCTAGGGGCCGAACACACATACGCACATCCTGAAAAAAAATCCAGATTTTTCTTTACCCGAAATGTTCTCTAAGGGGCATTGGGTGTGTTTTTTTTTACCATTTTTTAGTCCCATTTTTTTTAGCAACAAGAAGTAAGTGGAAGTCGATTCTCATTTGAGGGACGACCTCCCCTAAGTCCAAATTGCTCCAGAAGGACCAAAAATATTACTAAATGCCCCCGTGCCTCATAGCGGCCATCACGGAGGCATTTTGGGGTAAAAAAAAATGCATTTATTTAATTTGATCTCTTTAAATCTAAATTTAATTAAATGTGTTAATTTCTAGGGCCACAAAAACACTCCCAGAACCCCACTTTCGGCCCCCAGGTCCCGCTTTGCCCACCCCTGATTTAAGCCTTCCTTCAATGAGAGAGACAACCTGGTTTGAGAGAAGCAAAAGGAGAAAAAAAATCAAATTTAAATTCTCTCTTTTTTTTTAACCAAAAAAACCCACCAGGTTATATACGACATGTGGGTCACAACGCACCCTTGGGCAGAAGAACCCAGTTAAAATAACTGGTAATTTTTTGTTTTAATTAAAAATAAAAAAAGGAAAGGAAAGAAAAGATAGCCAGTGTTTAAAACAAGATCAGGAAACAAGACGGAGGAGAAGAAATCTTGGAAACCAGCCAACTCGAAGGGGGGAAAGGAGTTCTGATCTCGTTCTTTTTGTTTTTCTTCCTCGCTATTCAAATAGCGTTTTTTGTTTTAATGTCCAAAAAAGAGAGAGGAAAAAGGAGGGGAGGAAATGGAAGGAAAAAAAAAAAGCTGGATGTGTACGTGGGGCGAGAGTCACATGAGGTCCCCTACCAGCACCAGCGGGGTTGTAACCAGGCGCTGGCCGGCGTCCGCTTTCGCCATGCTGGTTTTTTGCCGCCGTTTCGCCAGCTTGGATTCCGAAGGGGGCGAGAGCTGCATGGAGTACGAGGTAGCTTTGATGATGAGGGGTTGTTGGGTCTCGCCAGCAGCCGCCTCTTCGTCCTGCATCAGCTGGCGGTTGACGGCGATGGCTTCGGCCGCGAACGAGGTCAGCTCTTTGGCACTGCTGTTCCTGCAACGGCAGAAGAGCTGGTGAGCCTACGCCTCCAGGCCACAATCTCTGACTATCTATCTATCTATCTATCTCATACATACACAAGGGTGCTCGGAAGAAATAAAATCTGTACAGGCCGAACATCCCTTATCCAAAACGCTGAGACCAGAGGTGTTTTGGATTTTTGTTTTTAAATATTTGTATATGCATAATGAGGTATCTTGGAGATGGAACCGAAGTCTAAATTCATTCATGTTCCACTTACATTTTAATTTTGACTGGTTCTGAGTTCAAATGCTGCTTTTCTGTGATTCTTTTAAAAAAAGAATCTTGCTGGATTTAAACTTCACAGTCAACCCACTGGCATCCCAAATGCCAAGAAAATAAACAAGAAAGAGGGGAAAACACATTTTTCTTTTATTTTGATGATTGATTTCCTTTCTTTTGATTCTCTCTCTCATCAGTTCTTCTTGCTATAGAGACTATGAGAGGATTATGGAGGCTTAGTTGTGTTTCCTACAAGAAGAAGACTGGGTTCTACTTTTCAAAACTTTCAGGTTTTGGATTTTCAGATGAGGGATACTCAACCTGTACGATATGAAACAAAACAAAATATTCTGCCAGAGGCTGAAAAAAATTTCTGTGATGGCCAACAAAAATTATTCTGCAATGGGCTAAACAAACAAGCAAAAAAGTAAGAGGTCGAAACACACACAAATTCTACAACAGAATGTCCAAAAAATTCTGCAACAGGCAAACCCAAGATTTAGTGACAGGCACAAAAAAAAAAAAAGGAAAAAATGGAGCAGGGGGTTAGCATAAAGTACTAGCATTATACGATTAACATCATATGGAGATGCAAATAAGGAAAGGTTGCAAGAATTTCCACTCACCTTTGTAGGATGATAGGAGTTGGGAGGGTGTTATCCGGAGCACACTGGGGGAAAAAACAAAAGAGAAAGAATTGCATCCATATCAAGTTTCGTCTATCCAGGGACCCTTCCACACCACAGAACTATAGGGCTACAACCCCACTTTTAACTACCAAGGCTGCATCCCGGCCATTTTTAAAGAAATGGATAGTAGGTGTCCCTTCTCCCATTCAAAAGGTTCCGGAGTGGAATTTCCAGGCAACAATCAAAGCACTGATTTTGACCTACACAAAGCCCTTTCTCAGGTTCAGGTTATTTGAGGGACTGCATTCTTTCTTTTCAAACTTGCCCGTGGTTTGACACTTTTTTGTGGGGGCTTCTCTGTGGGAAAATGGAAGACGGGGCTTTCTTGGTGACAGCCCCAGACTCTGGAACTCCCTTCCCAGACAAGTTAAGACTTGAACCCTCTCTGTTCTCTTTCCATAAACAGGTAAAAACCCTTCTGTTTTGACAGGCCTTTGTGGGAACAAAAGAGTGTTTTTTCCCCCCGCCAAAAAAAAAACGGACAGCGAGAAGGAACCAATCCAAGCTATCTTCCCCCTGCAATCTCTAAGTCTTTCCTTCACCCCATGCCACACAGAGACCACCCCTTCCACCTCTGCCTCTTGTACGTGCTCCTGGGCACACAAAAGTGGTACTCAGCGCCCCCCCGGCCTGCCCCATTCCCCTTGGGCTGAAGAACACTCACCCCCTGCACCCACGGGTGCTTTAGGACTTCAGCTGCGCTCAGGCGCTTCTTGGCATCCCTCACGAGGAGTTTCGAAATGAGATCTTTGGCTCCGAAAGAGATGTGAGCCCAGTCTTTGTCGGGGAATTCGTACTTCCCCTCCTGGATGCTTTCGAACAACATATTCTGAAGCGAAAGAGGGACACAAAAAGCGGGTTAAGACTTAGCCGCCGACTGTGCCCAGGAAGACTTCTGTGTCATTAGCACTGTCATTCGCAACCCACAACTCAAAGCCCACCACATACCTGGCAGGCGGGACATGCTTCACCGCGGTCCCAGCCGCAGTCCGTCCCGCAGTGCCCCACAAAAGGGGGGTAGCCGCTCAACATGATGTAGAGAATGACCCCCAAGCTCCACAGGTCGCAGCGCTTGTCGTAGATGGAGGCTTCCTCGTTGAACGCTTCCACAACCTCCGGAGCCATGTATTCTGCCGAACCGCACTGCAGAGGTAGGGTTGAGGAGGAAGGCAGGCAAGGAACAAAGCAGAGCAAAGGTCCATTGAGACACAGAGAGGCAGATGCTGGTTTGTAGAACTTCCTACCCAGGGCCTTCAAAGTTTAAAGGAACAAGACAAAATGAGAACTGCAGCCGTATCCTAAATAAGAGACCCTCATAAAGAAGCTTGTTTTTGTCAAGTCTTTTCACGCCCATCTCATTCCCACCTTTCCCTCTGGATCCTGGGGGCACATCAGGTATGGCTCTCGTCTCAAACACTGTCCAATTATCAGCTATCAATCCAGGGAAGCTTTAAATGTAACCTCCACCTCCAAATACTCAGGCAGAGCTTGGAAGAGTTTCGTTGAGAGACTGCAAACTCCCCAACCATTTCCCACCACAGAAATGGGGAAGTTACCCTTTTTATTTTTTTAACTTGTCGTGTGTCTTCAAGTTGCTTCCAACTTATGGCAACCCTACCGTGAAGTTTTCTGGGGCTGAGAGTGTGTGACACACCTGAGGTCATGCAGTCCATGGCTCAGCGGGGAATCAAACCCTGCTCTCCAATGGTCTCCCTAAATCCCCCCAATATGATGAACGAGGGATTTGGGGAGTTACGTTCCCCACCAAAAACAACTTTTTCCAAATGCTGCGCTGAGCACAAGGAGGGAGGTGATTCTTGCCTCCCTGCTCTGCCAGGAATATTCCTAGAAGTATCTGGCTGACCACGGACTGAAACAGGATACCGGGTCAGACAGGCCAACTGGGATTACGCCCCAGCAAGACAACCCTGTTCTTTGACATTTGCTGCTTCTCCTCCTTTGCCGCAGATGCACACAAGCTCTTTCTCCTTTGGGGAGGCGACTGCAAGAAAACCACAAACAGCATGCCCCCCCCGCCTCGCACAGCAACCATGGGTTCACTATGCATAAATATAGCTCCACATCCAAATTCTTTCCCATAAGCCTTCAGGCCAAGGAGGGATGCCAGCCAAAAAGCGATAAAGAGGCCCAGCACTTCCTGGAAGCAAAGGGTCGTGGAGTCAAAAGCCGGACAAGATGGAAAATGGGGATTTCTTTTCTCTTTTTTTTTCGCAAAATAAACCAGAGCTTATCTTTCGAAAAAGATTCTTATTATTGGTGTTTGGTGAGACCCTGTGGCCTGTGTTTTGTAACTTTATGAATCCGTAGGTGTGTCACAGAAATCAAATGCTGTTAAGTCCACAAACCGAAATGCTGATGAGAGAACACTGGATTGCTAAGGTTGTTGAATTACCCCAAATAACCAAACTAATGTAGATTTTAAGGGCCAAGTCAACTGAAGTTCTCTGTTTGTTTGCTTTTGGTAAGATTGGAAGCCAGCTACGGACTTTTTGAGCAATAAGAAATCAAACAATGCAATAATTTTTGGATATGGTTATTGTAGTTTGTCTAGATGGATCTGTTAACAGCACAATAATACTTCTCTGTTTGTATATTTTCCACTTACTCATTAAAGTTTGGTTGGGGAGTTTTTTTGTGTTTTAGCATGTTAGATAGTAAGTTTGTGTTTTAGTGAGTTAGTGTTTCATGTTTTATCTTTTTTAGTTTATCCTTTTAAGTATGGTGTTTTTAGTTCCTGTTTATGTGAAAAATGTTAGTTGGAGTTACGTTACTTTGTGTAAAAAAACTGATAAATACATTTTTTTAGAAAACAACCTGCTAAGTTGGTTGCAAAGCTCCTCATTGCTGCTTTGTGCCCTTATTACAAACTGCATCCTGTTATGATTTGTTTATTCTGAGCCAAAACAAAGCCTATCCACTCTGCACCAACGCTCTCCAAGAGGAGACAGCCACCTGGAGTTCCCTGTCGAGGCTGCCCTCCTTGCCCGTCCCTGAGAGCCAAAACCGGATCGAACCGGCGAAGCGCAAACCGGTCCTTGGGTTGCACCGGATTGCATCAGCCACCAGACAGGCCTCTCCTCCCATCCGAGGAAGAAATCAAATAAACCCTTGCACTCGACCAGGACAAAACCTCAAGAATGGGGCCGGGCCCAGGGCCCAGAGCTGGTCTGGCTGAGCAAGGTTTGGGGAGACGTCCCAGCCTACTTGGGGTGAAGCAACTGCTTGAAATAAGCTACTGGGAGAGAGCAGAGGGAACAGAGAGACACGGAGGTTCTTCTAGGATGTTTGCAAAGTTTCTTAAAATTGCAGGTTTCGTTTTGTTAAGGACGTTCTGCACAGGTGAGATCCCAGTGTGTTCACAGGGAACAGAGTTTACTGGCTGCCTTGTAAGTGAGCAGGACAGAAAGGGAGAGCAGAGTTCAGGAAAGTTACCTTTTTCAGACTACAGCTGCCAGAATCCCCTACCCAGCACAGCTTAGAGTCCCCTACATACTGTTTTGGTAAGGCAACTTCTCTTTCTGTCTTCTGTTGTTTTGTTTTGGAGCTTGGGAACTGCAACTCCCATGGCTGGCTGGTGGATTCTAGGTGTTGCAGTCCCAACAAACTTTTGGACTGCCACTTCCATTTCTGGCTGATGGATTCTATGTGTTGCAGTCTCAAGAAATTTTCCACATCTTGGCTCTTTTAAATCAAGCTCAAAGCTACATGTGGTAGCCACATATGTTGGGGGATTCTGGGAGTTATAATCCAAAAAGAGCTAAGGTCCTTCACAACAGGCTGCAAAGCGCTGTTCTTTTTGGACCACAACACAATCCCCATGCTGGCTCGGGCAGAAGGGGGATTTTGGGACGTGAAGTCCACAGATTTCCAAGCACTAGCAAAGAGAAAAGGAGGAGAAAAGGACTAGTCAGTTTCATTTTGACAAAGGGGGGGGGCGGGGAAGGTACAGCACTCAAAATGAATAAAAAGGATGGAGAAAGAAGCTGGGGGGAAAGGAAAGGAAATGTGTCAATAAAATAAAATTGGTTTTTATTTTCGTGTGAGCTTTCATGGATATAAACCCACTTATCCAGATGCAGATACAGAGTGATAATGAATGCCCAGATATAAATCATATTAAAGCATAAAAGGAACCCTCTTTTTGCAAGGAGAGTGCCCAGGAGTGCTGCAGGAGCCCACGCTGAGCCACAACTGGGGCCCAAACCACGGGACATTGCAAAACGAGAAGTGGGATTTCTATTTTTTTTTTTAACGAGAGTGTTTGTGGTTATTTTTCTACTCTTAACACAGGAATGTGGGGGCGAGCGGACTGGAACAGGAGGGGGAGGCACTTTCTCCCCCGCTTCATGCAACGAAAATGCAAGGCCAGATGCAACCAGAAGCTGTACGACTCACACACATACACACACAAAAAGAAGTTCCCCAGGAAGCCAAGAGCAAATCTGGCTATGCAATGCCTCCCCGCTCTTTCCCGTCCCGCCCCTTCCTCTGGCCCCACAGACAAGACTCTGTCTGACCCACTTCTGCCGGCTTCCTCGCCCCCTCCCACATCAAGGACGAGGCTGGGGGGGGCACCAGACAGATGGAACAGGGGAAAACCCCAACCCTCAGTTCACCAGCCAATCGCCTTCGCTGTTGCTAAGGTCAATTTTCTTTTTATTTCTCGGCACTGCTCCCAAAGAGAAGCGGAGGCAGAGGGAAAGGAGAGAGAAAACCAGCAGCCAGCCAGCCAGCCGGGCGGCATTTGGGAGCCACAGGAGGGAGGGAATTAAAAAGCTTTATGTAACTCAAATGCAGCTGCCAGCATTCTAGATCTCAGTAAGTCAGGGGGAGTCGTGGGCTGGCCAGCCAAAGGGATTTGGGGGTGCAAAGCTCTGGCATGCCACATCTCTACTTCAATCCAACACTGGGAGAAAAAACTGGCCCCTTGGAGGCACGTGCAAGACTAGATAAAATGCATGCAATAGATAATCTTGGCCTCTGGTAGATAAATGCAGGGCTAGATTCTATTCATGAAATGGAGGAACTTGGCCCCTGGGAAGCAAATGAAAGACTATGTCCTCTACTCCAATGCCGTTTCCGCACTAGCCTGCTACACATTACTGCTATTATCTCCTGTTTATGGGGCTTACCGGAGTGAGCAGTTCTGGGGTGGAGATGGGAGAACAGTCCCCGTTGAGCTTTATCCCACTTCCTAAATCGAAGTCACAGATTTTCACCGGGGAAACCTAACATTGCAATTATAAGAGAAAGAGAGGGTTGGGAAACCTGTTGATTTTTCTTTTAAAAAGAATGCTACAAAGAGCAAAATATTAGTACGCTAGCAAAATTCTGACTAGAATCCAGAAGTATTTTCATTGATTTAAAGACATTTATATCCCACTTTTCCGACGCAAACAGGGGAGCTGCTGAAGCTGTATTTCCAACAAATAAAAAGCATCAGGAAAATCAATACAAAAAAAAAAATCACACACACAAACAGAACAATCAATCAATGAAAATGAAACAGCTTATTAGTTATGAACTCCCTACATCATGCAGCAGTGAGTTCCACAGACTGCACATCCAAAGGGAAGTACCCTCTAAGATGGGCAACCTCTTTCACTTTGAGGGGCAAATACAATTTCATAGAAGTTCTCGTGGGCCACGTTCCTCAGGTGGGCAGAGCCAAGTGTAAAAGGGGACAGGCAAAAAGACTGGCCACGTATTAATCTAAATGGAGACAGGAACGTGGCCATCTAGGGAAGCCCAGAAAGCCCAATTCAGACCCAGGTCTCCTTATTTTCAAACAGGGAGGCTGTTAAACCACATCTTACCTGATTGGAACTCTCACAGAGAATATTTTCTGGTTTTAAATCTCTATGTGCTATTCCTGTTTAAAAACAACAACAACAGTATTTTACTGTTATATTTTTTAAAAGAACAACGTACATTCTGCAGGCATCTTTAAAAACAAAACCAGCAAGAAAATGAAAGCCAAGTCTAGGTGAGAATAGAACGGCCTTCCCAAATCTGGAGGCAAAAATTACTGGAAAATTATAGCAAAGATTTTTTGAAAAAATGTGAGTTGAGGGACCTGTGGGGCTTAAAGGGGATACAGAATGGAGGAATGGAGGCCGGATAGGTGCCATGCTTTGCCCACCCAATTAACTGGAGCTAATTGCTCACCTTCCTGAACTGCCACTCCCCCAGCCCACCTCTAATCAGATCTCTCGTTTTACCCACCTTTGTTGTGCAAGAAATTAAGGGCACTGGCTATGTCATGCACCACCATGCTGGCTTCCAGTTCATTAAAATGGCGCCGACGATGGATGTGAGTTAAGATGGAGCCTGGGTGGGAGAAAGCAAACAGGGAGGCCACGTTAAACAAGAACAAAGTTCCAGCTTGCTCTTGTAACCCAGAACAGAGCTTGGGGAACGCTGCTTTTTTGTTTTGGACTGTCTCTCCCATAATCCTCAAGGTAGGTTAGGAGGCGCAGGCCAAAACAGCCAGAGCTGGAGCCAGGCATTTGAAATTGCAAGAACGTTAAGTGGCAAAAGTGGTTTAAGGTAAAGACTCAGCCTAGAAGAAAGGACTACGGGTGAAGGAAAGGGACCTCTGGGCTTATTTCGCTTGGTGGAAAGAAGGCAAGTGGGTGACATGATTGTAGTATTTGCGCACCCAAAAGGGGTATCACAGAGAAGACGGGGTGGTTCTCTGTTGCCCCAGAGAATACAGCCAGGTCTAATGGCTTGAAATTACAGATTAGACAGAACTTTTCAGCAGTGAGAGAGATTCAAGAATGAGAGACCTGGAACTACACCTGGTTCCAGAACGGAAGAGCCGGCGTTCCCACGCAACGCACAGACAATCATGGTTTTCCCAATGCTGTGGAAGATGCGCACAGACCCAAGATGTACTCACCCACCCACACACCACAATTTCCCGGCCCACTTGCCTCCTCTCATCTTCTCAAACACGAGGTAGAAACGGTCCTCCTCTTCGAAAAACTCAATCAGTTCCAGGATGTTTCTAAAATTAGGAAGAGAAGACGAAAAGAAATGAATTTGGATCAAGGAAAGGCTCTCTGCTTCAGACAGGTTGTTGTCTCCCTACAGAGGAAGAAAAATCCAAATCTTGAGGAGACCCACAGAAGCCAAAGAGACAACTTGTGGCTCCCATTCCAGATAGTTGGTGAACCGACTCCAGGTTTCAGACCATCTTAAATTAGCTCTCCAAGGTGCTGCGGCTATTTCGGAGATTCGGTTCAGCACCATGGAGAGTTCCTTGAATATGCGGGCTAGAACTTAATGTGAAGCCACCACTCCAGTTAAGATGGAAGGTGACAGCTGCCCCTGCCCCTTGGCAGCATACAAGCCTTACCCCTTCCCCTATTGCCACTGCTTCAGAGCATGTGGGATTTAGAGGAGGCCAATTCTTTTTTCCCCTGGCACACTATTTTTCTACATGCGGGGGGAGGGATGACAAACTTCTATCAACTTACCCAAAACGGCACAGCCTAGACACTGGTTGACCCACCCCATCCCTAAATCTTTCCAGTTTAATCCCCCCAGTCGATACCTGTGTCCTTGGCACTGATACAGCATCTCCACTTCTCGGAAGACCCGACTCCGGATATGTCCGAGACGCTTCTCAATTATCTTTAAAGAGACACACACACAAAAAGGAAGAGTGACACAGTTAAATTGGCACTGAGGTGGATCAGCTTTTACACGGAAAATTATGGTGTTATGAACGATCAAAGCCAAATATGAACCAAAAGGAACAGCAGGTGAATTCTCACAGTGGTCTCCTACTTGCAAACAGAAAAATATGAGCTTTCCTGGTTTTGTACATTCTGTGCAGTCGGTACAATTGCTCCCCTGAAATCCTAGTTTTCTATCTGCAAGGAAAAGGGTCCTTTCTTTGTTTGACCATACCGCCGTTCCGTCATATAAACTCACACCAAACACTTAACCAGCAATGGAAATAACACAATTATACACAAACATCATCCCCTCACAGGACTAAAACCTCCTCTAGCCAAAAATAAAATAAAACTGCTCTTTGTATCTAGAAAGCTAGCATATCAGGCTATGCAGGAACCCTTTTTTGCCTAACAGATTAGCTTTCCATGTGCACTGAATTTTCTCAGCACTGCCCAAGAAAATTCCAAATTGGAGTTTGTTTTTTAACTTTCCTATGCCTTAAAACAGAACGTTATCTAGTGAGACACTGGAGCTCACAACTAAGAATCCTAAATGCCCAGCCCTGAACAACCAATCCCAGGAGACCCTGGGATGTTGCCATGGCAGTTAAAGTGGAATTACAGCGCTATAATTACGCAGTATGAATGAGTCCTATCTTTGGAATAGTTTAAAAAAAACTTTAGAAATACAAAAATGCACAGAGAGGGGAAAAAATTAAAGACTGAAACTTTCCAGGAAAAAAGAAATTAGAAGTTTCCACATTGGCAAGTTTTCAGCAGAAAATCTTCCACTCTTGTTGGCCGCCCACACTGTCTAGATGCTGTTTTTCTCCATCTCATGCCCAACTTTGGTTTGACCTTTTTTGTCCGCCCCACATTTCTAAAACATTTCGAAGGAGACATTTCCAGTCTTGTTCAGGGCAGGAAGAGTTCAGGCCTTTGAATGGGGGAAGAAACCAGGCGACCGCATACAGCAGCCATAAATTCTGGCGGGGAAAAGAAAGAATTGTCCTTTCGGTCTTTCAAAAAAAAAAAAAAAGTCCCTTTTTTCCCTTCCAAATCACAGAAAAACCCTATTGACTTCTTGGGAAGCGAGGAACAGCTGGTCCTTTTGCAGCTGTCCCTTCTTCTCTTTCTTTAAACCGCAATTTGCACAGAGATTTCGGGAGCGTTCAAGGACGTCCCCTCCTTTGTTTCTCCACCCACGCTGTGAACTTGGAGCAAGAATTAAGTTCGCTTCTTAAGAAGCAACAACAGAAAACACACACACACACTTTGCCTCACCACAAACCAACGGCAACTCTTGCATAAGAGTTTGTGGGATGGGGGGGATTCTGATTTATGGATTTCCAGATTCTTATGTGCAGGTTTTGTAGGGTGAAGAATTATACTTTTTTCGGACCCTCTGTTTTTTTTTTGGGGGGGGGGTAGATTTGTTAAAAAAAAAAGAGATTCTTTTTCAGAGACTTTGTTAATCAAGGTATGCCTATGTTCACAGATTCTCTTGCACATGGGGCTTTTTTGGGTAGAGAATTATTCACAGACCCCAGTTTCTTGCATATGGGTTCTTTGGAGGTCTTTGCGTCGATAATAAGATGATTTACATACCTCCAATCACTTGCATGTGAGGTTTCTTGCTGGGGGGGGGTGTAAAATTTGATTTGTTTTTCTTTTTTTCTTTGGAGTGGGGGCAGAGAATTAGATTACTTACAGATCCCCAGTCTCTTGCAGATGAGTTTTCTGGACAGCAGATAATTCAATTTATGGGAGTTCCAGACTCTTGCAAGAGAATTAGATTATCTACATGTGCGCGCACATACACCCATGTGCACACAGACAGAGAGGCTCTCCTACCTGACTTCGTTTCTGGGTAGAAAAATCAGGCTGGCCCCAAACTGATTAAAAAAACCCAAATTTTGTTCCTATTCTTTCTGATTTTTATAAAATAAATAAACCAACCTGGATCTCCAAAGCAAAATTGGGAAGAACAGGGACAAAATCTGGGACTTTGGGGTCTTTTGAAACCAGTCTGGATGGGGCAATGGAGATGATCTGTGGCTTCCTGGATCCTTGTTTCATTTTTAAGTAGACTTTTTTTTTTCTTGCAGCCCATGATGAAAAGAAAAGAATGCATGCCTACCTCTCTCTCTCTCTCTCGCCCTCCCTCTGCCAATAATTATTTTTAAAGAAGTCCCAGGAGAGACGCCAACATCCATCGAAGCAGCTGCTCTCCTCCCCTCTGCCCACGGAGGTCACCATCTTGTCACCTCCCACCCTTTGCTCCCCCTCCCCAAGCTGCCTGGTTTTACAACTGTCCTCATTTTGTTCCCCACGAGGGACGCCACATCTGTGCAAAACGGACTCCGGAGATGCTAACAGGGTCTTTGTGCCTCCATTTGGACGCGCCAGACAGACCGGGGCAGAGGAGCTGGGAAACGAATGATGGAGGGGATCAAACTGGAAAGCCCATTTCAAGCTTTGAAATTTTAAAATTTAAGCACAAAAACAAAAACAAAAATGGCAACGGTTTTGGCTGCTTCGTCATATCCCAAGCCTCCCTTCCTGGGAGGAAACGTCTCGGGAGCTTTTGCTCCATTTTGCGCTCTTTGTTGTTAAGTTTGGGCACTGCCTATGAATTAAGAATGAAGAATTTTGTTTTCACATATCCTAAGAATCAGTCAGTGCAGTGGCTTAGTAAAGGTGGAACGCGGCATAAAAAAATCTGTGTACTACCCCTGCGTGGTTTGGTTTCCATAAGACACCATTATTGCAACTGGTTTCACAGTCTGCCAGGTAGTATTTACTGGAGTTCTGGACCACCTCCAGTAACAACACTGCCACACATGGCACATTCCAAGCAATATGGCTTCTGGCAATTTTGCAATCGTGATCCCGCCTATGGCAATTCCATTGCAATGTTTCATCAGTTTAAAGGACTAGCCTTTTGACTCCTGGGCCGATTTGGCAGCTGCTGTGATTCTTATCAGCATCGTCCTGGCTTTTTTTTAAACCCAGTTTGGGACTCCAGGTGGCTTACAAATTTTTTTTTTTAAATTACATCATTAAAAGTGTGATTAAACCACAGTCAGCTGTTCCTATCTGCAGAATTCAACAACCAGGGCTTGAAAACAGTTAAAAAAAATTCCAAAAACCAAACTTTGATTTTGCCATTTTATATATGGGATGCCATTTTAATACTAATGAGACTTGAGCATCCATGAATTTTGATATCCACAGAGAGGCCATTTCCGCACTAGACTGTTATAGCACTATGATTCCACTTGCAACATCCTATGGAATCCTGGGGTTTGTAGTCTTGGGAGGGGCTGGCCTCCTGAATTCAAAATTCAATAAATTTCAAAGCAGTTAGGAAGGTGAACAAGAAGAGATGCAGCGGAGCAGGTCGTACCACGTCAAGCTACACTGGGAAATTCTCCATACTCATAGGGAAGGAAAAGTTAGATTTCCCTGAAAGCAGAAAGCTAGCATCCCAGGAAATGAGCTATACTTGCAGGGCAGGGTTTGTTTTTTTTAAAGTTTGCTTGAGTATTTGAAATTGATTTCCATCACTCGCACACAACAAAATCCCAGAGCAGTACGCTTAATTCTACAACACACTACCTATTCCTGCACTCTTTGCTATCCAGAGGTGTGAGTAGATGGGCTGCTGCTCATCTCTGCAAAGTGGTACGGAGGCCCAGTCATAATTTGTTCCGTAAGACAGGAGTTAAAGCAAGAGAGGCCGACTTTAAAAACAGCCCGTGGGGAAATAAACAGACGGAGTTAGGTTCACTGGGTCCACGCAAACAGTCAAAATTCATGCTCTGTTTACTCCCTCCCTGCCTCTCACTTCTCTAAATGCAGGTAAAGACTGGATTCAGGTCAGGAAGAGAGGAAAGCCTCCACCCATGCCAAAAATAATATTCTTTCAAGACACCATTCTCAGCCACAGCAGCAAAACTATTGTGCCTAACGGTTAAGCAATTCAACCAGAAGGAAGTCAGTGGCAGGGAAGCATGGTTTGTTTTATATATTTACACTTTTAGAACAGCCATTGTTTGTGCTGATCATATTTTCACATTCTGAGCACACCAGAATCCTCTCAACAACCCTGCAAGGTAGGACAGGAAGGCCACTGAGACACCAAGGGTTCAATGCCACCCAATTTCCTTTGGCCTCAGCGCTGCACATTAGCAACCAAATGCAAATGTCCTCTAATCAACCTGGTTAAAACAAAAACGACAAGCACTCAATTTCTACCTCCTACCCTCATTTCCAGGCTGAAAACACGAGACAGCCTAGGAAGGTCAGCTTATTTACAAAGATGGATTAAGGTCAAGATGAACAAGAGCCGAGCCAAAGCGAGAGGGAAACAAAGCCAGCCAGCCAAAGTTCTCTTGCATTTGTTGAATAAACCTGAGCCATCCAGCAACTTTGCAATGCCTCTGCGTTTCGCCAAGCAGGCTTTGCAACAGCCTGTCTCCAACTTCGAGAGACTGATTTTAAAGAAGAAGAAAAAAAAGTGGTGGAAAATGGGTGGAGAAAAAAAGAGAAGAAGAGGAGAAAAGAAAAAGAGCAGACAGATTATTAAGACCTTGTCCAGGCCTCAAACATTTTCCTTGGTTCTTCAGGAGCACAAAGCATATCTAGAAACTGTTATCGGATGATCTCCTGCACCAATCCTGGTTTACCATTCTTGCAGGGACCAAAACACTGGGACTTTGCTCACACAAACACACACACACACACAGACTCTAACCTTTTGGGCTGCGGTTTTGCCGGACCAAAGAATAGCCGCAAGTTCCCAGACCAAATAAACATGTATAAATATACACATATATACACATAGATAGTCAGCCTGCCATAGGGTTAGCGGCACAGCATCCCCACAAAAGGGGAAAAATTACACATTTCAAAATGTCTGTGTGTGTCTATAGAAAGGAAGCCGAGACACAGTGGGAGGGCAGGCACCCAGGGTCCAGCTCAGGGACAAGAGAGGGAAAGGGGATGGGTTGGTATGGTGACCCCATATTTCCTCTCTCTTGCCCATCTCCTACCTTGGGTATATGGGGGGCATTCTGGGGCTCAGAAATGGGGCTGCGAGCCATCCTTAGCTGGAAAGACAGTGGCTGGCGGAGGAAGAGGAGGACCAGGGGCACATTTTTAATGAGCTCCACGGCCTGATTGGAGCTGCTGAGAGGGAAGGTTCCCCCGGAAAAGAAGCACGTGAGGTTGGGGGGGCAGGAGATGGAGAAACTTGCAAATAATCAAATCCGTGGAAGTCACACCCGCAAATGTGGAGGGCCAACTGTATTTGCATTTTGCTCTCCTTTTCAGAGAGATGTTGCTGCAAGCAAGAAAACACATACCTTCACTGCATACTCTTTATTGGTAATGAGGTTAACACAGGCCCGGACTTTTGCGTGAGCTCCTTCCCCGAGGATTTCTTCTTGGAGCTGGTAAACATCTGAAGATCATCAGAGGGGCAGAGAGAAAGGAAAAAACAGGTATACCTCAGTTAAGAAGTCCACGCGTTCCTAGGTTTGACTTCTTTAAGGGAAAGCTGAGTACCAGGGGCAGAAATAACAGGGAAAAGAAGGGGGTTAAGTTCCTGCACCACAAAAAAGAAGAGCAGTTCAACATGTTTCAGCAATTCTTTATTTTATCCAAATCCGTATGTGAAAAGAAACACTGAGGTCAGGTAAGCCTTGCACCACCAAGCCAAGAACATTTTGGAAATTTCCTAGAGCTCTCTTGAAGGTTCCTTCCAAACTGCAAACCAGCGGTGGTTTTTTATTTCTTTCATCCCTCTTTCTCCACGCTGATGCTAAAGAGCTTCTAGCTAGACTGAGGATGAGAAAGAAAAGGGGGGGAGGGGAGCCTAACTTCTGCAGCATATCACAATGCCAGTTTTTAAAAATAAATACTTTGGCAGAAAAAAAGGCTTGGGAGGCACATACAACCATCAGGTCTCATAACGCCCACCCTTGATTTATGGTGTTTAAATTTCTAGTCCTCATTATCTCAGAGACAACACAAAGCCAATGCTTACGTGCACAGGAAGAGAAATTGAGGTAATACTAGCCTCCTTCCAGGTAACTCATTGAAAATGGATTAATACAGGTTTTGTTTTGGTCAGCTTTGGAAAAAATTCACCCCATGTGAGCATTTCATCACTGAGCCATTAGCTCTTTGCTTTCATTGTTCTTCGGCTTATTTAAAAGGTTGCACCCTGCTTTGCACAATGGCTTTGGAAGTTAATATGTAAACGCAGTCATAAACTGACTTTCAAAAATATCCTTTTGTTACAGGACACCGGACATCACTCTTAGAAGGCTGCAATCCTACCAGAGCTTCAACTGAAGTATTTTTCTGCAAAGGGATGGGGGGAAAGGGACGATTTCTCCTCACTTCCACAAACACAGAGGACTAGCGACTTAAAAAGAGTTCCAAATTCTTACCTTCGAACCTCCCTGAAAAGCTGTCTGTCGCCCTGCAGCGTTTTTTCTTCTTGTTTCTTTTCTTGGCATTTGGGATGTCAATGGGTTGACTTGAAGGCATGTCTTTCCAGCAAAAACCCAAAAAATAAAACAAAGAGTCACATTAAGGCAGCATTCGAACCCAGGACCAACCAAAGGAAAGTGCACATAAACCATAAATGCATTTCATATTTAGACTTGGGTCCTATCTCCAAGATATATTCCAAAATCTGAACAAATCCAGCACGCTTCTGGCCCCAACCGCTTCAGGTAAGGGATGTTTAACCTGTCGTTTCTAGGTATGAAAGATTTTCACATCTACAAAACTACAGAATTTGGTCTGAAAGAAATCTGGGAGCTTACCGGGCCGCGATGAGCATTCAAAGTTAAAGACAGACTCCAAGTGATTTGATTGGGAGAATTCCAGGTCGAATGGATTCTGGCCCTGGCAGAAAAAAGACAGACATAAACCAAGTTTGGATGGGCAGATTTGGATGGTCGCTCACTAGTCACACTGGAAGCATTTGCGTGTCACGCAAAACCACGGTTTGCATTAACCACAGTTTCAAGAAACTACAGTTTACCTCCCTCCTGTCTCCTTCACTGAAGCCTCTTTCATCAGTTCCTGTTAGGGGAAACAAGCCAAGAACAACCCAACGCTGACAGTTCAGAAACAACAAGCCATGATTTGAAAAAGTCAGCACTTAGAAGCCAACAAACAAAACCACGGCTTTTCATAAATTGTTTGTGGGTGGACAACGAAGCAGCCTTTACGATGCAATAACCAGTGGAGAGGGTTACTAGTATTTCTGCTGTGATACTTTATTTGGATCTAATAACATTTTTTAAATTCTTTTTTCTTTTATTACAGTTTGGTTTAGCGGGTTTTGTGTTTTATTAAGTTACTGTTTAGTTAGTAAGTTAGTGTCTTTGTGAGTTAGTGTTTGGTGCTTTCAATTTAATGTTTAGTCCTGTGTGTTTCAATTTTAGTTTATGTTAAAAAAACGTCAGTATGTGCTGGTTACTTTGTGTGAAAATTTATATACATACAAAAAAAAACCCAACTAGGTTCAGTCTAGCTTCTCATTTCTCTCTCTTGCTCTCATTCAAATATCCCAAAGAAACCACACCAAAAAAAAGAGGTGAGTGAGGAGAAAGCGTCCCTTTCCCCCATCCCTTTGCAGCTGGATTGCACGTCGAGCTAGCCTAGCCAGTGGTAAGGGATACTGGGAGTTGCAGTCTGAGAATATTTGGAAGGCGGCAAGATTCCAACCCCAGTGATTATTTTTTTTAAAAATCAGATTCTCCCCATTTTGCATCTGTCACCAGGGATGGGTGTGAGCAAACACTAAGGAGGTTGAGATTACAGGGCAGGACAAGCCACAAACTCGTCCAGCAAGCCTCGGTTGGAACAGGGATCCAGCCCATAATGAGCCAGCAGGAGGCTGTTTATTTGGAATGGCCGCGGAGGGGAAACTCCCACACGTCTCCCCTGAAGCTGATGCCCCTGGTGAAGAAACCAAGGCCAGTGTCGCACCCGATGCTCCTCCAAGGCAAGGCACAGGGACACAGATATGAAGCAAAACCTGACGACACTTCAAGCCAAGTCCCATCTATCCATCCATCCATCCATCCACCCTCAGGGGCTGCAGCCATCCAAGGGTCTCCGGAGACCCCCTATCGCCCTGTGAGGGTTACCCCCCAAACGCTCCCAGCATGAAACTGGCTTCCACCCTGCCCTCCCAAAATCGGATCAAGAGCGAGCCCCTCAATCTCACTGATGTTGAGAGCGTCTCATTCAGACATGATTCCGCCTACGTGGGAAGGAAGGCAGGGAGGCTGCAAAGGGCAGGTGTGCAATTGCCAAACAACTCCGACCCCGAGCCGCCCTGCCAAAAAAAGGCAGATAAAACCGTTGTAGCGAGCGGCCTAAACAAAGCCAGCTTTCCAAATCCTTACGAAGGCTGTTTGGGTGGAGGGAAAACCCTCCAGAGGTAATTAAAGGGGATCCACCTCCTACTAAGAAAGACGTCAGCAAATGCTTGGTGAAACGTCACATCGCCGGCAGGCTGCGGAGGGGCAACTCTCTTTCCCAGCACCCCACCACCTCCCCAAAATTTCATGTAGGCTTCCCGGCCCCCAACACACAAAATAAGTGCGATGTTTTAGGGGAAACGCACTGCAGTTGAGGACAATTTTAGGTGCAAAGCATTTTCTGCGTTCCCATATTTCAAATTATTTCTCGATTTTAATTTGGAATTGTTTCCACTCTTCCAACGGTTTTGGCTGCTTAGGGCTACAGAACAGGCCCCGCCAGGTCTGTGCAAAAACCCCAGGTGCCGGGACACGAAAGAGGGCCTCCGCGGATGATCCAGAATTTCGTGCAGGCAGATACGGGAGCAGGAGATCTTTCCGATATCCCAGCCCTAACTCATCCGAGGCTTCGCAAGTCAAAACCAGCACCTTGGGTTGTGCTCTGGAGCAAGCCCAAAGCCAGGCCAGTTCTTGAAAAATCAGCGTTGCGTGGCCTCTAAGGCGCCCATCCGTCTGGCTGCTGGATCTGGCATGAACTGCGGCTTCCAAAGGCAATCCCAGGTAGAGCGCATTGCAGTAGCCTAGCCGGGAGTCTTTTCACAAATGCCTCACAATTCCCCCAAAGATCCCCAACTTCCACCAAATCGAACCGTGAGACCAGACCCCGCTACTTGATTTCATCCCTGACAGTCCCTGCACACTTCTTATTTTTTAACATCACATTTTTGAACAACACTTCGACAATTCCCTTTTTTTTTAAAAAGTGTGTTGCTACACAACCCACAAGTGTGGGGTGGGAGTGTTTTTCTCCGCTGCCCTGTATGTGCACAAAATCCACGCTGCTCCGTTTCTCAACTTTCCCTTTAAAAGTAAAAAAATCACAGAGCCAAAAACGCTGCAAAACGCAGTGTGCCGGTTACATAACAAGTCGGCCTCTGTGGTTCGGTGTGAATTCCCCTCCCAGCGCCTCTCCGCCTCGCTCGCACCCAGACCACGAGGTACAACAGAAGTTACATCACTCCTGCAAACAAGCTGGGGGGGGGGGACAAAAAGCCACAGAGTACAAAGAGGCCCAGAAGGAACCGAAAATACACACCCTCCGTGAGCCCAGGACCCCATAAGCTGCAAAGCACAAATTTGGCTATTCAGCTCCTTCCTGCCCACTCAGCCTTCCTTCCCCCATGCGCTCGAGAGACAAATAAGAGCTTTAATACGGCTGGCCTGGTTCCTTGCCAGAAAACCCGGGGCCTTTAAGAAACTGCCACAGCATTGCAAGGGCTCTGCAGCAAAAATATAATTTTCTTTTTGCACCCACACAAGAGAACCCACCTTTAAAGAGAACACACACACACACACACCACACACAGAAGAAAGACTCCAGCATTGTGGGTTCTGTTTTGTTTTTCTGAACCGCCCAAGGACGTTGATTTGCGATTAGCCAAGCAGGCACAGGGGCAGCAACGCTCCCAAGGCGAAGCGTCTGAAACAATTACACGAGGCGGGCGGAAAAATACTGGCAGGAAACCCCGGTCACAAGGGATGGGTGTACCCCGCGCAAGCCGAAGGCCCCATCTGGAAACGGAGGGGCAACCTTTCATTGCGAACGGAGATGTTCGCGCCAACAGAAACTCTCTGTGCTCAAGAATATCTGAAAGTTGGCACAGGGAATCCCCCTCCCCAAAAAGGATACAAACACACAAAAGCTGTGCAAGTCCAGCCTGCTGCGCAACTCTCACATCTCATCCCTCAACTGGCGCTGGGCTGAGATAGAGTGTCCCTGCGCACGGAGGTTCTGTTTTGCCCTCACCTCCATGCAAGGAGCTCGGCCGGATCGGAACCAAGGCCTCTCTTAAGTCCAAGGGACCATTCACGCTGTGCCATTGTAGCACTATTGTTCTGCTTTAACTGCCATTGTTTTGTCCTATGGAGTCCGGGGATTTGTAGTGCAGGGAGGCACTGGAGCTCCCTGGCTGAGAAGTCTATATCCTCCTCCCTGCACTGCAAATCCCAGGCAGAACGGGGTTGGGCTGGATGGCCCTTGGGGTTTTTTTCTACCTTTGCATGATTCTGTGTTTCTGACTTCAGGCAACCCGATCACAGGGTTTTCTTGGCTTGGCAAAAGTTCTTCAGGGGTGGCTCGCCAGGGGCTTCCTCTGAGGCTGAGAGAGTGTGGGCACGCTCCTCCAAGCCATTCCTCCAGAGGAGTAGCGCCTTGACTGATCTGGCCTATTTGGGAAACAAGACTCAAGCTTGAGGAATCCAAGGATGAAGAGAGACGCACATTCTAAATTAAACTCGTTTTTTAATTGTAGTGACAAGCTGAATGAACTTTTGTCTATTTTTAACTATCTGAGGAGGTCGTTTCATACCTGTTTTAATTTTCGGAAGCTGACTTGAGTCCGAGTTGGGGTTAGGGAGGATACAAATTAATATTATTATCTAAAGCACAGCCGCTGTTATTCTGATATATTCCTCAAGCCTGGACCTATATGCTTCAGAAAGCAAAATGGATACCCAAACACGTATTTCAGCCACAGCTACGCAGTGCATCACAGCCCGAAAACAACCATAAACTTGTGAAACATCAAATGTGGTGAACCTGCTACTTTCCCCCCTTTCGGAGCTGTAACTCCAAAAGCCGCACGCAAGCCAGGACAGCTTCTGTCTAAGAGGCGCAACTGGCCCAACCAGTTCATGCGCCCCAACCGGGACGCCAACATCCCATAATTAAGAGCAATCGTTAGCAACTGGAGGTGAACAGGCGGGTACCGGGAGGGGAGGCACATCAAAATATCCTGTGGTTTTGAGAACGCCGGGGATCAGCAGCCCTGTGGCGAGGGATTTAATAAGCAGGGTGGATTTGGGGATCAGCTGAGACGCTTCCCTCTTGGACTCAGTCGCCCCACCTGTAAAATGGGAACACTCCAAAGGCAGAGGAGACGGTCAGGTGAGCTGCAGCCAAAGCAATGAGGATCTCATGGTCTCCTGAAGGCAAAAAGCAAGGCGTAATTTAAAAAGGCAGATTAAATATCTCCTCAATCCCTGGGCTGTAGAAACCCCAACCGGTCCCCCATCTTCACTCCACATTTATAATCACGAATGCCACTAATTCTGAGTCCCAACGATTCTAATTCTGTGCCCCAAAAAACGGCTCGGTTCTGCATGGATTTTTTTTTTTTTTTTTGCAAACTAAGCCTACCTGTGGAGCATCTCATAAAATTTCCCTTCATTTGTTGTATGAAACTAAGCCGGCCATGGAAAGAGGAACTCAGTTTTCAGTCCTGCATCCCACTGGTAATGGGAAGTCAGAGAGACACACTTTGACATCTTCAGGCGTGCTTGAAAAGGTGGTGGCAACAACCACGCACTCATAAGGACTAGAAACTTGGTGGGTTTTGTTTGAGGTAAACGAAAGAGAGAAGCTTGCACAGATGAATTCGGGCGCATCATGCCACCTTCTGCGAATCTCAGCCAAGGGGAATTTTACACCCCGTGCCACATCCTGCCCTCCTGCCCCACACTTTAATTAGCTCAGATCTGTGTGATGCAAGCAACAATCTATATCCGTGAAAGTGTGGGGCAGAAGGGAAAGCGCCATAAAAATTAATCGTCCTGTGAATCACGGAGAGACGAAGGCGATCGCGCATAAGGACGACGTTTCATCACCCCTCAAGCATCCAGCTACCTTCGCCGGCGGCAGCATTGAGCGATGCGCTCCTCTTTGCACCTTGCCCGTGGAAGGGCTTCTGAAAGCCACAGGTTGCAACAGCGTCACCGATGCACTCATGACACTTCCCGGCGCTGCGCCACCAGCCCGGAAGGGAGCCCGGCCTCCTTCAACGTAAGGCGCCAAAAGGGAAAGCGGCGCACCATGCTCACTCAGCAAAAACAACAACAACAAAGGAAAGAGAAGCCCTGCACATCGGTGCCACAACAGGAGCGCAAGCCCTCATCAGAGGCCGACGATGCCCGGCTGGTTTTGCAAGCGACAAAGGGATCCCTGCGAGGCCAAGCTGTCATCCCATTAAGCCCGCGGTACAGGGTATAATTTAAGGCAACCTTAAAAACAAGCACACGCAAACACACGCAGGTGTCATTAGAGACTTTGGCCAGGGATAAGAACAGCGCAGTGGGAACTGTTCTTAACTGTAATTGCTTAGAATGCGCTGCGTCTCTCTTTTCCACCCACCGTCACCTCCACAGCTCCCCGTTTCCGATTATAAGGACTTTGAGGAGGGGGCAAGAACCCACAGGCGGTTATAAGAGCATTATAGGTCCCATTTTTATGCTGCCTTTTCCATCCTCAAGGCGACCTCTACAGCTCTCACCCTCCCCACTTTGTTCCTCCCAACAACCCTGCAGGGCAGATCGAGATTGAAAAACTGGTCCAATTTCACAGCTGAATGGAAACTAGATCTCCCAGCAATCCCGAGAGGTAGATCAAGCTGAGGAAAAGTGTACATAACTAGTCCATTTCGCAGCTGGCTGGAAACTAGATCTCCCAGCAACACTGCAAGGCGAATCAACCTAAGAAAAAGTGCCTATAAACTCACCCGTTTCATAGCTGAAAGCAACTAGGTCTCCCAACCACCCCACAAGAAAGACCAGGCTAATAAAAGGAGCATGTAAGTGGTCCATTTTGCAGCGGAATGGAAACTAGATCTCCCAAGTCTAATGATCCCGGCAGTACAATTCCCCTACAAGGTGCCAGAGTCTGTAAGGGGAGTGGAAGAATCCGAAATACCCCAGTAAGAACCAAACATTCTCAATAGTCCCAGAATGCCCGCCGGCTGTTTACGGGTGGAACGGAGTAACCTCGCAAGGGGCACAGCTTGACAACTTGGAAACGTGTTGCCATGTTTTGTTGTTTTTAACCAAAACACTTCCCCTTTACCAACAAACCCATTCCTGCTACAAAAATGTAAATCTTGTATTAAGCAAGCGATCCACGCTTAGTTGAAAACATTCCCCGATGAGGAGCCCTGTGAGACTCGGAAGTCTGCAGGCACTTAGGACAGAAAATAAGGGTGTTGTGAGTTCCTAAAAATGGTTCCATAACTCAAGTTTCCTTGCAGATCGAAATCTTTCTCCCTCCTGAATTACAGCTCAGAATTCATGGACGCTGCTGTTAGTAGAGAGGAAACTCAAACAACAACTTGGTCTTTTTTAAAAAAAAAAAAAAGTATAGAAGGCAGCTTGCAAAGCAGATCCACCTGAAATCAGATCCAAATTACTAGATGCACATTTTTAATGAAAGAAACCATAACGCCTTCCGGCCTTACCTTGAAAGAACGATGAAACCCTTTGAGCTCAGTTTTCTTCTGCACCATCTTGAGATTTTTTTTTTTTAAATGCGGGGAAAAAGAGCGTTCAGAAGAAAGAGGGGAGGGAGAAATAAAAAGAAAAGAACGGAGGAAGGGGAGGGGACTTAGATGTAGTTAATCCGGATCGGCTGATGGAGACCCTGGAAAATAAAGAGAGAGTGTCAGGCAAACCCACCAAACAACCTCCGACAGTTAACCAAGTGCGAGATTTTCAGTTTTCCAGAAGTTTTATTCGCCATTAAACATTTGCAAAGGGCCCAAATCATCGAAGAAATAAAAGCCACAAAAACATTTATACTCCTCTTCCACGCATCGCGCTGAGGGGACATTTTGGATCCAGACTTTAAATATAAAATATATAAAATATACAAATGCAAAGACAAGCGTTGGCACCCGCACACAAAGACACTCCTCTTCTCTTAAGGAAGAGGAGAAGGAAAAAAAAAACACACACCAGACAATGAAAAGGAGACAGATGGGTGAAGGGGCTGCCCAACGTCCATGGAAAATCCTCTTCAAATATATTGATTTTTATTTTAATCTGTGCCATTTATATATATATACAGTAGTACTTCTTAAGGCCTTCCTTGGAAAAGAGCATTAATTCTAAGAGGCAGAAAGAAATGGGTTTTTCTTTTGTGCGGACAGGCAACCCAGCATAGCCTCTCTTTTAATTTTATTTAATTTTTTCCAAAATTATTTGTCCAAGTTTGGGTTTTGGAGAGCGAGGAAACTGCAGAGCCCAAGGGGGGGGCGTGTGTGCATCACATCTACAGCTCTCTCTTTTTGCAAAAAAAAAGAAATTACTGACTGAAGAGGGAGAGCCCAAAGAGGAAGGCTAAATATTCTATATTTCCAAAACAACCATTAAAAAACAAACAAACATGGATATTTTCATTTCAGATCAGGATGGGGAAAGAGGGAGAGAGAGGGAGGTTCTGATTTAGGAAAGAAAACCCACAAAGTTTCCCAAAGTAAATAAACAAAAGCAGGAGGAGATGCTGCACATTTACATCTGCACCTCCTTAAAAAAACAAAACACGACACTGCTGCACAAATGCACAACTTTCCCCTTTGCGCAGGGTCTGAATCCACCCCCCCCCCGTTTATCATTTTCTTTAAAGGGGGGGATTTAGCCCCCTCCCTCCCATCCTGGGTGGAAAAAGGGGGAGATCTTCGCACCCACCTCACTCCTAGGGATGGAGGCACAAGGGGGGGCGGGGGGCTGGGAGACCCCCCCAAACGCACGCAGGGCTTTGGGCAGGGAAAGGGGGCTTGAGACCCCCTCCCCACCTCCAAGCCCCCCCCCCGCCAGCTTGCAAGGAGACGGACCAGCCCCTCCGACAGCGCTCCAGGGACCTGCCTTTTTGGCAAAATGTCCCTTTCTTTCCCCCTTGCCATCGGTGGACCTTCTGGGTATTACTGGGGGGGGGGCGATGCGGATCCGGCCCCTCCTCCTCGCCTCTCACACCGACACACACGCGCCTGACACCCCTTTCCCAAAAATAAAAACTAAAAACCCCTTTGCTTTTTTTTTTAATGCATTCTTTGGCCAAGGAGAAGGGCTGCGGCGGAGCGGGACGGACCCCGTTTTGGGGGGGTCCAAATGCCTCCCCCCACTTTGCAAGAAGGGCCATCTCTAGAGACAGACATCCCACGTCTCTTGGCCGGGGCAGGGCCCGGATCGCGGGGAGGGGAGGGCGGGGAGGGGAGGGGAGGGGGCCCCCTTACCGGGCTCGGGCTCCGATGGAAAGGGCCGCTCGCTCGCTCGGACGGAGGAGGATCCGCCGCGGCGCCCGGGACGCGCCTTATATCGGGCGGGCAGCGCAGCGCAGCCCAGGAGGGAGGGCGGCCGCCTCGCGTCAGCTGAGCCGCCGGCGCCTCCCCTCGCCGGGCAGGCAGGGAGGGAGACGGAAAGCCCAGCCAGAGCGCCTCTGAGCACGGACAGAGCGCCCGCCCCGCCCCGCCGGGGATGGCAGAGGCACCGACAGGAAGGGAGCGGGGGAGGCGGGGGACGGGGAGAGGGCCCTCTGGAGCTCTTGGGGACTCCCCCCTCCACCGCCTCCTCTCCTAGGGAGGAGGAGGGAGCGGAGAGGGGGGGCAGCGATCCCGTCCAGCCAGCCTAAGCCCATCCCAGAGCCAGCGTGCCTCTGAGCATGTGCAGAGCGCCCGCTCCCACCCCAGGGAGCGAGCAGGAGCAGGCAGAGATAACGGGGAAGTGGGAGGAAAGAGCTACATGGGGGGGCGCCTCTGGGGCAAGGCTGAGGCTGCCTCTGAGCTTGTACAGAGGGCCGGTGCTCCTTCCTCCTCCTTTCCTCCAGAGGAAAGAACAGGAGGAAGAAGAGAAAGGGCCCGCGTGTTCCTGAACGTGTACAGAGGCCTCCCTGTCAGCAGAGAGAAACGCAAGGGGGGGGTGCCTCTGGGCAGGTGCAGAGGGGTTTCTGTTCCCTCCAGGGAACGGGCAGACAGAAGAGAATGGAGGAATGGCAAGGGAGGGTGTGCCTCTGAGCATGTTTAGGGTGTCTTCCATTCCTCCAAAGCAGAGGAAAGGAAAGGAAAAGAAAGGATGCACCTGAGCATGTTCAGAGTGCCTTTTCCTTTGCAGATGGGACTAGATCTCTAAAGGCCCGCAGTCTGGGGCATGTCCAGACTCATCTCCTCCAAACAGGCCTCCTTTTTTGCAGACAAAACCAGAGGACCCTTCCCTTTGCACGTGAGGAACAGCCTCCGACTAAGAGACACCGAGAGGCCCCCAAAACTTTCTCCCCCGCCTGGTTTCGGAGGGCTGGGCTCCCTTCGCTCCCACCGCAAGCGGCAGCTGCCATTCACCGCAGGCAGAGAACACGGTGTGGCTTCCTCCTTGTCGGTCCAGCTGCCAGGGACTCCCCTCCCCTCACCCCACAAAGAGGGTCTGGCACAAACAACGCCCCCCAAAGCGGGACACGGTCCCCACCTCCCCCCTCTCCCAAACTAACCCCCCGCCCTGTCCGGTTTCCTTCCCTCTGCAAACAAGCTCAACGGCCACACATTTCCCCCCTTCCAAAATCTGATGTGCGTGCCGGCACACACATGCACGTCCACACCAAAACCGAAGCCAGGATAAAGTCCCTTCCTTTTTTTGGACTGCAGCTCCCAGAACCCCCCTGCTGCAGTCAGAGAGAAATCAAACAGAGGCAAGAGAGCAGAACAGGCCAGGGAGAGCGTACCTCTGAGCACGTGCAGAATTCTGGGCCCTGCATTCTCTCCTACTTCAAAGGGACCGACAGAGGGAGAGGGGAGAGAAAGACAAGCACACCCCTAAGCACGTGCAGAGTGCCACCTCCTCCGGAGGGGAAAGAGAAGAGAGAGGGAGACAAGGAACAGTGTGCCTCTGGCCACGTGTGGACTGCCCACAACTCCATCCTAAAATTTGCAATTTCAGAAAGAATTCCAAGTCCCTCCCCAAACCACAAATCCCACAAGACAGAGCTGTGGGCAGCGAAAATGAGACCACACTGCTGGAATGGTGCAGCGTGGATGCAAGTGACTTTCAGTTTGTAAAGGATGATAATATTCCATTTTTTAAAAAAAAAAATCTTTTTTTTTTCTGGAAAAAGGAAAATGGTTTACCCCACCACGGCCTCAAAGTTTGCAGAAATGTTGTATCTCTCCACCAAAGTAGGGAGTGGGACCTCCTTAATCCTGAATTGTCATTGCCTTGCAAATACACACAACACATTGCATAATTTTCCTCCTTTCTCCCCTTCTCTTTTCTCCTTTTCTCCAGAGGAACCTGAAACAGTCTTTTCCTTTCTCTCCACCCCCCCCCCATAT